>CM076583.1:819171576-819362430 GCA_034641835.2 Pinus albicaulis
CCCGATGTGCCTCTAATATAGCGCAATACATGCTTGCCTGCCTTCCAAAAGAGCTTGGTAGGCTTAACCATAGCTTGCGAAAGCTGGTTAACTGCATAGCATATATCAGGTCGTGTATTGACCAGATACATAAGCGACCCCACCAACTGTCGATAGGCAGTGGCATCCACTACCTCCGCTGAAGTAGCATCCTCCTTCCTCCAACCACCAGGAAGAGGAGTGTCAACAGGCTTGCAGCCTTGCATGTTGAACCTCTCCAGAATCTCCCGGGCATACTTGCCCTGAGAAACAAACAGTCCTCCGCTGCGCTGCCAAATCTCCAATCCCCGGAAATAATGAAGGATGCCCAAGTCCTTCATCTCAAACTCTCGTGCAAGATCCTCCTTGCATGAAAGTATCAACTGCTCATCGCCAGTCAAAATCAGATCATCTACATACAGTACGATGATCAACGGCTTCCCCTCCACCACAATCTGGTACAGGTTAGGATCCGCCTCACTCTTGGAGAATCCAAGCCCGGTGAAGTAGCTGTCTATGCGAGTGTACCAAGCACGAGGTGCTTGCTTCAACCCGTATAGTGCTCTCTTGAGTCGGCACACATGCGACTCACTGCTGAAGATCTCGAAACCTTCAGGCTGCTCTATGTACACCTCCTCCTCAATAACTCCGTTGAGGAACGCAGTCTTCACATCCATCTGATGAATGTGCCACCCCATCTGCGCTGAGAGAGCAAGGATCGTCCGTATGGAAGAGTACCTTGCGACAGGTGCAAAAGTCTCCTCATAGTCAATCCCCTCGATCTGTGAGAAGCCACGGGCGACAAATCTCGCCTTGTACTTCTCCACACTCCCGTCAGCCGCCTGCTACACCTTGTAGATCCATCGCGAACCTACAACTGATTTCCCAACCGGTCTTGGGACAATCTCCCATGCACTGTTCCTGATGATCGAATCATATTCTTCGATCATGGCATCGACCCATGCGGGTTCCTCCACAGCTTCCTCAAAAGAGGATGGCTCTGTCACAACACATTGACTCATAAGAGCCATGTATCCAGTGTACCGATCCGGTGACTGTCTCTGTCTGCGCTGTGCTGTAGGTGGTCCTACAACCTTCTCTCCATCCCGAGCCAGTCGCTCAGCTTCTGTAGTGCGCATGCGCCCTCTGATGGTTGGCGCTGCCTGGGTGGTTTCTTCCACCTCCTGAACCTCCTCTTGTGGCTGATCCACATCCGGAAGCTCCTCCTTAGGAAATAACAGCTCCTCATCTGCATGCAAGTGTAGCTCCCTCTCAAGCGAACACTGCATGGCTTTCTCCTCCTGAAATTTTATATCCCGTCGCACAACAGTCTTGCGACTGTCTGGCACATACACTCGATAGTTATGAGGTGTATCAGTGTACCCCAAAAATATTCCAACCTCAGCAGTTGGATCCAGCTTCCTTCTCACATCCTTCGTCACATGCATGTAGACAGGAGAACCAAAAATCCGCAAATGGGAAATATCAGGCCTCTTGCCAGAATAAGCCTCCTCTGGTGTACTCATGCCAAGAACCTTGTGAGGACAATGGTTCTGCACATACACTGTTGTATTGCATGCCTTAGCCCACAAGTGAAGGGGTAGGCCTTGATCATGCAACATCGCCCGTGCAGCACCCACAATAGTTCTGTTCTTCCGCTCAGCCACCCCGTTCTGTTGTGGGTTATTTGGTGTGATGAGCTCTCTCCGAATCCCTTCTGCGCTGCAGAACTCCTTGAATTCAGCCGAGATGAATTCACCACCGTTATCACTCCTTAGAGCAATCACCTTCTTCCTCGACTCCTTCTCGACCAGTGCTTTAAACTCACAGAACTTCGCGAATGTATCGCTCTTCTTCTGCATGAAGAAGATCCAGCACTTTCGAGAGAAATCATAAACAAAGATCACATAATACCTGTGCTTTGCTGTCGAAGCAACTGAGAAAGGACCACACACGTCTGTGTGAACTCTCTCAAGGATCGTCGTGGCGCGACTATCCTTCTCGTGAAAGGTGGCTTTCACATACTTCCTAAAGTACACCCCTTGCACTGATCTGACTGCGCAAGAGTGCCCTTAGGAAGCCCAGTAGAAATCTGCTGCAGAATCTTCAAAGCTCCATGGTGAAGGTGGCCCAATCTCCTGTGCCACAGTTCGCCCTCATCATCTCGGCTCACCACTTCTCCCGCTTTGCATGCCATAGCTGCGCAGCCATCTACCTGCAACTGATAAAGGTTCTTGGTTCGAACCCCTATCTTTCGGGTCTCTCCAGTAGTCTTACTGCGCAGGAAGGCTTTTCCTTCGCTGAAGACCACATCACACCCCTTATCCTCCAACATCACCACAGAGATCAAGTTCTTCTTCTATCCAGGTACATGCATGACATCGCTCAATACAAAGGGTTTACCAGACTCCCTCTGAAAGGATATGGTACCGATACCAGTCGCACTGTATCTACCATCATCGCCCATCTCGATGTGCACACCCAAATCTTTGTCCTCCAGATCTAAGAACAAATCTAGATCTCCCGATCATATGAAGCCTTGCCATTGTCCAAGAACCATGCAGCAGAGGCTATAAAGGTCTTTCACCTCTAATCACCTCACATTAATATGTCAAACCGAGAGCGTTTTGTCATTACAAAGAGTGACTCAATCCGAGGCTCATTTGTCAGAGTAATGCTAGTAGTACAGTGCTTAAGAAATACAAGAGTAAACGGATGCTTAACTGAAATTAGATTACTTTAAAGAATAAATCACACACTCAGAAAACTCAACAACTTATCAGTCAAGGGTTCGGCAATGATAACCCATCCCTTCGGAAACTGATGGAAACGAGATTAGAGCATAAGCCTGGGAGCTAGACAGTGACTGTCAATACTCACTACAGCCTTAGATCATCTCTCACACCAAACCAACAACTGCAAGTAAATGGAACAACAAAGCGAATAAAGGATTAAACAATAATTCTGGAATGGAACAACAACGTTAAAATGGAACAGCAATTGAATAACTAAGTCCCGCGGGTTATAACCAAACTTAATCTATACACTCTTTGCAATCAAATAACATTCCTTCACTCTAAAGGCGATTCACACAGATCACACTAATGGAACAGCAACAACGATTAATGAATTATGGAACAGTACTGATTCATTAGAAACGCACACAACACGAATATAACAGCTCTGTAACATAACAGTAAGAACATGCAATGAACTCTTGAAAGGATTAATAACTTGATGCGGAGTCAACACACGATTCTGTCTGCAGAAACTTCAATGATTCAATCTTTAACAGAGCATATAATATGAACTTATAAAACATCCCAAATTACAATGATAAACAAACCACACAGAAGTAAAGTCGTAATGGTACAGAAGCAAGTGTCCTTCGGGGCCGGGCCCTTAGCCTCCAAGGATACACCGCTTGAAGTTAATCCAGTCGCAGAGATGAAATAATCACCAAACTTTCATTAATGCATTGGTCACAAATACATTGAACTAGTTCTCAACGAAACTTAATAACCAAAGCTGATGTTTTACAGAAATTACATAAAAGCGTATCCTTCATCTCTATTTCTCCATATCTAAGCTAACAGTGCTGTCTCTTTATATAAAGATGACGGCGGAGATGTCCAAGTGACAAGGTAAATAAAGCAGCGATCCCTCAGGATCGAAGATCCTGAGGGATTCGCCAAACAGTTAACTCTTCATCCTGTCTTTTCTTTTGCGCTGAGCTGGTGTCCTCTCCTTCTTTTCCGAGCCGATTTGCTTTGATCTGTTTATCTTTGTTTGCGTTCGGTTCTCGTCTAGAGAGACAGCAGTTATCTCGACTTTGTCTTTCCCTTTGGAACGACAATCCCTTGTTTTCTCCTTTTCCTGTATAGAAACTAACCATTATCAGTGGCTAAGTCTTGTATATCGATTCTCACATGTTTTGTTATGGTTACTTATTAATTCCCAAATTCATGACACAAAAAGGTTCACAAATTCTATTAAAAAGCCACTGAAATAATGATCAAAAGCATACCTTTTTAGTACTCCACACACCCCCCTGCTTACCTTGTTTCATTTCCTCATGAAAACATTGTAGTTGACATGTAATGCAGTGAGAGAATATGCTGGAGAAGGAGTCTCATGCGGAGGCCTACAACCATGTTGAGTGATTAGATAGTCAAAGAACTGACCTGTTTGTCCCTCAGGCATATCATACAGGGCCTGGTATCCGGGTGCAGGGTGCCAAATAATTGGAGTGCGAAATCTATACCTTAACCAGGATGATCCTGCTTTCAGAATGGTCTCGCCATAGAGGTTCAAACGGTCGGCAGCTAACTCAAAGTTCTCATACTTAAATGGTTCTCTGAGCTAGATGTGTGGATCAGAGATTCGATATCGAAATTTGGCTGCATTAATGGCCAAGTCTTTGATAGAAAGAAAATACTCTAAACTCTCTTGAATGAGTGCCTCATGCATAGGTCCTAATGTTTCAATGGCACCGGGAGCCGTTATAAGATTTCTATGAACTCTCCACAACTGTACTGGGTTCCTAGGCTCAGCCCTAACCCGTAAATCTAGACCATTTTCCTGACCTTGGAAAGTATCATAGGCTTTGAGCCACTTAATCTGATTAACCCCGAATGAAATGAATGCTTGGAATTGGATATCTCCAATGGAAGGGCCAGGATTCAATTCAGTCTCCTGCCTTAGCACAAGGTCGTGCAAATAAAGTTCACACAACAATCTCTGGACTTTCACTCCATAATGTTTACAGCAGTCTATAAAATCATTGACAGTGTTGATTTGTATAGGGGTGCCTGCTTTAACAACTTTTATTTGTAATTGTAAATACCGTTCTAATAAAAACAGAGCATAGTTTTTAGCAGGGGCCCTACATGCTAAAACATTATTGTATAAAGAACACAAGTCATTCATCTGTTTGATAGCAGTATCTAGTCTACAAGTTACCTGTGTGACTTCCTCTTGTTCCTTCATCCACCCTTCAAAAGCCTGGCTTTTAGCTTGACTGACGTCCCTTAGTTGCTGCTGCAACTCTTCATATTTTTCTCGGGGAACCGTTTTCTCTTTAAGTTGCTCAGCTTCTTGCTGTGCTTGCTTCATCATCTTGTGCAAGGATTTTGTCTTTGGATCTTTTTTCCATAGGTCAGTGGAGGCCGGGAGTTTTACCTGAACTTTCTTGTTATGTTGTTTGGAGTTCAGAACCCTTATTACCCCTGAGGGTGGTGCCTCCGTCTGAATTTGCTTCTCATCCTTTTCTGTTTTAACACGAACATCCGTTTGTTCCCGATCCTCAGCATCATGTGGAACGGCAGCTGGATCCTCAGGGTTTTGGACAGCAGGCCGTTTGTTGGCCCTCTTTTCCTCTTTACCTTCTGGTTCTTTTTCAGAATCCTAATTTGTTGTCTGAGCTGGGTTATCGTATTTAACAATTTAGTCCGTTCCTTCCGCAACTTCTTAATTTCCATCATTTCATTTGAAGGAACAGCAGTCTGTCGATGGTGGACTGGATCATGACCAGTTGCTAAATCTTCCTCTTGGGGTTCTTCCTCACTGCTCTGCTCCGGCTGTTCTGGGGTATGCACCTCAACTGGTTCTGTTTCTTCCTGAGCAAATGCTGTTTCTGCTCCTACTTCCTCTAGAATTTCCTCTTGTGACCTGGGAACAGAGTGTTCCCGTTCAGTATTTTCCTCCTCTTCATCATGAACATGCATGCTTTCTTCTTGGGGTTTGTCGTGAGGGTCCTCTGAACTAGAAGGTTGACCATACTTACTCATATTGGCTAGGATGGCGGCCAAGTCATCTTCTCCCAGTAGGTCTTGTAATGGGCTATCTTCCTGTTGTTCTATTTCTTCCTCCTGTTCAGCTTCTGCCCCCTCTTCGGATTGTTCGTCCTCAATTACCACCGGTTGGCTGGCGCTTTCCTGGAGTTTTTCCAGTCTTCCTCTTATCCGAGCCAACCGGGCTGATTTTCTGGGCTTATCTATGCTTCCTCTCATCCGGGCTAACCGAGCTGATTTTCTGGGTTCCTCCGGTTGCTCGGGTGGATCAACAGCATGCTTGCGCTTTGCCGATTCTTGGCGTGTCTCTGGTTGTTGTGATGTACTGGCAACATTTTCTCTGCGTTTTGCAGGTTGTTTTGGTGGGCTTATAGAATGTCTACGTTTCGGGGATGGCTCTGTCAATCCCCCCTCAATCATTGCAATGAGCTCTTCCCAGCTGCTCTGCTGCTGGGTAAGACCATAACTAACAATAAGTCGAATCAACCCATGGTGACTAACAATTGCCTCTACGTGCTGTGCCTTTTTCATACTTTGTGCAGCATCATGCAGTAACGAGTTTAGGAGTGCCGGTAAATTCACAGAGCATCTCTGCTTTAAAACATCTAAAAGTTTAAGGTGTCGTGGTCTTACCACGTCTTTTCTTCCTTCGCAAGTAATATAACTCTGCACCGTTCTTGCTAGCTCCGTCCAGGGTTCACCTAGGGTTGTTGGCAGAACTCCCTTCCCCTTGATTGTCAAATTCTGGCCTTCGTCCTGGAAGATGTCGATGACCTTCTGTAATCGTTCCTTTTTTAATGTCCATACCGGTCCAGTGGCTGGTAGTCCTGAAACTTCTGCAATTATGGCATCAGTGACCGCTATATGTTTCCCTCTTACTGTGGAGTGGTCATCTTGTAAATTCTGCAAGAAATCCATTGCTACTGTTTCATTAGCTTCCTGTAGGCGATTGAAATAATTCAACCATCCCGCCCTTTCCAGGATCTCCCGGGCAGCAGCGGAGATCGTCAGCTGTTGAGGCTCACTTCGAATTGCTCTTCCTCCCATGATTTCACTGTGAATTCTAAATGGAATAGCAAAAACGTTTTTGGTTTGAAACACAGAGAGTAATCGCAAGGTTTCGAGAAAGAAAACACAGAGTATGCAACAGTGCAACAAAAACAACTTGTGTAAAAATAAAAATATGCCATGCCGTGAAACCATGCCAAACCGTCGTAAACTAATTTTCCGAATGGTGAATTGACACGTAATACAGGGAATGATGAGGTTAACCTCCCCCGCCGGTGTGATGGTTGTCCCAGTAGGAAAAATAAGGAAGACGACTTCGATGCGCAATTAAGTCGAGAAGGAACAACATGATAATAAATTTTTTTAAGGGAATCGGCATGATAAAGATAACCAATCATGGCAAAATTAGTAAAACCATGTCAACAAAAGGTAAGAAATAAGTATGTCCTTCCATCTGTCCTCTTACTAATACAGAGCCTTATAGATATAGCGATTTATGGTTTTCATATTTCGGTATGTTGTGTTTTTATATTTCATTGCACAAATACATAGCTGAAGCTTAAAGACTAGAAAGAAGACGGGCAAAAAGCATCCTCCATTTAAATCAGCAAAAGGGATAAGCTGTTTCGCAAAGAGAGCAAGAAGTATGCTAATGGTGTTCCGTTGGAAAAGAAACAACGATGGATAATAGAAAAAGGAACAAAAAAAATGGAAATGCCGTTCCTTTGGGAAAAGGAACGGCAATAATACTATAAAACACTCAACATGCCATTCCGTTGAAAAAGGCACAATAGTAATAAAAGGACGCTGTTTCTTTGAAGAAAAAAAAGAATAGTGGTAAGCAAAAGGAACAGCGAAAAAATGTAACAATGCCGTTTCTTTGAAAAAGGAACAGCAGAGATCCGAATGATGTTCCTTTAGAAAAGGAACAGCAAAACAAACAAAACCAACATCATAAAAAAACACGCATATGCTATTAGAAGAGCAAAAATCAAACTTTGTGGAAGAAAAAGGAACAGCATAAATGACAAGAAAATATTTAATTCAAACTTATGTACAAGAATCACTCAAAAACAAGAACTTATGTACAAATTTGCAAAAAGAAATAGACCCTTAATGAATTACAGGTGAGGAAGATTTCTCTTCCTCTCCTAAGATCTCCATATCAGTGTCTCGGCGTAGCTGCTGGCAGAAGGATTCCCGAGTGAGTGGTTTACGATAGAGACGGACTCGGTGGCCATTTACTTTGAATGCATATCCAGAGCCGTCAATGGTGATTAGAGTAAGGGTTCCGTTGTCATGCACCTTCTGGATTTCGTATGGTCCCAACCATCGAGTCTGAAGTTTTCCAGGGAAGTCCTGAAACCGAGAATCGTATAACAAAGCCCAGTCTCCCTCGTGGAAGACTTTGTTCTTGATGAGCGCATCATGCCATTTGGCTCGCTGCTATTGAATCAATGCTGTATTTTGTAGTGCAGAGAGCCGAATTTCGTCTAATTCATTGATTTGCTGTAGTCGATTGAGTTGTGCCTCGCTTAGATCTAGGCCAACTTCCTGTGCTGTTCGCAGTGTTTGGATTTCGAATTCTATTGGAAAAATGGGTTGTTTTCCAAACACTAGTTGATAAGGTGAGTAACCGGTGGTGCTCCTCCATGTGGTTCTATATGCCCAGAGTGCTTCAGGTAGTCGGGTAGCCCAATCACGCCTATGTGACGCAATGGTTTTCGTTAGGATTGATTCTATTATCTTATTGCTACTTTCTACCTGCCCATTCGCTTGTGGGTGATATGGAGTAGTGATTTTATGCTGGACGTGATAATTGTTGAGTGTTGCGGCTAATTTATGCCCAACAAATTGTGGTCCTCCATCTGTAATTATTTCCCTAGGAAGGCCATAACGAACAAATAGATGGAACAGGAACTGTATGACAGAGTCCTCTGTGGCTCTTGGCAATGCTTCTGCCTCAACCCATTTGGTGACATATTCTGTTGCCACCAAAATATATTTTTTCTGATTTGATGAAGGGTTGATGGGTCCAACGAAATCCAGAGCCCACCGCTCGAATGGTTCGATGACTAACTGTGGTTTCAGAGGCATTTCATCAGCTTGACCAGGTCGTCCTGCTCGCTGGCAACTGTCACAGGCTTGGACAAACTTCTTTGCATCTTTGAAGATCGTAGGCCAGTAATATCCTATCTGCAATACTTTATGTCCAGTTCTACGCTCAGCGAAGTGCCCCCCACACGGTCCATCGTGACAGGCTTTTAGGATGTCGAAGATTTCATCCTCTCTAACACATCGCCTGATATGCATGTCTGCTCCTGTGTGAAACAAATAGCCTCCAATCCACGAAAATCGAGAACTTTTCTGAATAATCTGCTTGCGCTCATTAGGAGTTAAATGTTTTGGTAATTTACCTACTGCAAGGTAGTTGGCAACATCAGCATACCAGGGTGTTTGAACGGCAACAGCAAACAGGTGCTCATCCGGGAATTGATCTTCCACTGCTGCTGCATCGCTTGATTTTGGTATTCTTGAAAGAAAATCGGCTACAGGGTTTTCTTTGCCAGGGCGGTCCTTGATTGTGATGTCGAATTCCTGCAATAAGATTAACCATCAAGTTACTCTGGCATTTGTGACAGGCTTATTTGCTAAATATTTTATAGCAGAATGGTCTGTATACAAGATAACAGGATAGCCTGTAATATAATGTCTAAATTTATTGACAGCATGTATTACAGCTAGGAATTCTTTTTCAGTAATAGTGTAATTCAATTCAGCAGGGGATAAATTCTTGCTAATGTAATAGATGGCATATGGTTTTTTATCCTCTTCCTGCCCAAGGACTGCGCCAATGGCTGTATCTGAGGCATCAGATGATATCTGGAACGGTAGGTCCCAGTTTGGTCCTCGAAGGACTGGGGCTGTGGATACAAGCTTCTTTAAATCTTCGAAAGCATGGTCACATTTTTCTGTCCAAAGAAAATCAACGTTACCGGTTAGTGCATATAAAGGAGCAGCAATGTGCGAATAATGCTCTATAAATCGTCTATAATAACCAGAAAATCCAAGAAAGCTGCGTACCTCTGTTTGAGTAGTAGGAGTGGGAATAAGAAAAAGTATTTGGATTTTGGCCGGGTCTACCTGAATGCCGGCTGCTGAGACATAGTGTCCTAGGATAAGTCCTTCAGTCATCATCAAGAAACATTTTTCATTGCTTAAGCAAAGCCTGGTAACAATGCAGCGTTGTAGGACTTTCTCTAGGGTGTCTAGAGCTGGATCAAAATCATCTCCATATGGTGTAAAGTCATCCATGTAAACTTCAAGTCCATCATTTATTAAATCTGCAAAAATACTAAGGATAGCCCTCTGAAATGTGGCGGGAGCATTACATAGGCCAAAAGGTAAAACTCGATAGGAAAATGTTCCCCAGGGACAAGTAAAGGTAGTTTTATCCTGGTCTTCAGGGGCAATCTGAATCTGATTGTATCCACTAAAGCCATCCAGGAAAGAAAAGAACTTCTTCCCTGCTAAAGTGTCCAATACTTGATCTATGAAAGGAAGAGGAAAATGATCTTTTTGTGTTGCCTTGTTTAGTTCCCTATAATCCACACAAATTCTCCATTTCCCGTTCTTCTTTGGTACTACCACAAGTGGAGAGACCCATTTACTATCAGAAATAGGGTATATAAAATTCACATCTAAAAGCTTCTGAAGTTCAGTTTTTACGACATCTTTTAGATGGGGGTTAAGTCTCCTTTGCGGCTGACGCACAGGTCTGGCATCTTTTTCTATATAAATGTGGTGTGTACACAACTGGGGATCGATTCCTTTCATATCAGGGTAGTCCCATGCAAATGCTTCTTGATATTTTGTTAACAGATGGATGAGCTTTGTTTCTTGTTCAGGTGTGAGATTAGCATTGATGTTTAAAGTTTTCCCCGGTGCAATTTCCACAGTTTTACTATGTGCAACAGAAGTAACAGGTATCGTTTGGTCATGAATATATTTCAGGGGATCTTCTTCCAATTCATTATCAAATGCTGCTTCTATCATGTGACACTGTGTGCGAGGTTCAGTTTGAGTAATGAAATTATTAATGGCATCGTCTTCTGTTTGATCTTTGAAATCGAGTGCCTCTTGTATAGTTAATGGAGATCTGATGTTATCAGTAAGATATGATACATGGTGCTTATTAGTTTTAATCATTGTGACACTTGGCTGCGCTGGAGGATATAGAACTAAATTTTTGCTATTTGGTCCTCTGGTTATGGTCATATTTCCCTGCCGACAACCAATGTAGGCATCGGCAGTAGCGAGCCAAGGTCTACCTAAAATTAGCGGGTGTCCATCAAGTCGGGTTTTTGGATTAATTATCAGGAAATCGGTTGGATACTCCCAGGATTCTACCGAGACCATGACATCATGTAGAGTGCCCTCTGGTCTAACCACAGATCGGTCAGCCAATTCTAACAGAGTAGAGGTGGGTTCTACAGATGTAATGTCGAGCTTTTGGCAAGTTGTGGTTGTTAAAATATTAATTGCAGCCCCTAGATCAACTAAGGCATTAGGCAGGGTCTGACCATAAATTTGAACAGTTATAATTGGATTCCCAGGGTCTTCATATTTAAGGGGTGTTTTTCTTCCAGACAATAGGTCAGATAAAGTTCCGACTACTTGGACTCTTGGATTATTTGTTATATTCCTCCTTGGTTTCTTTATGCACAATTCTTTGATAGTTTTTGCGTATATGGGAATATCTTGAATGGCTTGGAGGAATGGAATCTTTATGTACAGATTTTGTAATTCTCCCAGAATGTCAAAGTCAGGATATTGTATTGTTCGAGGTATGGCTAATCATTCTGGGAACGGAGGAGAGGATGTGGTTGCTTGATTATGAGTTTGTTGCTTATTTACATCCTCTTGTTGTGACTGATGTTCTCTGGGTAACTGATCTTCAATGTGAATTGTTTTATCTCCCTCAGTTTCAATGATACGTCCGGATCTTAACTGAAGGTCACTGCACTCCCTTAAGTCAGGTCCTGTTTCTGGTGATTCTATGATTTGAATAGATTGGACCTGCCTGTTGTTTGGATTGGGATCGGGTTGGGGTGGGAGTTGCGGCCTCAAGTTAGACTGGGGATTTTGTTGTAGAGCTGGCAAAGTAGGTTGAGGGAGCGGAATAGTTCCAGCTGGGTGGTACATTGGTCTTTGCCAGCTTGTCTGCCAGGGTGAACTTTGTGAAGTAGAGGGAGCCCATTGTGAAGGATACGGGCCATTTTGCCAATATGGTGGAGTGTAAGGGAAATTCGGCCAACCAGTTTGGCTTGTTTGATTCAGCCATGGATTTGAGGAAGGAAATGATTGTGGTGACCAGTTTGTAAATGGGGGTTGAGATTGATTTTGCCATATACCATATTGTTGAGCATTATACTGTGGGTTTTGAAAGAAAGAGGTTGGGTCTGGAAACATACCAGGTTGTCTCGGCTGCCACTGGCGGCGCTGGTTGATCGAATTCACCAATTCTGGTTCTTCTTCTGCTTCCTTATATACCGCTTTCAATCCAGGAAGTGAGGGGCAGCTCTCCGTAAGGTGATCTTTTGTACAGATGGCGCATGTTTGGACTTTATCCAGTGGACACTCCTTGTGGCTATGTTTTTTCTGCATCGGGGGCAGAAGATTGCCAAATTCTGTTCTGCCTCCAGCTGCTTCTGTTTAGCCTGCACAATATCAAGTTGTGTAGTTAGTGTCCCCATAATATCGGTTTTAAAATTTTCTAATAAATTTCCAATTTCTGCACGTGTTACTCCTTCTGCTGATACTTTCTTATCTCTTGCAAACCGATCATATTCTGTCGGTTTTATTCTTGTGCTGCCTCTCGAACTCCTGATACACAAATCAATAATGTCAGCAAAACTCTCTTGATAAATATCCCCTTTGCCCATAATGTTTAATGTTTCAATCCATTGTTCCTTCATGCCCCTTATTAATGCAGTTTTTAACACATTATCAGGTAAAGGTAGCGATGCATAAGGAGATCTTTGTAGATTGTACTGAAAACGTTCCACATACTCTTCCAATGTTTCATTCGGTCTGGCTGACATTTGAAATATTGCGTCTTTTAATTCTCTAGACCTACAATAATCCTGATATTTTTTTAAGAAGGATTCTTTCATTTGATCCCAATTGTTGATAACCCCGCCACCTAGCCCCATAAACCATCTTAAAGCTGCCAATGTAGAGGGAAATAATTTCAATTTTTGGGGATCGGTGGTGTAATCGTACCCCCTACATAACACATCGAATTCGAATAAGAATGCATCCAGATCTTCTGATGTGAGTCCGTGGAATGTAGGGATATGCTGAAGAGGGATAGCTTTCATGGGTGCATTTGCTGCAGAATCCACTATAGGATATTGTAATGTAGAGGTTTGAGTATTTGGCTGGTTTTGGGCGTTTGGTTGGTTTTGAGCGTTTTGAGCCATGGGATCGAATATATGCCAGTAACCTTCTGGGATATCTAGGAGGGTATTCCTAGGTTGGGTGGGAACGGTTTTGACAGGGATCTTTTTAATAGCGCTTCCTTTATCTGGAATAATGGGAATACCAGGTGTTTTAGGAGATTGAATCTCTTCAACAACAACTTTCGCAGCACTCCCCTTATCTGGGCTATCTAATGACTGATTTGTTTCAAGAGGAGATTTTGGTTCCTTGGTTTCCCCTGTTTCTCCTTCTCCTTCGCAAAAGTTGCTAGAGTTCCCTTCCTGCAATAATTCTGGAGTGGAATTTTCAACTTCTTGAAATTCCTGCTCCTCAGTTTGACTATGCACCTCAGCACAGGCTACAGATGGTGATCCTGTGGCCTGAAGGGAACTAGTAGGTGGTTTGGAAGTGTTTTTCTTGAAGCCTACTGATGGCTGAGACTCTGTTTTCTTATAGATTTCGTCTATGAAGGTCGTTCGGCCAAGGGTCACCGGCCCCTTAGCTTTTTCAGGTTTGGATGGAGGTTTGATATTCTTTTCCGGTCTTTTCTGCTTAGTCATGCACTCAAAAAATAAACTACCAACTTCTATTCAAACAAGCAAAAACAAATCTGTTAGGAAAGTGGATAATGAGCAGGTCTTTTACATGCTCTGCACGTAGGCTCTTACCTTCCGTTTTTAGGATCCAACTCCTCCCTAGCAGGCTTGTACACCACTCTGAAAAAGACAAATGGCTTCACTCTTTCCCCGGCAACGGCGCCAAAATGTAGAGCTATAAAAAGGGTCTCTTTCACCTCTAAGTACCTCACATTAATATGTCAACCCGAGAGCGTTTTGTCATTACAAAGAGTGACTCAATCCGAGGCTCATTTGTCAGAGTAATGCTAGTAGTACAGTGCTTAAGAAATACAAGAGTAAACGGATGCTTAACTGAAATCAAATTACTTTAAAGAAATAAATCACACATTCAGAAAACTCACTAACTTATCAGTCAAGGGCTCGGTAATGATAAACCATCCCTTAGAAAACTGATGGAAAAGGAACTAAAGCATAGATCACGAGCCTGGGAGCTAGGCAGTAACTGCTACTGCTCACTACAGCCTTAGATCATCTCTCACAACAAACCAACAACTGCAAGTAAATGGAACAGTAAAGCGAATAAAGGATTAAACCACAATTCTGAAATGGAACAACAACTCTAAAATGGAACAGCAATTGAATAACTAAGTCCCGCGGGTTATAACCAAACTCAATCTATACACTCTTTGCAATCAAAGAACATTCTGTCATTCTAAAGGCGAATCACACAATTCATATTAATAGAACAGCAATAACGATTAATGAATTATGGAACAATACTGGTTCATTAGAAACGCACACAACACAAACGTTAATATAACAACTCTGTAACATAACAGTAAGGATATGCGATTAACTCTTGAAAGGATTAATAACGTAATGCGGAGTTAACACACAAGTCTGGCTGTAGAAACTTCAATGATTCAAACTTGAACAGAGCATGTAATATGAACTTGTAAAGCATATCAAATAATCAAATAGCAATAATAAACAAACCCCACAGAAACGAAGCTGTAATGGTACAGAAGCAAGTGTCCTTCGGGGCCGGGCCCTTAGCCTCCAAGGATACACCGCTTTAGGTTAACGCAGACGCGAAGATGGAATAATCACCAGGCTTTCATTAATACATTGATCAAAAAATACATCGAACCAGTTCTCAACAAAGCTTAATAACCAAATCTGATGTTTTACAGAAGATTACATAAAACGTATCTTATCTCGCCCTTCCTAAACTAACAGTGTTGTCTCTTTTTATAAGGACGATGGCGGAGATGTCCAAGCAGCTAGATAAATAAAGCAGCGATCCCTCAGGATCTTCGATCCTGAGGGATTCGCCCAACAGTTAACTCTTCATCCTGTCTTTGCTATTGCGCTGAGCTGGTGTCCTCTCCTTCTTGCCCGAGCCGATTCACCTTGATCTTGTTTCCCTATGTTTGCGTTCGGTTCTCATCCAGAGGGACAGCAGTTATCTCCACTTCGTTCTTATCTTTAGAGTGGAAACTCTTCGTTTTCTTCTTTCCCTGTATAGAAAATAACCATTATCAGTGGCTAAGTTATACACATCGATTCTCACATGTTTTGTGATAGTTCCTTATGACTTTCCAAATCCATGATACAAAAGGTTCACAAATTGTATTAAAAAGTCATTAAAGTAATCAGCAAAATCATACCTTTTCAGTACTCCACAGATAGTAGGGGCTCACCTGCCCTCATCAGTGGGTTCTCAACCTACTTGATAAACCCATATCTACCAAGTTCTCCTTGTACCACCTGATCCCCCTTGATCTTGGCTCGAATAGCATCCAAATATCTCTCATGCTAGTTGATCTTCAATTGTACCATACCTGCATAACACCATCATTTTTATCAGCTCAGAAATAATACAATTGCATCACAAATATACTACCTTCGCCCTCGGCCAACAAGTAGGAAAAACCCACCTCCATCTCCAACTCATGCTTTTCCTGCCCTGGCACTGTGAAATCGTAGTTTTTCCCACTTAATACTATGAGCTAGGTCGCATTTGAGGGTCTGAATAGTGTGAGCCGACTGTGAGGATGGACAGGGGTATTCGGTAGAGCTTCGAGGACCTAATCTGAAAAAACTAAACTGATGAAATGTAGAGTAAGGTTTCACCACCTACCAGCTACCGAAAGATCTTAATTCCAATGGTCGGTTTGTCCCCTATGATCGTTGTAAGATTTAGGGCCTTCTGATCCTCTCCAAAGTCAACACAACCCACTTAGAAAATGATTTAAATTGGAGGGAAATAACCCTTTTAATGGAAAACCCCCAAATTTTCCTTCCACAATTGCGACCAAACCATAGCTCTGTTTGAAGAACCATCAACACCATTGGAAGATCTCACCAAGAACTATAGTGGGTCTTCTTTTGTTTTTTGTAATTTGACACTTCAGCGGGAAGCCATTTTTCCAAGAAGGACCACCTTGTCATTTCTTAAAATTGAACTTCTTCACATGTGCTGCTTGTACCTGGGGCACCATTTCCCTTCATACTTTTCAAATCGTGTGTTGATTTCCATCATGAGTAACCATATTTTGCTCATGTGTTCATGCCCCCCCTTGGGACTATCCTGTGTGGGAGCATCATTGAGTCACCCTTGGTCAGAGCATCTGAGTTGAGTCATCATCACATTCATGGAGTCTTTCCCAAGTCCCTTTATCTCTTGTTAAAGTCTTCTATCCATATTTACGTTGTATTCAACACATGTTGCCCATTTTTGCCTCCACTCATACTATCCCTCATACGCTCTGGAGTCGAGTCAGTTTTTGCGAGTCCATCCATGATTTTTATGTTTAGACAAGGGATTCACCCATGCATTACTCAGTATCCCCTATTCCATCATCATCCCTCGTGTCAATCCATCAGGTACTTTACTAGGATCCCTCATGCCTTAGTTAAGGATTCATCATTAGCTCTCCTATGGCAGACCTCCTTCTTTCAACATCAACACATTCGTTCTAGAAGGCAAGTCTAGAGAAGAGTGTACCTTGGTTCCAACTTACATTCTTGTTCAGTACCTCACATCAAGCAAAGGGAATCATCATTAACCTTTTACTTGGTTGTTTCTCACCCACTCAGTCTCTGCTCATTATTGCATGATTGAGATTCATATACTTGATGGTCCAGTGATTCGGTAGATTGTATCAGTGATTCTCGGGTGTGTGTGAAATGTTCTATACCTCATGAGTGATTGACGCTTCAGGTAGACCCCCACATGTCAGGATGACCTCATATTATTCTACAACCTCATCTGTAGCTCCATAGATTTGATGGGTTCAGTTTATGCCATTTGCAGCGCCCATAGCATGCATGTATCATTTAGATGATCCATTCTTATTTTCAAAGCCCTTTATTGTTTAGCAGGGATTCTTTGGTTGTTATTGTGTCTCATGTACTCATATATTATTGTATTTAGTCTTGGTTCATGTTTCTCGAGGTGCAGTATGTATGTGGGATCCATTATATCTTTGTCTGGCCCATTTATGCCAGAATCTCATGTACCATTTATTAAGTAATTTATTGCTTAGCCTCATATTATTTAGCCCATTATCATTCCTTGTACTTTTTCATATATGTAGGCATAGTTATGCCTCCCCTGTCTCATTGAGAATAGGTACTCCAACATAAAAGGAGAATTATATCACTTTGTAGGTATTGCCCCTTCAGTTATTGTCCTCTCTCTCTCTTCGCTTTGTCTCTGTCTCTCTCTTTCTCTCTGACTCCTCTTCGGTGTCTAGTGATTTTTTTCTTATAACATACTTCGGTCATATGATTTTCTCCTAATACTCACATTTTTAGGGCTAATATGTTATCACCAAAAATTTTTCATCTAACCATTTACAATTAGCTGGATCGAAGTACTCCATGTAAGACGAATTTTGCCATAGTAAATTTCTTTCACTATAAGAAATAATTTTAAAAACCATATTTTATTAAATTATTTTCTATTTAAACAAGAAACCCCATGAGTAATAATTAAATAAATCCTTATTTATTTGATTTTACTCTTAGAATAATTAATCAAACCATTATCTAAATAATATTCCTAGTCATATTTAACCTAGTTATGTGAAATAATTAGTTAAATCATTATTTTTCATATATTTCTCTTTGAATAATTAATTAAATCATTATGTAGTTATTATTCCTTGTTAAATTTGACAAAGTCACCTAGGAATGATTAAACAAAACATTATTTGTTTATTATTCTTTAACCACATTCTTGAAATAATAAATAAATCATTTATTTGTTTATTATTTGTAAATAAAGGTATTTAACCAATTTAAATACCCTTTCCCTCCAACAAAATATAATAAAATATTCCAAGTGGTTACATCTAGATATTGGTTAATAATATTTTATTATTCACCACTATCGAGGATAACTCAATATATTCTTATAAATAGGAAGGGTTTTACCATTCATTCTTCACTTTGATCCTTTTCATTGTCACACTTTGATCATTCTCATTGTTGCTACTATTTTCTTTTGCCTCTTGAGCTCCCACTTGAGTTCAACATAAATTTTGTGTTTCCTACACTATTGAGAGGGAGAAACTTCTAAAGATGAAACATTAAGGACAACCAAGAACCCATCCCAATGAGGGGGACTTGTCAAATATACTTGTCTCCTTCACCGGGTGTTAGAATATATGAGATTTTTCATTAAATATTGTCTTTTCCATTGGATTGTTGGAGTAATTACTATTTGTTTTCACTGTTTAACTACTTTTACTGTATAGATCTATTTTTTTGCAGAATTTGTTCTAAATATTCTTTATTGATCTAAATATTTAAGCAGCCATTTTTGTTGTTAGGGTTTTTTTTCACACACAACTAAAGTAGGTTCTTTTCGTACACTTGCGTTAAGAATTTACGCTAACAAGCACAATTTAGAGGAAGAGTCATGTGTATTGGAAATTCTTTCCCTCCCCCTGAGCCTCTCTGTAGTCATCTAAGAACTCTTTACAGAAGTATCTAACCCAATTGTATATGATTCCTTTGCTGCAATGTGCAACCAAGGGCACCACTGAAGCTAAAAGCTTCTTTGCACGACACTTCTGCATGATATTTCCGACTAAAAAATGTGTTTAAAAGTGCACCAACCTATCCATGATGGAGTTAGTATCGTAACCGCTTCTTCCCTTTTTCAAGCCATAAGACTGCTTTATTTTGTCAACCAAATTCTTATCCTGATCCTTTCCCAGAAATGCTTCAATGGGGTCTTGGCCAAGATAAGGAAGTGTCATGATCTTCGTGACAAAAATCACATTAATCAAGATTCTTTCCCCCAATCATAGGAAATCAACGTGCAATATGGCCAACAGTTGGTGCACATAGATTTTATTGATAATGTTGCATCCAAAGTGCAAAACATATAACATGTTAAACTACCCTTCATTCTGAATTTTGGCTAAACACTTAATTTGTTCTATCCTTGTCACTCCAATAGCTTCATATTATATGGAGAATAGATAATGGCTTGGCTTGAATTGGGGGTATTTTATATGTTTGTTTAAATCCAATCCTCCATGCGTAGTTGTGGCACTTTTCCCAACAATAATTATTCAACTGACATTTCTTGAGGTTGCAAGGATGTAAATATATTTTATTTTACTATGTCTAAATCCTTCGTAGGCTTCGTAGTTGTCATATTCCATGGTGGAATATATGGGGGAAACCTGGAGATAGGTCCTGCCTCCTCTGCATCAATATATGTGATTCCTCGAGGAAATATTTCTTCTTTTTTTGACTCCTCTACCTCAACGGCCTATTTCTACCTATCTTGCATTGAGTTATACCTTTGTTCCTTGGGATTTTTCTTCCTGGGTGATGTTCTAAGTACTCACTTATTTAGATTTTTAGACAGAGCCACACCTGCAATGGTCTACTTCTTGGGTGACCTAGACCATGTGAAATTTGTGGGTGGCATAGCCATTATGTTATGTCTTAGACCTATTTGGATTGTGTGCCCGAGCCCTTCTTTTATCAATGCTTCTTTAAACACATCAAAATTGTAATCTGACATGCAATGCCTCACTCGGCTAGATTTTAGGCGTAAAATCTCAATTCTAAATCTCAGAGCACAAATTGTTCGAATGTGGAGTAGGATTCCTAATTATACCAAAATTAAACTTCAAACTCCATGATCTCCTTTAGTTACACCTCATAAATGCGGATTTGGTGGTATATTTTCTCGGATATGCCCATTAAAAATATCCCTACCACTCCTTTCAACAGACAATTCATTTTTCAAATCAATTGTTCATGTTCCAACAATCACTTTTTGGATGAAATTTTCTAGACCCACCTCTTTGGTGCAGTCCTACTTCCTTCGACACAATTTCCTCCAGCTTCACCATCTTCCTATATATCGCGTAGTGCTTTTACTATGATGAATCCTCCCCTCGGCAGTGTACTTTATAGTTCCCTTCCTTCTTTAAACGACATGGAGCATTAATACTCTTCACCAACCATATAGTCAATGCAAACCTTGAGGAGAAGATTTGTCTCTTTATAAATTCAATTGGATGACATTGATAAGACAAGGGAAAAATCACCATTTAGCTTCTTGACCTAAACTGCTCCCCCCTATGAGAAATTTGTAACAATGTAAGGCCCTAACCAGTGCATTTGTAACTTACCCAGGAACTTCGCAGTTTTTTTGTTATAAAAAAGAACTAAGTCCCCATCCTTGAACATTTTATACTTAATATGGTCATCATGCCAGGATTTTTCCTTCTCCGTCTGCACTTTTTGGTGAAATCCAATGATGAACTTATCTTCCTCTAGCACAATCATGCACTCCAATATCTGATCCAAAATATTGTTGTCTGCCATATCTGTAACTATTACGATTCTTATAATAAGCATGATGTACTCCATCGTCATTACCGATTCTTTTCCATACACCAATCTAAACTAATTCTAAACCTTTAGATTCTTATATTTAGTCCCCTAAGACAATAAAACTTCAGGAATGTGCAGATCTCATTCATCCTTGTTAACATCGCACACCTTAGTCACAAAATTTTCTAGAATTTTGTTAAAGGCTTCTACCATGTCATTTGTGTGAGGGTGATACGACGTACTCTTCTAGTGATGCATTTAGAACTCTATAGTGAATGTTTCAATAATGTTTTTCAATAAATGTGTACCTCTTTCACTCATCATGATCTTCGGGTAGTCAAACCTTGACAAAATATTTTTGAAGATAAAATTCGTTGTTGTATCTGCACTACAATTATTCAGTGGTTATGCCTCAGCCCATCTAGTGAGGTAATATGTTGTAGTAATAATGTACCACACACCTATTTTCTTCCCAAGTGGATTAATTGGTAACACAAATTCAATCTCCCATTTATCAAATGCCTACAAAATGACTTGAGGATGCAGTGCCATTTTGTCCCTTCGCGAAGGTCTACCGGTCCTCTAAAAAACATTGCAAGTGCTAAAATATTACTTTGAATTCTTCTGCACCGTAGGAAACCAAATTATAGGTTGTATAATATTCTGTGCAGTGGCCTTTCCTGAGTAGTGATCTCTAACAAATCTACCATGTGCTTCAACCAAAATATTGTGTCGTTCTTGCACATATCTTCCCAAAATCTAATCAACACCCATATTGTATAAGTGGCCTCCAGTTATAGTCAAATATGTCGCCTTTACTACCATATTTTTCTTCTTCTATGTAGTGTAATCCGTAGGTGTGACTCCCGTAGTGATAAGCTGAATGATATTTAGAAAAATGTCATCTGCAAATCGAA
Organism: Pinus albicaulis; assembly: GCA_034641835.2. Taxonomy (NCBI): domain Eukaryota; kingdom Viridiplantae; phylum Streptophyta; class Pinopsida; order Pinales; family Pinaceae; genus Pinus; species Pinus albicaulis. The sequence continues at coordinate 819,193,246 of CM076583.1, forward strand.
TAGCAAACAATTTCATATTGGGTAATTGTTCTTCAATATTCATCTTCTCTTCGCCTATCTCAACCCTAGAAAAATTATCAGGTCCTGCATTCAAACATCCTATCTTGAATATCACTTCGAAATCACCCTATTGGAATAGAAATAGTCATATTCAAATCTCCCCCCCAACACAACCTTGTTAGCCAAGTATTTGAACGCATAATGATTGGTGAACATTTGGAAGTGTGCTCCTAGTAAATAGTGTCTAAATTTATGCAGCGCATAGACCGTTGCCAAGCCTTTGCGCTCTCTTGTAGGATAATTCATTTTTTCTTTAGAAAATTTCTTGTTCAAAAAGGCTACAGGGTGATCAATATTTCCTTCTCAAGGCTATGCTAAGACATGTCCTAAAGCTATGCAGGATGCATCAACATGTGCATGGAATTCCTTCTTCGAGTCTAGAAACACTAAGATTGGTGCAGTCGCCATATTTTCCTTCAGCACATCGAGAATATTTTTATACACATCATGACAACAGAACTTGAAATATTTCTTCAATATTTTTCCACCGACGTAGTGATATGTGCATATAATTTTATAAACTTCCTATAATAACCTATATTCCCAAGTGTCGTGCATAGATTCTTCACATTCAATCTTCGTAGGTTCTACTGTAAATCCCTGTTTCCAAACAATATGCCACAAAAATATACCATATAGCACCCAGAAAATACACTTATTCAGGTCCATGAATATTTGATACTTCCTGTAGGTATCCAACATCAAGAGCAGACTAGAAACATGCTTATTTAATAGTCTAAAGGTTGTCCAATCATCGAAATACACTTCCAAAAATTGGTCAATATATTCTTTAAATGCAATTACTATGACTCTGGAAAATATTGCCATAGATTTCTTCCTCCAAATTGCGTGAATTTGTATTGAAATGAACCCCTTTGAGTACCGAAGGTGTTCTTTCTCTGATCTTTCGGCGTGATTCTGATCTAATGGTATCCAAAGAACCCATCTATGAAGGAATAGGCTTCCTGCCCTCCAACATTCTCCAAAACATCATGAGTGAAAGGTGTTGGAAATGGATCATGGACACATGCATCATTCAACATTCTCATATCGACACAAATCCTTATCTCTCCCTTGGTTTTATTCTCATGGAATTCCATATGGCTAACCCACTCATAATCCTCTATTGGATTAATAATTCTAATTCTAAGCATCTTGTCTAGTTCTTCCTGCACTTTTTATTTATATTTTGAGTTCAGCCGATATGGGCACTACTTGAATGGCTCTGCATTAGGCTTCAAAGTGATGTGAATGGCTCCCAAATCTCCTATAATTCCTTTTATTTCAGAGAACTTCATTGGGAACATATCCTAGTACTCATGCAATATTTTAGTGACCTTTCTCACTGTGTCATTGTACCGATAGTCCCCAATGTTTCTGAACTTTGGATCCTCTTTTGAGCTTATGTTGACTTGCTGAGTTATTATAGGTTGTGTTATGTTTGACATCTCTACTTGAGGACTTGCAACCTTGCATTTTCATTCTGATTCAGGAATATTGACATTACATGGGTCCTCCTCACCTTCTTCCACTGTCATAGTGTAGTATTCTCGTGGCTGCTCCAATTGTGCAGCTTAGTCAAGCTGTACCGAAGTCACCAGCTCAATTGTAATTCAATATACTCATGTTATGAATTACTGAAGAGAATCACTAAGAGAATCCAAAGCATGTACAAAGTTATATTTCAATAAGAAACCTTTAGTCATCAAATACCAATATGTGTTTCCATGGCACAGCTTCATTTCCAAATAAAATTGCTGAGGTATCATATCCAAGGTATGAAAGAATATATTCACCCATTCAAGTTGAGGTTCCTTGCCTAAGGCCCCACTCCAGTGAGAGAAATGCTCATGAGGATCATCCCTACCATTTTACTTCTCCATGATATTAGTGTCTACATGACCAATCCTGAGCCTCACGAGCCTACAATATTACTTCCATCCTCCTAATCCTTCTCTATGCGTGCCCCAACAGCTAGCTACTATGGAACTCAAAGAGAATTCTAAAGCTCCATATCACTCCTTGTTAGGCACCTTTTGTTAAAATTCATCCAGAAATAAATCAACATCTCCAATTCCATGATATAAGGGCAAGCCACGTACCTCTGAAGTAACGAAATGAGGCAACTTGGTAACTTTGTTGCATTGCTTAGTAACTTCATGCAATCTATTCTTCTAGTTCTCTAATTCGTCGTCAGGGTATGAAACACAAGAGTTATCACACTCTAAAATTATCATTCCATTAGCAGTAGGACTGATCCAGTATTCATCCTACGCGTTGATCGTATAGATATTGTCAATATCAGCATCACCATATTCATTCTGTATATGTTCTTTGTATGACACTCCTTTAAAGCAGTCCAAAGGCACACCAACCCTTGTACCATTCTTCTCGAACACCATCTGTCTATTTTTCAGGTTGATCATGAAATCCATGGCATAATCCCAATCAAATCCAATCAAAGCAGGATATGGATTGTTTTCATCAACAACCTCAATGACTTTGAAGTCTAGAAACACACTTGCGCCATCAATATCTACCCTAATGCCATGCAATAAACCCATAGGAATAATATTCTACTGATTTTCCATTCTTATCTATTTGGTCTCCCCATCTGTTCCCATGTCTATTTTGGTAGGAAATTGGCATTTGATCCAATATCAAGGATGACTTGGTCTATTTCATAATCGTTGATCTCTTCATTTAACCACATTTCTCTACCATTTCTCTTGTTATTGTTTTAGACCTTATTTATTGCAAGTTTTTCCAGTATTGGTTCTCCTTTCCCAGCACAGTTATCAATAAGCTCCTGCAGTCCTTCCACAACTTTCTGATCCCTTAGAAAATTCATACATGTACATAAAAATGACTTCAGAATGGATGGATTAGCTTCCTTTCATTGAGTAGCCTCCTTGGGTTTACTTTTCAGTGGAATTAGCTATCTCTGTGATGTTGATGTCGAAGCTCCATAATCCATAAAAAATAAATTGCTTCCATGAAGGTTTTTATTTCACATTATAAATTGAACCCAACATTCTTGTCTTCAGCTTTCCAAACCCATGTATCCTCCATAGGCTTCCTTCCTTCCGCATGGTTATCTCTGATATTTACACCACTACGTGTCACTATTTTGACACTTGGATCTTCTTCCCATGGTTTAGCTCTCATCATTTGTATGTTCTAAGCACGCTACTGATTTCTATTTTATGGTATTTTCGTCGATAATATAGGACAATCTTCTACCTGATGATAAAATTCATGACAATACTTACAGGAAATTGCAGTGATTTTTTAACAATCCCCTAAAAAAATGTCCAATCTAATCATAGTTGCAACATATGATCTATTCATGACCTCGACCAATGCCTCCTCCTCTACCACACACTCGACCTTGGAAACCTCTGTGCTTATTGGTGAACCTAGATCTTCGCGACCTTCGACTTTCGTTATGTATGATCCAAGACTATGTTGCATCATCAAATCATATCCTCAATAATTTTTGTCATCATGTCCTACCGAACTATAGAAATTACATAACAAGAGCTTTGGAAAATAGATTTACTTTTCCAATAGATGGAAGAAGCCTATGGAGTGTTGGCCTGAAAATTCGCATAAGCTACACTAGACATTTGGTCCAACACTTAGTTTAGTACTTCGCCCAAGCTTCAATGAACTTGACATCCCAGTTTCCAAGTCATATCTATAAACAAGACATTGATCCTTATGTTGGCTTTGAACTTTATTCAGCATACTTTTTAGCCGATGTCAATCCAAACCCCTCTTGCCTTCTATAAATATTAGAGTAACATATATAAGCTCGCCAACTAGGTTTGGATTTTCTGAACCCCGATACTAGTATCCGGATGCAGGTGGATATCATTGACCACCCACCTATTCCAACTCAACAGTCCCATTAGTTTTACTTTTACTATTTTATCAATTCTCGGGTCTTGAACTTCTAGAGCAATTTTGACCCCATTAGTTGTGCTTTTTTGAGGTATGCTATATTTTTAGTAGTTGTAGGTAGGGGACTATGAAAAAAAATATTCCTCAATGATATATTCCAACAAGGTGTCATACATGCCAAATGGAGATAATATGACCAAGTTAAGACCCTAGGAAGTTGGCTTCCCAACTAACCCCAAAGGGGCTCATAAAATCTTTTTGCTACATCTACTCAGGTTAGGTTTTTGGTTTTTTATGGTTTTATCTTATTTTTTGATAATAAAAGCTCCACTAATATTGATTGTAACACAGTTCAGAGGCATGTAGCTTCCACATCCCTTATTAGAGATAAGATACCATCACTAGAGATAGTTCCTTTCAATTCTTTCTGTAAGCATTTTTAGACTTTTTTATTAATGAAATTAAATATTATTTATGTGGAATAGCTATATTTGTGATTATATTTTTATTTGGTTTCATTCCTTATTAAATTCAGATCAGTGGTATCAGAGCATTGTTCTCTTTCTCTATTTTTTATTTGCATGTCCCCCATGAGATGATGGTGGAAGGTATTAGGGCTCGATCTAGTTGAACCCTTCTAAGATCAACATCGCAAACCCCGACGGCCTCTGGTGGTAGGAGAAAATTAATATGAGGAACTAGGAGATCTTATAAAAAAATTTCTCGAAAAATCCCTCAAGCAAGAGAGAACTGAAATGATATACAAATTTTCTCAAGTCTTGTGGAGGATAGCCATGGGTGATGCATTCTCATCTAAAATTCACTATAGAGGTGCCACTCACTTCAAGGTAGAGGTAAACTTCGAAATTCCTGTATTTGAAGGCTAGATACATGAAAATGTTGTAGATATATTGTGGAATTTTCTATAAGGGTATTTTTTAGTCCATGATTTCTCCTATCAAAAAAATATTAACTTTGCACTCCTAAAAGTTGCCCCCATGTCAAATTTTGGTGGGAAACCTACTATAAACAGAGGGATGTGGAAGAACCCTCACACTTTTTAGTCACACCCACTTGGAATTCATTCCAAGATGGAATTAAGGAAAAATATTACCCCGTGGGGAGCTATGAGGACAAGTACATCCAATGGAAAAGGTTGCGGTAGCAAAGGGATCAATATGTGCATGAGCTAATGAATTTGTTCCATATCCTACGCATAAATTTTGGTACTAAAGATTTAGAGAAACATTTGGTGCTCATGTACCACAAATTTTTAAAGAGATACATTCAAGAGGAAATTGATTTCATCGACATTAAATCGCTTGGTGCAGCATAGCGATATGCTACCAAGATCAAGCATAAGTTTAAGAATAAGAATCGAGACTTTCGATCCGCGAATCCAAACCCAAGGAAATGCACCCCCAAACCATAGAAGAAGGGTAAAAGCCAAAGTGGGGTGATTCAGGACAACCCAATGAAGTAGTAAGAAAGGAAAAACACCACAAATCCAAATAATGACATGGGGAAGTGGTGTGAATTTCATCAAATCTCCACTCACAACACAACTTAGTGTTGGGCTACAAAATTGTTGGTGGTTGAGTTGAAGGCATCTAAATCAGATGCACGTTATGATTCTGAGTTAGACATGGATATGGGGAATGGGTGGCAGATCATTGATGTGGAACCCAGTGCCACGATTTCCACCACCAAGCACCAGAGGGAGGAGCTCGAGGATCTAGACGAGGGGGAGCACCTATTCCATTCCAGGTTATAGATGAAGGGTTCTCTGTTGCAATTCATTGTCGATAGTGGAATCCAAAATAAGCTCATTTAAGTAAAGGTCATGAAGCAAATCGACCTACCTACCAAAACACATTGAAAACTGTATACCATCAAGTGGCTTGACTAAGGAATAGATTTCCAAGTCAGCCAGCAGTGTCGCCTTCCCTGCAGCATCAATCCCTTCATTGATGAGGTATTCTGTGATGTTTCTCCTCTTGAAGTTTTTGATGTATTATTAGGCCATCCATAATTACGGAAGTGACATGATTTGTATGAGCCTAGGCCTCGTTATGTTATTATTACTTTGGGAAATAATTTGTACAATATACCATAGGTAGTATCTCCTTCCACCATTTCCTTAATTACTGTAAAGCAATGCAGTAATATTATTTCCCAAACCAGGAAAATTGTTTTCATTATGATTCACCCATAGGGAAAGAATAATATTATGGTGCCAACCTCCAAATAGGTATCCCCTCCGTGATAGCAACATATGGAGAAAGTCAAGGAGGAATACAATGGAATTTTCTCCTCACCCACTGGGGTTCCTCTGCATTTTCATGTCAAGCACTCCATCAAAATGATACTAGGTGCTCCAATGCCCAATGTACCAATCTATTGGTCCTCTATTCTAGAGAACGATGAAATCAAGAGGTAGATTCTAGAGCTGCTATAGAAATTTCACATCCGGCTGAGTTCATCGCCCTGTGTGAGACCCATCATGTTGTAGAAAAAGAAGGATGGGACTTGGAGACTCTGTATTGACTATCGGGCACTAAACAAGATCGTTATCCATAATAGGTACCCAATCCCACAGATTGATGACCTTTTTGATCTAAAAATGGTTTGGATAACTTGTTATTCTTTTCAAGAACCTCCCACTCAGTTAAAAAAATTGATCTAGCTTATACTTGACTTGTGCGGAATTTTATACTTGAAACAGGTGTAATTTTTTTTTAACTATTTAAGTTCTTTGATACCGTTTGTTTTTTCTGATATTAAACATGTGTAATAGCCATATAATTCAGAAAATAAACATCAACACATAACAACAAATTTAATTTAGGAGTTCACCCAAATATCGTGGGCTACATCTCCTTAAACCTTGTCAACTCACTTGGCTCTTTGTGATTAGGATGGAAAATTTCTTTTAAAAGTTACAAATTCAACTCTAATGGTTATATAAACTGAACCAATGGGTTTTGAATACCATTATATCCCTGTCATGGCTGTGATAACTCCGAAGATAGAACTAGGTTCTTTTAGACTTGACTCCTTCTGTCGGTGCCCATAAGCTTCCCTAAGCTTCTTTGTGTCACTAACTCCTTTAGAATCCATTTTATATCCCTAAAACCTCACCTACTATATTCATAACATATCAAACCTCAAAAATGGACTGATCATTTCCTCAAAATGAGCACTGGCTCCCCAATCTAGGCCTCCATCCACTAATGGCCCTAGACTGCCCAAAACTTCCATGTTTCTCTTTAACCTGCAGAAGTATTCACATGGATCAGAAAATACTTTAATGGGATTTAAAATTTAAAAAATATTTAGGATATAATATTCACTTGCAGAAATTGGCCTCTAGCTGGTTTGGTTTTGCCTCCAACACCTGGTGGCACCCTCTTGGCTCTCGGGTCATTGAAAACTTCTTTGAAGCATCTCGAATTTTATAAGTCATAAAAAGATTCTCAAAACTCCATAAATGGATCTATAAGTATCAAAAAAATCCTAAATTACTATTCTTTTGCTGAGAATGGTTACTGGTTGCCCTAGATAAGCCTCATTCTCCTACTGGCACTTGTTGGCCTTGGTGGCCCCTGGAACTTCTTTGAAGCAAATCGGATTTCAAAATTCCTCTACAGGCTATGTAAACATCACCATTAGTTCCAAAATGTCTAAAACATCCAAAATTGACTATTTAATTCCTAAGAAAGGCCTCTAGCTGCCCTCACTAAGCCTCTTTCTGTTGCTAGCCCCTGGTGGCCTTGGTGGCCCTTACAACTTATCTGAAGAAAAAATCTGCTAAAAATTCCTCTTATAGCTATACAACCCTCACCAATGAGTCTGGAATGTCTAATATAGTCGAAATTGACTAATCACACTCTTAGAATGGACGAATCTAGCTCAAGATAAAGCATAAACCAAATTTGTCCAGTGTCCCCTAAAAATCGTCCACTAAATGTGGAGAGACAGCACATAACTGGATTTATAACTGGATTTAAGTTTGGAAAACATCTAAAATTTAGTGGCACGCTATAGTGACCACTAGTCCTAACCATTAAAGCCTATGGTTAAGGGGAGGGGGTGGCCACATGCCAACCCTCGAACCACATGGTTACATTAAATTCAGAGCGCAACCCATGTCGAAACCATGGTTGCCATTTTTTTTAACTTATATTTGTTATTAGAGTTTTTGAAACCACAATGTAATGGTCAAAATAATAATCGCATGTGATCAAGGCAGCAAAGGTTATGGTGGGTTGGCCGGCTGGAGATTATTGTTTAATAAACCACGTTGAAATTATTTTAATCGTTTGTTATGTGACCACTCCGATACTGTTGGGGGGAGTACTGTTGGTGGTTAGGGCTTAAATCTTTGGCCCAGGGTCATAGGCTAGCAGCCACATGGAGAGGGACTGGCCCTTGGGGTTGGCCCCTCCAGACCCCCAAACACGAAATCCGAAAACCTTATAACAAAGCTTCCTTTCAATATAGTTAAGAACCAATTGATAGCCCAATGGTAAGACATGGTTGCTCTGTGCAGGAGGTTTAGGGGTCAACTCCTAGTGACCTGACCAAAATTTTATTACACAATCCTAGGGACATGTGGAAGCCTCAGGGCTAGCCATGTGTCACCCTCTCATTAGCCGAAAATTCCAACATACAACCCCTTGTCCAATGAACATCTGCCACTTGGCATGACCTCACTGGTCTTAAAGGAATATTCTAAGGAATATTACAGGAATATTCCATGGAATATTCTTTTTTTTTAATATTCAAAACCCAGTCAAACTTGGTCAAAAGCCAGAAATTATAGTTTACTTGACTTTTCAAATTGCGATAGCTTCTTCATACGGTGTCGATTTTTCAAACTGTTCATGATGCCAGAATAAGCAAGATGAGATCTACACGGTCGCTCAGGTTCATCACACTTCTGAGCACTTTGAAATTTGAGTTATCACTTAGGTCCATGATTGAAATCTGATCACACCTCCCCATTGGGAATCTTTCGAATCCCAAAAGACTGATTACCTGATTTTTTAAGTACATGAGACTACACCACCCTCACTTTTCGGCCTCCATACACTTTACTTGCATGTATTAGTGCCTTTGAACCCAACTAAAAGGTATTTGACACTTCCCTTTCTTGGATGTTTTTGTCCTCCTGTCAAGAATTGTCTTCCTTGAACTCCCTCAGAAATTTATGGAGAGAAATTGATAGAAGGTAGCTAAACATCACTCCCTTGATGATCGATCCAAGGTGGCTAAAAAAAACATAAGTTTCCAACAAAAATTCATACAGAACTAAAATTTTCATATGTACAAATCAATGTATGTATTACTGGGTTAACAAGTCAAACCACTTCTTACCATCCACTTCTACGACAGTTTTTGCTGCTGAAAATATTTTTCATGTGAAACATCTGTTCTCACAGCAATGATGGAATCTTTGGTTCCAATTTATCCATTATTTCTATCATCTTGCTTTAAATGCTTGGGACGATTATTTGGATGCAACATCCAACAATGGGCAAGAACATGTGCCCTCTTCTTGCAATGTGTGCAAATATTTTGCACATTCTTTGAAACATTCTTTTGCCTCAACTGTTTCCTGTATGCCTTAAAGATTTTCCAGCACCTCGAAACATCATGGTTATAGATACCAAAATATGCACAACATCTCTTTCTTCCATTCAAGCATGCAAAATTTTCATGCTTAGAAGAAACATAATCAACTTGACTATGGGAATAATTATACCTCGAGGAGATCAGCTCCATATTTTTTACCTTCTCGAGGAGATCAGCTTGTAGAGGTTCCAACTTTCCTTTGAAGACTAACATCAGTGTTCATGTCTTCATAGTTGTCCAAACTCTTATGCTCACCATAAGCTGCATGTATACAAACATCTTGCTGCAACATAGGCTTTAAACAATGGAAATCAACTTGGAAACAAACTTGACATGTTTCTGATTTAGAAATTGGAACAAAAGTTCTTTTTGAAGTTGTCTCAAATGCCTTCATGGCTGTAGAGTTTTTTCCATAAGATTGAACATAACCAAGGCTGAATTTCTTAGGTCTCTCCTTAGCCAAAATAGGATCAATCATGCCTTGTGTATTTTTTCCTAAACCCTTTCCTTCATAGCCCATTTTTAAAATCAACTTGGAACCTATACGTCTAGTGTGTTTTTCAAATGAACCAAGATGTCTATCTTAAGAGGATATTGAAGACAAATTAGAGTGAATTGCCTCTGCTTCATGCATGTGTTTGGTTAAGGCCTCTTGGGCTTGATGGAGCCGCATCTCCATGTCATGAATTTTTGGAAGAATTTCTTCTTTCTCTTGCCTCATAACAAGCAATTTCTCATGAATTTTAGTGCTTTATATTCTATCTTAAAACATAATCTGCACTCTGAATTTCAGGATGTAGAAGTCTCGCTTTATCTCCTCATCAAAGGATCTTGTGAAGGAGGAAGATTTGGAAACCTCACTTGATAAAGTTTTCATTATGAAAATGAACAAAAGAACTTCAATAAAATTCACAAATATTTCAAAAACAATTGACAAATCTTTTGAAAAAAATTGTTGTAGAGTCAAGCTCTTCTTCAAGCAGCCTTGTGCAAACAAAACCTCTTGTGGTTCAAGGGTTGCCTTCAGGACCTTTGGGTAAGGAGAATGCCTTCAAATTTCTTCCTTCTTGTCCTCTTTTGGACTTAGCTATCAGTAGCTCTCCCTTCACCTCTAGAAAAATCAAAATTGTAAGGGTAAAAATGCAAAGTTGGGTAACACTTTTGTGAGAATCGGTGGCGGAAAACTGTTTTTCTCAATAATTCAACCGAAATTTTGTAAAATTTCGGCCGAAAATTGAAAATTAGTTTGGTTGAACTCTTTCTACCGTTTACATTGATGGTGTCCTGACGGTGTGGGTAAACAAATTTTTGGCCGGAGATGGGAAAACCAGAAACAAAAGTTTGGTCGAACGTGTTCTTATAAATATAACAGTCTGCAAACCTTAACGGGTTTCTATACAGATGTGTCACGTGTCTGTCTCTGTCTTGTGTGTATCTTTGTCTCGCTCTATTGCGGTGTTGCTGTTGCATTGTTTTGGTGTTGCTGTTGCAGTGTCGCTCCATTGACATTTGTTGTGGTGTTGTAGTTACTTTGTTAAGGTAAGTGTCTATTGGGGTGTTGCAGTTGCTATGTTTTCTCAGTTTATTTTTGTTTTGTTTTATTTTATTTTAATTGTTTTTTCTTGCAAGGAATTTGGTCCCAACTTCGTCCTTGTTGTGGCTTCATCTGCGAATTGATCTCCCAGCTTTTTTCTTGTTGCGGCTTCCTCTACGAATTTCTGTGAATTTCTAGGTATGAAATCCTGTCATTGAATAAGTTGAGCTATTCATGTGTTATTATTTCTTGTGATTTCTTTTCAGAAAGAAAAAAAACTCTGTTTTATATAATGTACCAGTTCAAATTGTCTTCAAATTTTTTTCAATTTCAAATCTTACAAAGAAACTTTGATATAAACTAAAAAATGGAATCCCTGCTATCCTTACAAAAGCTCTTATTGGCACATTGAGCAGTGGATTTTATTACATAATATCTTTAAGGAAAATAAGCTAATTCAGTCACAACCTTGCTGTGTATGCTGGAAACTCCAAACAAAATTTTAACAGAATTGAAATAGCCTTGCTATGTGCGCAAAAACTCAAAACATAAATATAACATGATTAAAAAAGAGAGTGATTTGCATACTATAGAGGCAGATCCTCCACATCAGAAAAGAGGAGCTAGATAAAGGAGGGTTTTGAAATGCTAATCATTAAAATCATTATATATTAATTCCATGTTAGAACTATACACCAAATCACAATATTATTCATTTATAGTATGTTTTTTTCTTAAAACTATTTTATCGAGTTTACTTACTTGGATTCTATAATAACCATCCCTGAAAAACATCAATATAGGAAGTAGTTATGAACACATACTAAGGTTGATTAAGGTAACAGTGACACCAGATGATTATGCATTGCAGTGAGCAGAAATATTTGAAGAATAATATTGACTCACACATTCCAAGAACAAACATTGAGCTTTTGGAAGGATTGTGGTCAAGGTAAAATAGTGTTCAAAGAATTAAAATTATTACTCTTTCAAATCATCATTTTTAAAAATTTAAGTTTATGTGATCTATTATATATTTTAGGTAATAATAACATGCAAAAGAATATTGTCTAAATTTTTAGAACCAACCACTGTGGTTAATCATCATGATTAGGTGAGAGATCAGATGAAAACAGAGAGTGATTTGCAGCCTATAGAGGCAGATCCTCCACATCCCTTAAGATTTTCAACAAAGAACCTCCCCGGAAGAGAACTTTTCTGGAATATAAACCTTGAAATGTTGGAGATTTAGCATTTTAGTGCACAGAATCATGAATGCATGTATGATTAATTTACCTTCACTGTATATAGGAAAATTAATAGTTGCATAGTGTTTAAAAGGAACACATGTTACTAGAGTAAACTAAAGAGGATTTCTGGGCTGAATATTGCCATGTTGAACTGTGGATTTTCTTACATAATATCTTTAAGGAAAATAAACTAATTCAGTCACAGCCTTGCTACGTACGCTAGAAAGTACAAACAAAATTTTAACAGAAATGAAACAACCTTGACGTGTGCACAAAAAATCATAACATAAATATAATAGGGTTAAAATAGAGAGTGATTTGTAGCCTGTAGAGGCAGATCCTCTACATCCCTTAAGATTTTCAGCAAAAAACTTCCTCGGAACAGAAGACACCAATTTCAATTATTCAACAAGGGAAACCAGTGTAGAACTCCACCCACTGGATGTCAAGGGAATCAAAAGTATGATCTTCCACCCTCAGTATAGTTAAGAACCCTAGATATCCAAACAATAACTATGCTTAATGGAATACAAGAAGGTTCCGAAATTATTTGTGGTGTTATGGAGTAAGAGAATTATCCCCGAGATAGATCTCAGATGACTTAAGAAGAACATAGAACATAGAAATAAAATGCAAATCTCTTAATAAACCCCAATTCAAGCCTCTGCAATTTTGGTCAAGGATCTTCACAGTAATTGTATATATAACAGAAATAAAATGCAGAGGACATAACAGATAAGGGAAAACCCAACAGATCTTATTCTTCTTAATAGATATAAATGTTTAGAGAGAGAGAAAAACAAAATTTCCTGACTTTCAAACTGGTAGATAATAATTTTGTTCAAGAATCTTGACAGTAATTGTATATAGAACATAGAAATAAAATGCAAAAGACAAAAAATATAAGGGAAAGCCCAACATATCTTCTTCTTCTTAATAGATATAAATGTTTAGGGAGAGATAATCAAACTGTCATGACTCTCAAACTATCCTCCAAAATCAAAATGAAATTTGACCGAAAAATGCTCAGACAACCAATCAAAACAACCAAGTAATTTGTTACAAAACATAAGTTTTAACCTTATATAGTTAATTGCTTCGAATATATTCTTAATAAAATGAAAAATATTCAATGTAAAACACATGCACATTAACATATAATTATGATATTTTCCTTTCTTTCCAACTTATTCCATCCCTCTAGAAAAATCCCTTTTAATGAAGCAGATATATCCATAGTGATCCACTGATATTTGTTCACCAACAACTATTCCATTTCAGACTTATATATCTCAAAACTATTCTCATTGAATTTATGCATCTATATTTTTAAACTACATGAAATTATTTTATTACACCATAGGAATCATTTCAATATATCTCCCATTTTAATGGGGTCTATCACATTTCGAGAAAAACACATTAGCCATAAAAATTTCCCATTGAAACCAAAATTAATTTGATACAAAACATAGGTTTTAACCTTATATAGTTAATTGTTTCAAATAGTTCTTAATAAATGAAAAACATTCAGTGTAAAACACATGTACATTAACATATAATTGTGATATTTTCCCTTCTCTCCAACTTAAGTTCATCCTTCTAGAAAATCCCTTTTAATGAAGAAGATATATCCATAGTGATCCACTGATGTTTGTTCACCAATAACTATTCCATTTCGGACTTTTATGTCTCAAAACTATGCTCATTAAATTTATGCATCTCTATCTTTAAATAGTTACTCAACTGTTTTACGGCGAGTATAGTAGAATCATTTCCTAATATATCTCCCATTTTAATGGGTTCTATCACATTTCGAAAAAAACACATTAAGCCATAAAAGTTTCCCATTGAAATCAAAAGTAATTTGATACAAAACATAGGTTTTAACCTTATATAGTTAATTGTTTCAAATAGATTCTTAATGAAATGAAAAAATTTCAAAGTAAAACACATGCATTAATATATAATTTACTCGAGAAATCCAAAATGAGAAGATCATTTTTTTTATTAGTATATTAATTTTTAGACCATCAGACACACACACAGACACATATGTATGTATGTATATATGTATATATCCCACAAAAATTATAAACTACCAATCCATTACCTTGGATTAGATAAAAATTTAGTTCTTTAACTGAAACTGTAGAACCATGGGGTAAACTACCATGCACTAGAAACATGCTAAAAGAAAAAACCATGTGATGAAAACCATCATAAAGGGAGAATTTTTTTTTCCCAAAAAAGTTTTTTGGGGCACTACCCCTGAACACCTGTGTGTGGGGAATTTTTCATCTATATGAAACCCTAAAGTGGGGGTCCTTTCCTCCAATTTTATTCCCACCACTATGCTTAGAAAACTATATAGTGCATGGGGGTATTCACATAAAGAATATACCACATACCAAACATCCAATAATTCTCCTTAATGTGACCATCAATGTTTCAATGGTTAGAATTATTTCTACTACCCTTGCATGGATGTGTAGTGCCTATTTTATTCTTATCCTCTTATTTCCAATTCTTATTCCTGTCCTTAAAAGCTTTTTGGTGCTATTTTTCTTCAAACCACTTAAGTACTATTTATTTTGGCCTATGGTTTCTAGATAATGTGCATATACACATGGCTCATACATTATCCTTACTTGGAAATAATCACTTGTTTTTGTAGATGGTTGTATAGACCCCAAATATACTTAAGGAGTACATTTGGGCTCTTGGGAAAGATATCCAATAATATGACCATATCTTTTAACTTAGTACACTCTTATACACCCTTATGTCTACATAAAGTAGTGTGAGTGATTCCACGGGTCCTCTACACACTTCATAGGGTATAATTGGGACAGGTAGTGTTAACTTCTACAAATTCTATAGGTAGAGTTTGTAAAGGACCAGGTAGCCTCTGGATCTCTTCTTTTATGAAAGGCGACATATCCAGTAAATTCCCCTACAGTCAATATCTGGAATAGATCTAAATATAAGTTCTTCATTTTAATATCCATAAACCACAACCACTTTAAACGAAAAATCGTGTACATGTGTTTGTTTCTCCCATAAATTCTTAGAAAATTTTTTTAAAGCATACATGTCATAAGCTAGTTTTTCCTTTCATTAACTACAGCTAATGTTTTTTGTAACCGCATAAAATAATTTTATGTTCATGTACTTATTTTCTCAAGTTTTACTACTTAAAAATTGAACATAAAGTATAAAATATCATAGAATTTTGAACTTCCATAGGATTTTAGTCTGTCTTTTCAGTGTTAAATTCTACAAGTTCTAAAGGTAGAGTCTGTAAAGGGCCATGTAACCTCTGGATCTCATCTTTTCTCAAAGGTGACATATCCAGTAAATTCCCCTATAGTCAATCTCTGTAACAGATCTCTAAAAAGAATTTCTTCATTTTAATATCCATAAACTTCAACCACTTTAAGGGAAACTGTGTCCATGTGTCATTTCTCCCATAAATTCTTAGGAAATGTTTTTAAAGCATACAAAGTCATAAGGTTTTCGCATTAACTTTTTTAAAGCATGAAGTGGGTGTACAAAATAATTTTAAAACTAAGGTGTAAATGTCATTTCTCTCAAGCTTTAAGGCCTAAAAATTGTGAACTCGAAGTGGTTGAACTCTCATAGAATTCTTCCTTGGTGTTCCAGGATTTTAGCTCATCTCGTTGAGTGTTACCTTCACAAAGTTCTAAAGTAGTCCTGTACATTAATGTGTAGCCTCTGGATCTCATTTTTTCTCGAAGGTGACATATCTGGTAAATGCCCCTATATTCAATCTCTATAACATATCTAAATAGAATTTATTCATTTTAATATCCATAAACCTCAACCACTTTAACACAAACTTGCAATAAGAAGTTGTTTTCCCATAAAATCATGTACCAAGGCATAATATTGCATGTTGGTTTTCTCCTATTAACTTTAAAGCATGTTTATTGTAAGTGTATAAAATCATTTTGCAAACTATGTAAATGTCATTTCTCTCAAACTTTAAGGCCTAAAAATTAAACCTAAAGTGGCTGAACTCTCATAGGATTTTGAACTTCCATAGGATTTTAGTCTATCTGTTGAGTGTTAAGTTATAAAATTTCTAAAGGAAGAGTTTGTAAAGAGCCAGGTAGCCTCTGGATCTCATATTTTCTCAAAGGTGACATATCGAGTAAATTCCCCTACAGTAAATCTCTATAACAGATCTAAATAGAAGTTCTTCGTTTTCATATCCATTAACTACTACCACTCTAAGGAAAACCTTGTACATGTGTTATTTCTCCCTTCTCCCATAAAATTTTAGGAAAAATTTAAGGCATGTGTCATTTCTATTTCATTTCTCCCACAAACTCATAAAGGTGTGACTTATGACATAACTAGTTGTTTTAGTAAGTGCATAAAATTTATTTCTCCCACAAACTAAAGGCTTCCTCCCATTTATTCTAGATGTGAATTATACCATAAAATTCTTAAGTCAAACTTTAAGATAAACCATGCACATGTCATTTATCTCATGCACATGTGTCATTTCTCCCATGCATTTGCAATAAATGTCAATTTAATATATATTTTTATTGATTTTTTTTTGGGATAAAAAAACCATTAAATATGGTTGAAAAATGGAATTTATGCGTAGAGGTTTCTTGCTATCCAAATCCACGGAAAGAAGTGATTACATATGTGTTTTCCAATATTGTGACTAGCAAAGTCGTCCAAAGGAAAATGAATATATCGGGAAGAACAAAAAACAACGAGGCATATTATATTGGATTGATAGAAGGCTTGGGAACAACTATGTAGTATGGTGGAATTGTAGTTTTCACCAATTCTGAACTTGTGTGCAACCAGATGAATGGCATGTACCAAGATAAGAAGGAGAGGCTAAAAGAACTGCATGGAATAGCAAACAATATTGTTACCCAATTTCAATTTTTTAGTATAAGACATTGTACAAATGTGAATAAGATATCTGTTGATCTATTACGTGGGGCAATGCCAATTAAGGATTCATCTATCAAAGATGAATTAATAGATGAATTAGAATTATACGGGACAATTCCAATGCAAGATTCATCTCTCAAAGATGAATTAGTTTTGAGATGCTTCTCTTCAAAAATTCAAGATTTATCTCTCAAAGATAAATTAGTTTTGAGACGCTCTTCTTCAAAAATTCAAGATTGATCTCTCAAATATGAATTAGTATTGAGACGCTCTCCTTCAAAATTTATTGACGGACATTGTAACATATCTTGGATATGTGTGTGTTTTGTACTTATGAATGCGTATTTTTTAATGACCATGTGGTTTTTTCAATTATATACCAAATTTGCTCCCACCACACCATGAAAAGCTCAACTTGGTGAACTTCACATTTGCAACAAGTGGTGAACTTCACATTTTTATAAAATTGAAATGCGGGGACTTTAACAATTTTTTGTTTAAATGGAGTTTCACTTCTTTTTTAATGACAATGTGTGTTTTTTCAATTTTATACCAAGTGTGCTCCCACCATGTAAAGGGAAATTTGGTGAACTTAACATTTTTATAATTTTTTTTTTCTTAAATTGAGTTTCACACATGTTCAATTAGTGCTTTGAAAGTTGTGTTTTACATAATTTGTGTACACTAAATTACATTAATATTCTGAAATTGATTTTGAATTTATTTTAAATTTGTCATTTAAAAAAATAATTGTAAATTTCCACTGTAGATATATATATATATATATATATATATATATATATATAGATATCATGGAGGATGAACGATGAAGATCAACATAATCCCATATCTGTAAGAGAGATGGGGATCAGGGATCGAGGGATGTTCATGGTATTTAAATATAATATTAAAACTCCATACATATCCATACATGTGTGTACATATGAAATTGATTTTTTATCAACTTTATGAGTTAAATTAGTGTTTAATAAGTTTCATTTTTTATTTTTTAGGAGCTAAGAGGAGAAGGGTCTCTACTCCATCAATGGAGCATGCCCATGGTTCACCCAGTCGTGGTATGGTTCATGCAATTTAATCAATGAATACGTAGATGTATTTAAATGTATGAATGTATTTTTCAATTGATTATAAATTTGTATTTGTTTATGAAGCTTCTCTCTTGTCTTGAGAGGTTGGTGGTGGTTCAAATCCAATTAGAGGGCCATCAATAAGTGCTAACAGGTTGCGTGAAGGTGGTGATATTTATTCCCCCAGAGGCCAATCAATGGATGGTGGTGTTGGTTCTCAGCAGAGTCATTCTAGTTCTTAATAGTTCCAGTGTGGGCAATATGCTAGACAACCATATCAAGGTTGCCATCAATTTGAATATTTTTTTCATTCAATTTGTATAAATTTGTTTACATGTGTTTTTTATAATATACAAAATTTTATATATTGATGCAAAGGTTGAAAATGCTCCAAATTTTGGTCAGAAAAGACATAGGGTAGAATGCTTCATTCAAGAAGAATGTTGTCTACCCACCATGACTTATCCGACTGACATTTCCGATATACCGTGGGAAAGAAACATGCAGCAATGCACCTTAGAAAGGTGTCAAAATCTTCACGCAAAATTGTAGAGAGATCTTGTGTCTTTGTCTCTACCTACTAAGAGTCGAAAAAGCTTGGAAATAGTTACACATTCTTTAGGAAAACTAGTATATGTGTACAAAAAGCTTGGCCCAACCAGAGATACTTTTGTGAATGTCATGAGAAAAAGAAAGGAAGCAATGATGGGTCCCGATAAATGGGAGGTTGTTAAAGAAAGAGTTACAACAACAATGGCAAAGACTATGTTTAATTTCAAAGAAGGGCAGAAAAGAAAGATGCTAAAGGTGAAATATTTCGAGCACCCTAATATCGCTCACTATTTGTATGATAGACACCTTGTAGCTTATGGAAGACTCCCATGGAAAAATGAGGTTCTTCTTTATTTTCCGAAATTATACTATGCAAAATTCTTTTTTCAAATGAAACCCAATTAAAATGACCTTCCCTTTGAATTTTTTGGTCCTAGGAAAGGTCGATTGTGTGACCATAGGGGCGCTAGGCATGATGCTGAGTTGCCTCGTCCTGAGCCGCCATTGGTTAGTTGAATTGTTCGTGTCGAAACTTTGCGTTCATAGATGGAAGCCACTTCTCAAATTAGTCGAGAAGAAAGGGATGCCATCATTGACAATGTTCATAGTGGATTGGGTGGAGTCAATGTTTGTTTGAATCAACAAAGAGCACGTGAGAGTGCACGCGCCAATTTTGTGTATTATACAAATGAAGAGATTGACAACATGAGTGTGGAAGATCTTAAAACATATGCAAATAATTGTCGCAATGGTTGGCATGACCTAATTTTTCATGAGGAAAAGGGCATGGATACGGTATGTATTAATGGTTAGGGTTCAATTATTTTAAAACATACATACAATTTGTAATAAATACATATATACATACATTTATTTATATACATGAATCTGACAAAAATGTATCATTATATGTTAACACCATTTCTGGTTGTCATGCTTGATGAATGACGAAAATGTTAATATCACGTTTGGAGCCTCTGGCTCAAACAATCAAGATGGGTCTCACCATCAAGATATGTTGGCAAATGTTAGTTTTTTTTTAAACTTGATATTTTTAAAATAAATAATTGTGCACACATGTACATTTTCATGTATATATAATAAAATGTTTTAACAAATTCTGATTCCATCCGATGTTTTTGGGATGGAGGTACCTTCTTCTTCCTTGGGAGATGTACCTTCTACTTCCTTAGGAGATGTTCCAGATTCACAGCAAGTATGGACAATTTTTCACTTTTAAAATTTATGTTTTTAAGTTATATATTCCACCTCAAAAAGTTCCATTAAAAAATGAGATATATCTATATCTTACTTATTTCAAATATTTTGAATTTTAGGTTTTTGGAGATTTTCTTTTGGAGCCTCTCTTAGGAGATGTGCCAAATCGACTTGCAGAAGTATTCAATTTTTCACTTAAATATATATGTTTTTAATTTATAATTTACAAATTGAAGTTTAAAGGTTCTATTATAAATTGAGATCTTGATCTTGAGTTATTTTATACTTAAATTAATTTTTTTAATTTTAGGTTTCTATAGAGGATTTATTTTCTCCACAGACTCTAGCGATGGAGATAGGAACATCCACACCATTTCAACCATTTGACCAAGTTGTCTATTTTTTTTTTTAATATTATTGAAAATAAGTTTATATATATGCATTTTCATTTGAAATTTTTTAATATATATATATATATATATATATATATATATATATATATATATATATATAACTGTACATGTATATTGTACAGTTTACTGTTGGAGATGTTCCCATGGGGGAATTTGTAGCAGCAAATGGAGAGGGAACCTCATGAGGTATTGCATGATTATTTTTTATATTTTGGCTTTTACATGAAGTCCTATATATTCTCACTCAATTTTAAAACATCAAATTTTAATGTTTGCACGTGCATTCGGTACATGTTCTCCATGCTTTTCAAGATAGCTTGAGGATTGAGACTTTGTTGGGAAAGACACTACATCCATATGTATTTGATGAATGATTTCTAGATTTTATTGAGATTTATAGTCTTAAATTTTATTTTTATATATTACCTAGATGCAGTCATATATAACTTGATACTTGATACTTGTGAGATCTACAAATTTTGGACATATTTTATGTGAACTACATTTGGTACATGTGAATATGATATATAATGTTTTTAAAACTTAAGTTTTGGATGGTTGAACTAGATTTTGCATGTGAAGTAATGTTGTGTTATAATTTCTTTGGTTTTTAAAACTTATGCTTTGGATGGTTGAACTACATTTGGCATGTGAAGTAATGTTTTGATCTATATTAATGTATTGCCTTTGAAATAAATTTGGCATGTGAAGTAATGTTGTGTTATAATTTGTTTTTTTTTTAAACTTAAGTTTTGGATGGTTGAAGTACATTTGGCATGTGAAGTAATGTTGTGATCTATAATTTTTTTTAAATTAAAACTTAAGTTTTGGATGGTTGATCTACATTTGGCATGTGATATAATGTTAAATTTTTTTATTGGATAGTTGAACTAAAATTGACATGGCATGTGAATTAATGTTTTGATATAATCAAAAAGTTTTTAAAACTCAAGTTTTGGATGGTTGAAGTACATTTGGCATGTGAAGTAATGTTGTGATATAATCAAAAAGTTCTTAAAACTCAAGTTTTAGATGGTCGAACTACACATGTTTGAATATATATGTTAAAACGATTAAGGTACTATATATATATATATATATATATATATATATATATATATATATATATATATATATATATATATAAACAATCATAACATTTTAGGTCTTGTTAGATGTGCTGAAAAAAATCATAAAATTTTAAAAATGCAATCTATAATGTATATATATATATAGTATTTTTCATAAATGCACATGTATAGAAAAGCTACTTTTAGTTAATTCCATTCTAGAACATATATATCCAATACGTGCAACATTTTTCATCAATTCACATAGAAAAGCTATTTGAATAGTTAATTTCTTTCTAGAACATATATATCCAGTACTTCAACATTTTTCATCAATGTCAATATAATTAAGCTAATTTTCATCAATGCATATAGAATTTAGCTACTTTCAATTGATTGCATTCTAGAACATTTATATTCAGTACGTGAAATGTTTTTCATCAACGCACATGGGAAAATTAATTGAACAATTAATTGCATTCTAGAACATATATATATATATCCAATAGGTGCAACATTTTTCATCAATGCACATAGAAAAGCTACTTTCAGTTAATTGCCTAGAACATATCCGACTATTCGACAGTCTAATTTTGTACTAGATTTTCTATCAGGAATAGAGATGTGGGTCAAATCCCACCAAAAGTCAGATAAGTGCTCCGAGTCTCTTGTCTGAAAGGAATCTTCGTACAAAACTATACTGTGGATGATTTATTTACATTGTCGATACCCTTTACTAAAAAATCCCGCAAGAAAAAATGGTCACATTCAGTCCATGTATATATCCAGTACGTGCAACATTTTTCATCAATGCACATAGAAAACTACTTTAAGTTAATTACATTATAGAACATATATGTTCGGCACGTGAAACATTTTTCATCAATGCACATAGTAAAACTACTTGAACAGTTAATTTCATTATAGAACATATATATATATATATATATCTATATATATATATATATATATATATATATATATATATAACATTTTTCATCAATGCATGTATAGAAAAGGTACTTTTAGTTGATACTAGTGTGCATGTACCAAAACAATTTTCATATGTGCAAACATTTGCACAGATAACATAACAAGGAAGCTGAATTTTTAGTTGAGTTCTAGAAATTCGAGAACATAATCCCAAGAGAAGAAATTGTTGGGTAGTTCAATCAAAAAAATTCCAATGGAATGCCATTTTCAATGATCCGCTCATAATCATATTTTGACATTTCCATTTCTTAATTTTCATTTTTTTCTTTGATTGAACCTCTATCAACTTTATGTGTGTTGCACACACCAAGTGACTATATTGAAAACTTATGACATCAGGTTCATAGTCTTCAAAGTAAAAAAAATCCCTATTTTTATTAGTTTGTCTAAAAAAATAAACTTTCAATATAGTAGATCCTATTTCATATGGAAACCCATGATCATTATAGTTTTATAATAATTTCATTTTTCATTCATTGCAAGGAATAAAATAATACTTCACATTTTCATCGTTTTTAGTAGGTGTAATTACAACAAAAACATCTCCTGCACAATAAAACAAACTTAACAAACTTATGTATTTAAATTTATTTCTAGATATTTATCATTTGAAAGCAATTCAAATGTTACCTTCTCTAACAATATCAAAAACTTGATCACCATCCAATGATATTGTAGTCTCCTCTCATTGCATTTCTTCAAACATTGAAACATACATTTTTCCCTTTTTATTTAGATCTTTATGTTTCCAATATTTTACGTACATTTTATTTTCAAAAATTTCATTGGATTATTTGTTGTCTATGCAAACATGACAAAAAAAAGAATATTTTCTTTTATCCAATGCAAACACATTTTTGGACAACTCTGTTTTAATTGAATGCAATTTTTGAGTCCCTTTTATTGTTTCAAAGTCATTTCCAATTGATCTACCTACATCTTCGATCCCAATAAGCCAAAAAAACCTTTATATGGAAAATTTAAAGAAGAATGTAAATATGATATCAAAATACAATCAAAGATAATCAAATTGTGATAAATGTACACCGTTTAAAATTATATATCCAATAAAAATTAAATTGGATGTACCTTCGCACTTCCCTTGATCAGTTAGTCTCATGGCTTAGAGCAGCAATGAACCATTGAACAACTTCTTTAGCATCCACAAGTCGGCTTGCAAAAGGGTTCATTGGATATCTTTGAAGTGCTTTTTTTATGCATGCCCCTACACCGTCATGTTCTCATTTTCCATGGCCAGTCTTAAAGAAATTCCAACAATGTTTAATGCAGGTTTTCTTATGAAGACAACAAAACCAAAAGACTGATTGTGCAGATTTGAATTGACCTACACATCCATATGACCATATCCAATATTCATTGAATGTTATTCCAAGAATTTTCAAGGAGTCATAAATCTTTCCAAAACATTGTTGTACAAAATATGTATCATGTGTATGATCATCACTAATATAAAAGTGATATTCTTTAATAACATGTCGATTTTCACTGGTGCTTTCTATATGATCGAATATTTGTTCAGCACGTCTATATAGAAGATGGACGAGCATGGAGACTTGGTTAAAATGATAGTATTCACTCTGAATTTCTTTTTGTGGAACAAATGTGTAGTTTTCTGCAAAATCAATTATTGACAAAATGGTCCCTGGTGGAGAAACTTGATGGGATTTTTTTAATTGCAAGTCTTTCCATCGAGCTCTATGGGAATGCTTGGTGTATTTATAAATTTACGCCTCAAAATTTCTCAAAAAGTCTATCACAAAAATTTCTTCTTCTCATAATTCAATTATTTTAGCACTATTTGCACCTTGAATCGATGTATGGATATATTCATATCTCTTCCATTTCACTTTCATGTTGGAAAATTATTGATCATTTATATCAGTACGATATTTGTTTTGATATTTAGTCAAATTTCCACAATCATCGCATTTTTTACCACCAACACATTTCTTTTTGTAAAATAGTTCATCGCTTTGTCTTTCACATAGAATTTGAGATATGAAATCACAGATAGTGGAAGGAGGAGGTGAATCCTTCCAAAATGTTCTACCAAAATTAAGAAATGTGTCATAATATAACTCAAATTCCACATAATAACGACAACAACAAGTGTCGCGTACGGTGATAGGTTTTACATACCATGGTTTTTGTTGAACAAAAGCTCTGATTGAGACATGAATTTCACGATTCTCTTCTTTGAACTTGTTGAACAACTCTATCTGAGTGGTTTCCAAGAAATGTTTTCATGTTCTTCGTACTGATTTCGTGTTATTCTTCTTCGCATCACATGCTTTGCAGTTGGCGAAACACGCAAATTTTTCTTCCAATATTCATATATTATTTTTTTAACATTTTCTCCAAGTCTATCTTTGTATGGTTGCCTACAAATAGCTCTCCAACAAGCGAGTTCATCATTTACATCTATTTGCAACCGAAATTTCCGATGTTTGTGCAAATTTTTTCGTGAGGTTCCTAATGCTCGTGCCATATATTTTACCAAGCGATTCTCTTTAGTACTTGATGAAACCACTACCATATGTATTTCTCTACGTACAACTGAAACATTTTTCTGTCTAGATCTTCTAATTGAATTTATAGCACTATTTATATTTTGTATCACATTTTCCTTCATTTTTTTTTATCTTTGGTTGATTTTCGAATACCCAATAAATTCATAGCTTCTTTTAATTTCCTTAATGATAGGAGACCTTTCAACATTTGGGCTTGAACTGTCACATTTTCCTTTATGAAGTACGTATCAAAAATGTGGTTAACATGATATCGTATATAATGGTCAGCTCTTTTATCTCCATATGTGTGAGTGTCAACATTTTCTAACATCTCATCATTGACATTGATTTCATCTGTACATATTCGAATGAATAGTACATAATAAGTTTACATATTCAATAAATAACTAAACTAATAAATATATGTATAATTTCAATAATACGTGCATGTATTCAACATATATATAGATATATATGTGTGTGTGTGTGTGTACATACCTTGTGATTCAATTTCTTCACTTGAATTTCTTTCAACATTTTCACCATATTCAATCATTGGTTCAATATCTCTTTCACTTTCTCTTTCAAAATTTTGTATCTCATCATCAATGTTTTGAGGAATATCTCTCTCTGTTTACATTGCAAAATATTTTTCAAATTAGTTCATCAAATAAAAATTAAGCTTCACATTTTATACTAGGAAAATTTTAAATATATCAAATTCATAATATTTACATTTACCTACCTGCTTCAACTTCTAGTTGAGGTTTATTTTCCCCTTCAATATTTGAGAGTGCTTCTATATTTCTTTTACAGTATTGTCTCGTCTCTTCTCTACATTCCTCAGGGTCTCTTTTTCGATCATATTTTCTCATACAATTCCTTCGATTTCCCATGATAATATAGTATGAAGTTCAAAAAATTTCCTTCAAAAATTTAGACAAAAACTCAATTAAAGTAAACATCACAAAATATTTAATTTAAAAAAAAAAACTCATTTTAAAATTTTTGCAAAAAATACTTCAAAAAAGCCTCTAAAAAAATATCACTTTAAAAAATACTTCCAAAAATGTCCGAAAAATGTCCTTTGAATATTAACCCTCAAAAGAGTCCTTTCAAAATTAAGCCTAAAAAAAATCTTTTGAAAATTAAGTCTAGATCTATACCTTCAAAAACAATTAAAATTAAGCCCAAATCCATACCTTCAAAAAAAATGAAGCCCAAAAAACATCCAAAAAATGTATCACATACCTCCAAGAAATGTCCTTTG
The DNA here is from genome assembly GCA_034641835.2 of Pinus albicaulis. Taxonomy (NCBI): domain Eukaryota; kingdom Viridiplantae; phylum Streptophyta; class Pinopsida; order Pinales; family Pinaceae; genus Pinus; species Pinus albicaulis. The sequence continues at coordinate 819,219,715 of CM076583.1, forward strand.
AATGTAATGTCCTTTAAATGTACTTCCAAGAAAAGTCCTTAAACCCAAAACATTCCTTTTCAAAAGTTTCCTTTGAATGTACCTCCAAGAAAAGTCCTTAAACCCAAAACAATTCTTTGCAAAATCAGACCAAGACCTCTGTAAAATTAGACCGAACATGCAAAAATATGTGAAAATAATGAATTCCTTCACTGTAATTTATATTTCCGCGAAATGTTTTTTGGAGGGGCTTCATTGTATATTCTGGCTGACGGAAAGTCGGGTTAAATTTCAGCTGAACTTTTATAAAAAAATTGGTTGAACTTTTATGTTGTTAGACTTGACGGGCTTTCCATGCAAAAAAAAATTCGGCCAAACTTTTTTTAAGAGTTTGGCCAAACTAACACGTCAAAAATTACGCAGATCCAAACTCTCAATACATATCTTCAACTTTGGACTAATTAATCTCCATGAAACATTCTGAATTAACTATCAAAACCAAGACAAGAATTTTCAGAATTCAATCTACTTTCAGGAAATATAAATTTTATGGAATTTCATAAATATTTACTAATTTTAATTAATTTTTTAATAAAACAGGTGCAAACAATTTTTGGAGGTCATTATGATTCAGTGAAATCATGATTTTGTATCTTTCAAAATACATTGTAAAAAAATTTGAAAAAATTATGGTGCATTACATTGGTCTGTCATCCGTAATGGGTAGTTTTTAGATTTTTAGTTTATAACTTATATCTTAAGAAATTTCTTGTGTCGCGAAACATATTCAAAATATGCAATTTTTTCATATTGGACCAGTTCAAAAAATTCTAGTAATTATGATATGCATCCGTTGGCTTTGTAAATATGATGAAATCGAAGTAGAATCTGTCTAGATTGTTGTAACACAATTTGTTTCTCAAAAACACAAAGTTTCAAAGAACACAATAGTGCGTATTAACATGAATTATTATGAATCCTTTGATTGTTAAAAAACACACACTGAAAGAAACACTAAGTTGACATATCAACTGTGTATAAAGAAATTCCAAAAAATAAGTAATAGAAAGCTAATAAAATTTCTGACAACTTTTATTTTTATCGAAAAATGAAATTCTAAATAGAAAAACTGGTTTGGCTTGAAGAAAGTTGAAAACAGAAAAAAAAAAAAAAAAAAATGAAATTTTTTTCTCAAAAAAGGGAAAAACGTGTAAACCCAACTTAACATTTTCACCCGTAAGCGACAATCAATTTGCAAACAATCAAATTATTTTCACAGTTAAACACTTTTCAAGTCAAACAGGCAACTTAATCTCTGTCAATCAAGAAACCAAGTGCTCTGATATCACCTGATCTGAAAATGGGTTGGATAACTTGTTATTCTTTTCATGAACCTCCCACTCAGTTAAAAAAAAATAGATCTAGTTTATACTTGAGTTGTGCGGAATTTTATACTTGAAAGAGGTGTAAATCTTTTTAACTATTTTATTCCTTTAATACCGTTCGTTTTTTCTGAAATTAAACTTGTGAAACAGACATATAATTCAACAAATAAACATCAATAGATAACAACAAATTTAATGTAGGAGTTCACCTGAATATCGTGGTCTACGTCTCCTTGAGCCTTGTCAACTGTCTTGGCTCTTTGGGATTAGGATGGAAAATTTATTTTACAAGTTACAAAAACAACTCCAATGGTTATTTAAACTAAACCAATGGGTTTAGAATACCATTATATCCCTGTCATGGCTATCATCACTCTGAAGATAGAACTAGGTTCCCTTAGACTTGACTCCTTCTGTCGGTGCCCATAAGCTTCCCTGAGTGTATATGTCGCACTAACTCCTTCAGAATCCCTTTATGTCACTGAAAACCTCACCTAATATCTTTAGAACATATCATACCTCAAAAATGTACTAATTATTTCCTCAAAATGAGCATTGGCTCCCTAGTCTAGGCCTCCATCCACTAATGACCCTAGGCTATCAAAAACTTCCCTATCGATATTCAACCTTCAGAAGTCTTCAATTGGCACTAAAAATCCTTTCATTGGATTTAAAATTTCCAAATTATTCAGAATAGAGTATTCACTTGCATAAATTGGCCTCCAACTGCTCCAGTTTCACCTCCAACACCTAGTGGCACCCCTAACTCTCAGGTCAATGAAAACATCTTTGAAGCATATCGACTTTCAAAAGTCCTCAAAATATTATAAAAACTAAATCAATGGATTTATAAGTACCAAATAAATTAGAAATGACTATTGGTTTGCTGAGAATTGTTACTGGTTCCCTTGGATAGGCCTCATTCTCCTACTGGCACTTGTTGGCCCTTGTGGCCACTGGAATTTATTTGAAGAAACTTAGCTTTCAAAATTCCTCTACATGATATGAAAGCCTCACCATTAGTTCCATAATGTCTGAGACATCCAAAATTGACTATTGGATTCCTAAGAAAGGACTCTAGCTGCCCTGGCTAAGCCTCTTTCTGTTGCTAGCCGTGCTGGCCCTTAGAACTTATCTGAAGAAAAAACATGTTGAAAAGTCCTATGATGGTTCTGAAACCCTCAATAATGAGTTTGGAATGTCTGAGATAGTCAAAATTGATTAATCACACTTTCAGAATTAATGAATCTAGCTCAAGATAGAGCCAAAACCAAATTTATCAAGTGTCCCCTAAAAATCCTCCATTAAATGTGGAGAGGCTAGAGATAACTGCGGTTAAGTTTGGAAAACTTCTGAAATTTAGTGGTGTGCTATAGTGATCACCAATCCTAACCATTAAAGGCTATAGTTTAAGGGAGGAGGTGGCCACATGCCAAACCCCGAACCCCGCAGTCACATGAAATTCAGAGTGCAACCCACGCTGAAACCATGGTTTCCATTATGTTTAACTTGGAGTTTATATCAGATTTTTTGAAACCACAACATAATGGTTGGTATAATCATCACATGTGATCAATGCATCGAAAGTGACGACAGGTTGGCGGGTTGGAGGTTATGGTTTAGTAAACCACGTGGAAATTATTTTAACTGTTTGTTATGTGACCACTCTGATACTACCAGCGGGAGTACTATTGACAGTTAGGGCTTAAATATTTGGCCTGGGGCCATGGGCCAGCAGCCACGTGGGAAGGGCTAGCCCCTCCAAACCCACAAAAGCAAAATCTAAAAACCTTATAATAAAGCCGCCTCTCAATATAGTTAAGGACCAATTGATAGCCCGACGGTAAGATGTGGGCTCTCTGTGTAGGAGGTATTGGGGTCGACTCTTGGTGACCCGTTGAAAATTTTATTACACAGTCCTAGGGACATGTGGCGACCTCAGGGCTAGCCATGTGTCACCCTCTCATTGGCCAAAAATCCCAATGTGCAACCCCTTGTCCAATGAACATCCGCCACTTGCTTGTCTGAAAGGAATATTTTGGGGAATATTTAGAGGAATATTCCAATAATATTCCAGGCATATTCTTTGGAACATTTTATTTTTTGAATATTCAATACGAAGTTAAACTTGGTCAAAATCCAGAAATTGCAGTTTATTGTACTTTTGAAATCGCGATAACTTCTCCATATGGTGTTAGTTTTTCGAAATGTTCATGGTGCCGAAATCAGGAAGACAAGATATATTTGGTTGCTCAGGCTCGACACAATTCTAAACACTTTGGAATTTGAGCTATCACTTAGGTCCATGATCTAAATTTGTTCACTTTTGCACCAACTCAAGGGGGAAAAATATTTCAGCAAGATTCACTTTAATTTTGGGTATTACCAGGTACCAATCGAACCCTCCAATGGGTTGAATATTGCCTTTAAATCCAAGGAGGGAATTTTCGAATGGATGGGCATGTCATTCGAGTTGAAGAATCCTCTTGCAACATTAATGAGGTTGATGGAAAATGTATTATGGACATTGAGAAACTCAGTTATAGTGGTGTACTTGGATGACATCCTGATCTTGAGTGAGACTTGGGAAGAGCACCTCCACCACATATGACATATCCTCCAAACACTATGAAAACATAAGTTTTGTACCAATTTAGAGAAGTGAAATTTTGGCAAGGTCCAGGTTCAGTATATGTCATATGTTATTGATGAGAGGGGGGTGCATGTGGATCCAGCGAGGATCCAAGTGATTCTCGATTGGCCAGCCCAAACTACTCTAACAGTGTTGTGTAGCTTTATGGTTCTTTCCAATTTATATTGTAGGTTCATGTTGGGATTCTCTCATATCACTTGGCCCTTGATTCAAGTCACAAAGGGAGGAGAAAAAAAATATTTTTGGATGAATCTCAACAGAAGGAATTTGTAGATTTGAAACACCGCCTCTGCTCTGCACTAGTGATCACATTACGATACTTGCAACAACCATCTGAGATTGAGACATATGCCTCTGACTATCTTGTTGGGTCAGTTCTTACTCAACAAGGGCATCCAATGACATATTAAGGTGAGACACTTTCTGACATAGTCTAAAAGTGTTCCACTTGTGAAAAAGAGATGCATTCCATTATGTAGGCTTGCCGACAATAGACGCATTACATTTTAGGGAATGAAATGGTCATCCACACATACCACTGATCCATGCAGTTCATATAGACACAAGCAAAGATGTAGAACGATTTCCATCAGAATTTGTCCACATACCTGCAACAATTTCATTCGAACATCAAGTACAATATGCGTAGTACCAATAATTTTTTAGACTACCTCAGATGACCATCGATCATGATGCTAACCACCATACTAAAATATTATGTGCACGAGACTTCTTATCGGCTACTTCTCTAAAAAAATGATCTAGAATTCATCCAAACATACAAGACGCTCTTGACAGATAAGAAATTTCTAGATTTGCACCTTTAGGATGCATTGATATGTCACCTAGGACGACTTTATGTTCCTTCAAGCGAGCGTGCCAAGATGATTTTGGAAGCACACTACAGTCAGGTCACTTGGAATTTTGGGTTCGAGAAAATAGTGGTAGTAGTGTATAAGTATCTATATTGGCCAAGAAGTTGACAAGATGTCGGGAAGTACATCAAGTCTTGCATTGCCTACACCATTGCCAAAGCAGCCATCAAGAAGTAAGGCCTCTATACTTTGCTAGCTATCCCTAGTCAACCTTTGGAATCCATCTCCATGGATTACATGTTCGGCCTTCCTTCTACTAAGCATGACAATGAGTGTGTTTTTTTGGTCATCGACAGATTCTTGAACATGGACATTATAGTGACCTAAAAGAAGAATATAACAACAAAAGCCATTGCTAAATTCTTATTTCAAAAAGTGTGGGTACACTTTGGGATCCCACAATCTATCATCTCAAATCGAGATAGCAAGTTCCTCAGTACATTTTGGTCTAGCTTCTAGTCCATGATGGATAACAAGCTCACCAAGTCCACAAATTTCCATCCCCAAAATAATGGCCAGAGGGAGGTCATAAATAGGACAATCATACACATTCTTCGTATGCACAACTCAAAACATCCACACACATGGGATGATATCCTCCCCTATGTACAAAAAATCTATAACAGGGCTCTCCATATATCAACTAGACATAACCCCTTTCAAGAGGGCTTGTGATTCTAGCCACTATGTCCCATTGACGTAGCCATGCCATTTCTGGATACTCAGGAAGATTCATCTCATATCATGTTTAGATCTAACAAGGTGAAAAAAATCATTGAGTGCATTCAACACATCAACCAATAGCTTCATGAGAAGTTGGAGACATCCAATGCCAAGTACAAGTAGCAGTGTGTTCAACAACGAGTGTCACACAAGTTTTAGGTGGGAGAGAAAGTTTGTTTAGATTTGGAGAGGGAGCGCCTCTCTAGACCCCACTAAAATATTCACCCTCTCTGATATGGTCCATACACCATCACCAAGGCTCTAGAGGACAATTTCTTCGAGCTCAATATTCCACCAATCCTTGGTCTGCACCTAGTGTTTGTTGTGGAATTCCTTTCATCCCTACTTCCACCTCTACTGGACACATCCAACATGACAAAAAAACTTACACCAACAGAGTTAAAGCTCAACTGCATGGAACAAGCCATGACTATTCGGATCATGCACACACAAGTCACCCACCATCAGAGGATCTGTCTATATCAAGTTGTCAAAGCAGGCCAATTCCATCACCAGGGCAAGTGGTTCACCAAGGACTAGGTTGAACAGAAATTTCCTCACCTCATGGAGGCTCTGCATGCAATGGAAACCATTTCTTCCTAAGGGATGAGGAATGACCCAGGTGGATATTAGTGGCCAAATGCCTGTTGCACCTCGATAGTTTCATCAGTTTTCTTATTAACTATTTTTAGAAATTTTCAGGTTCTAAACATCTAGAGCAATTCCCCCCCCCCCCCCTAAATAGTGTTTTTTTGAGGTCCACTGCAATCCAATAGCCAAATTAAGGGCACTTTGGCAAAACATGTAGTCCTTGGATATATATTACAAATCAGGTATCATACATGCCAAATGGAGATAATATGACCAAGTTACAACCCCAAGAAGTTGGTTGTTCAACTAACCCCAACTGGGCCTATAAACTCTTGCTCTTACATCTCCTCAAGTTAGGGTTTTGGTTCTTTAGGGTTTTATCTTATTGTTAAATAATAAAAAAACCCTTGATATTAATTGTAGCATTGTCCATAACCATGTATCCACCACATCCTTTCTCAGATATTAGCTACCATTGCCATAACTAGTTCCTTTCAATTCTCCTTCTAAGAATTTTCAGTATTTGGTATTCATGAAATGAAATATTATTTTTGTTTCATCCCTATATTTTTGATTATGTCTTTATTTTCTTTCATTCCTTATCAAATTCAAATCATATCCGCTATCGGAGAAGCTTTTAATTTCATCACAATCTCCAATGCTTCAGCTTGGGTTTCGATCTTCTGCTGCAATAGTGGCAATCTGAGTTGTGGTAACAACACAACAATAAACCATTCCTTATTATTCTCATCAGGGATCTCGAAACTTATTTTAGTTAGCAGTGTCTTAAATTTTTTATCTACTTCCCACTATTGTGAAACCAGCTCTAAAAATAGAAGAAAAGAGATATCAATGCCTTATAAATAGGCCACTTCGAGGGGGCAACCTCCAATACATTACATGAATGAACAATTCTTTGATGATACAAATGATAAAACCTCCTTTCTATATATAGGAGTCCATGGGGCCATAATGTAATCCTAGTGGGGCCACAATGTAATCCCAGTCGACTTAACAATAATAATGTAAGGGCAAAATAATAACAATATGGGGGTTACATGTGTACAACAATCACAATAAAGGGGTTACACTAACAACAATAAGGGAATATACTAGTAATATAGGGACCTAACATGCTCCTCTCCTTCAAAAAATTGTTGTCCTCGATGCTTAAGTAGCTCTGGGTGCTTTTGTATAAAATTCTTATCCTCCCATGTAGAATATTCAGTGGGTAAGTTCTTCCATTTGATGAGATACTCTGAAATTGATCGATTTTGTAGCTGTTGATTTCTTGTTTCCAGACTGCTTCAGGTTCCAATATGTTTTTTCCTCCCTCATGAAGTTCTGGCAATATTTTTTGAACTAGAATTTTGTCCCCTATAACCTTTTTTAAGAATGAAACATGGAAAACTGGATGCACTTGCGAAGAAGTAGGAAGCTCCAATTCGTATGCCATAGTACCAATCTTTTGCAACACCTTGTAAGGACCATAGTACTTGGGCGATAATTTATTATCCTTATTAGCTTGCTTGAGGGACATTTGTTTGTATGGCTGTAGCCATAAAAATACCCAATCTCCCACATCAAAACTTCTCTCACTGTGATGTTGATATGCTTGTTGTTTCATTCGATTTTGTGCCAAATTTAAGTTATCCTTTAAGAGTTGGAAAACTTCTTGTTGATGCTCGATGTGATCCTCCACTGATTTAACCCTAGAATTTTCCCTTAAATAAGATGTGATGGACAGTGGATGATATCCATAAAGTGCCATAAATGGGGTCATTTTTGCTACAGTATGGAAGGAAGTGTTATACCACCATTCAGCGAGAGGTAACTACTTGACCCATTGTGCTTGCTTATTAGATACAAAAAAACAAAGATATCCTTCCAAACATTTATTCACTCTTTGTTTGACTATCATATCGAGGATGATAAGATGAGCTATGAGCTACTTGAGTACCCAAACAAGAAAATAATTCTGTGCAAAAATTTCCTGTAAAAATGGGATCTCTGTCACTTAAAATAAACTTTGGGTTTCCATGTAGTTTTTTAATTGTTTCCATAAATGTCGTAGCAACTGTACTTGCTTTAAATGGATGAGATAATGCAAAAAAGTGTGCATACTTGGTAATTATATTAACTACCATCATTGTTGTGGAGGTAAATCCCCTCTGCAGACAGAGGGGATCCCTACTAGCCCAGATCGAGTCTAGCAACAATCATAACACGCTATGGCGTGGGTTCCTAAGTGAAATAAACCAAATCGTGAAGAAGGCCTACCTCAATTCCAACGCTATCATTTGTAGAGGAGATGATGCTCCCATTTCCTTGCACCGGAAGATCACAATCCTTTCGCTCACCGTGATCGAACACCTACACACACAAGAAACACAACAAACACAAGCGTAAAACCCGATATACGCAATTATATATCAGTCAGAGAAGACACAACTCATGATAATAATGAACAATACGAGTGGAACCATAACCAATAGACGCTTATCATTAATTCAACAAAGGAAAATACAACCTGGCTCTTACGCTGAACCTTCCTTCGGCGGGTCATCAGCGGAATACGTCTTCGTAAAGCTTGTCAGGAATGGGGACAAGCCTCTCTCTTCGATTTTCAATATCCTTGGTATGGATTTGGCACTATTAGTTCCCAAATCCACCTCAGGCTGAAATAAGGCAGAAGAAGGACAACACCAAACCACGCTCAGCCTCGTAGCTAGCCCTACGAGGACAGGAGAGGGCTCTCTCTGGGTCAATCTCAATGAAAATATTTAAATGGGCTTGAGATGACTAAAATAAAAACTGATCTTAGGCTAGATAAACAAATAGGAGGGTTTGATTTTAATTTTTAGGGGTTTTTGTTGGAAAAAGGGAAAAACAATTTTTGGGCTTGGGGATGAGGGCAAATTCTTGCAGAGTTCAAGTTGGGGCAGGGTAGGCAGCGGATTTGATGTCTTATATAAAATGAATGGATTGAAAATATATCTGAGGAGCTTAAGAGGGCAATATATTGTAAGGATCCTCTTCAAACTGACGAAAAACACGTAAAACTAAACAAAATTTTAAGGCAGAGCACTAGCAAATCAATGACTTCTACCTCAATTACTCATTTGTTTAATTCAGAAGCAAATAGAAGGGAAATTGCATACATATAAAATCAATGAAACTTACAATAACATGAGAAGAACATCATCAAAACTTAGAATCCACAAGGATCCCAACAAGTGCTGCAAAACTCTGGTCTTTCCTTTTCCAAAAACTGAAAAATGGATATACAATGAGGTGCCAAACTTTTCCCAAGAGTCCAACCCTGAAAATGTCTCAGAAAATACATAATATAGACCATCCTAACCCCTTCCCATGCCTCTAGGGGTCGATCTCCTCCTTCTAGGATCAGTTTGAACCAATTCTAAACAAGGAACTGAAATCTAGGCAGCCAAACAACTTGCCTCTAAAAGGAAGGAAACTAATTCATTCATTTAATTTTCACTTTTTAGTGAATGAATCATATAGAACAAGTAAATACATGCCAAAATTACATGATGGTTACCAAATTACATCAATCTAGATCAATAATTACATCAAGAGGTGAAACTAGTCAAAACTGGCCGAATTTCTGAGCTGGAAGGCAAAAATTGGGTCAAAATTCTCTATGCGCCGCGCTCAAAAACTCAATGCGCCACACCACTTTGAGCCTATTTTTTGGGCACTTTCCAAAGTCCAAATCGAGCTCATGATAGCTCGTTGGAAATCCCTGGATGTCTACTATCTAACCCAAGTGAAATTTTTCAATTTGGAGCTAATTTACTCCTCCAAAACTTCAATCTCCCAGGACTACTTCCTGCTGGTGCAAAAGGTGGCAGAAAGGTGATTTTCATGGTGTTTTTGGCCCTTAAGACCACCCAGAATTTGATGAAATCTCTCAGCCATTTCTGAGCATGCATAATTTACCATGAAAAATCCAAAAATATCAATTTTTCCTCCAGAAGGTGTCCCAATCATAAGCGCGCATCAGGTGGCGCGACGCGTCAGGGGGAAAAACCTGTTTTGCGACCAAAATTTTCGAAATGACAAAATCTTCTCCAAATTTGCTGAAATTTGGAGTGAAGGTCTCCCATCATGTCTTATTCTCAGCCAAGGAAGCTTTGGCCAATATTTGGAGTGGATCCGGCCTCTTTCGACATTTCAGTGCCTTTCTCAACCTTGCCTTCAGGATCTTCATTTTTTCTTTGCAAACATGTGTGTGGGCCCAATAGTGAGTCTTAATGTGTCTGAGCATGTCTTTGTCCCTATTGGCCTTCACCAAGAGCTTCTCCAGATGAAGTTTGATGTGCGTAAGGCAAGTCTCTCGCTCAAATGGTGTCATGTCACCTGGTCTCTTCCGGGGAAATTCACGGTCTTCACGGATTTGCCGCAACTCTAAGAGTGTGTGTTGATCCTCCATTTTTTTATTGCGCTGCTCCAAATAATGTATAACCCACTGATATCTTTGTAAATTCATGGTCAAATTATCAATCTCAGCCTTTTTTTCCTGGATGATCTCTTTGAGCTTTGAGCTAGGAGAGCTCACATCAACATCGATGAGTATAAAATCAGTGTCTTGTCCTCCTGAAGGGCCCTCATCGTGCATAGGCCTCTTGCCTTTGTCCTGAACCTGTACCTGTGCTGATGTAGAAGGCGAGACCCCTTCCACGCTATGTGGAGATAGTACTCATGCTGCTGATGAAGTCAACGAGACCCCTTCCACCCATGGTGGAGATAGTACTCGTCGTGTTGCCACGAATAAGGCTCTCTGGCCTCTCTGATATGTCACACACATTGGAGCGCTGATGGGATCAGTATTAGGAACCTCAAACTGATGCGAAGGCTCTACCTCATCATGAACAACCTCGGGAGGCTGTGGCGCTGCAAAGAAATCACGGGAAATGAACTCATCCCATGCAATGTCATGTAATCCAAGCTGATGCACTACAATGATTTTGATGAGTGCATAATGATAGATGTTGTTATGTTGCTGCTCCAGAGTCTTCTTCTGCATAAGGACCGTCATCCGCTCTATGTTACGGTACATGAAATATGGAATGCTCATCATCCGCACTCTTGTGAAATGCATCAACAGCCGGATGTGATACGCATACAAGCGTGAGAAGTGACCTTCACAACTGAAGTATCTAATGATCAGTTTCATCAATGGCGCATACTCTTCCTTCAGAAACGGAATGGAAAAACCCTGCTCAACTGCCTAAAATATCCAGGTCTGATGTAAGGCTCATAATATGCTCTATCCTGCTGCTATCTCTTATTCCATTCCTCACCAATGTTCGGTATCCTAGTCGCCTTAGAAATAGTCTCTGGTGTCAAAGTGAAGTTCACTCCAGCAAGATCTACATGACCATTATGCAAATGTAGGAAAAATAGGCGAGCTAACTCATGATGATGCTGATTTCGGGCAATCATCTCACAATAATGGAAGCATGACTGACACTGAAAACAATCCATTGCAAGCGGGCAGGCCTGCAATTGAGCTAAAGAAGTGGGCTCCTCCCTAACGTGCCTGCCACTTTTATGAGATCTCCTCGGTACATTAAGCTCAGTAGATGAATCACTGTCCTGCTCATACCCCTGCTCATATGGTGAATCTGTCTCTGACATGGTGCTAAAATGTGCTTGTCAACTATATGCTTGGTTGGTTAGAAAATGAGCAATTGGTGTATTTTTTTCAATGAAAAAATGTGTCACATATATAACAAGGTGCTATAAGGAATACCACCGTGGGAAAGGACTGTCAAATGAGTCCCAGGTGTGAAGACAGCCACTGTTTGAGGGACTTAGGAATCTGGGGACTTATAAGAAATGGGAATGAGTGATAGTAATGAGGGTAGTTTTCAGGGATAGGAGTGCAATGACAAAGTATACTTGGGTTGAAGTGAAATCGAAGATATTGAAACAGTCCTCGAATCTTTGGTAATCAGGATTTTATCAATGCTATGAAGTGGTGGCAAACAATACGGTTTGGGAATTTAAAACATGGGACAAAGGGTATAGGGATATGGGATAGTGGATATAGGAGAGGGACTGTGGGACTGTGGTGTAATAATGTGACAATAATAGCAGTGACAAAAAACGATAATGATAACCAGAGCACAAATGTCTATGGAATGAGAGTTTAAACACCAAAATTTCAAGTTTTTTAATCACCTCCTTTCAAACCCTTGGGATCAGATTGCAATAGGGGTATAGGGTTTATCCTTGTACCATTTTGTTACACAGTAATTTGTCACCATTCTTACCATTCCCCATCCCGCACAATGGAGGACCCATTCTGTGACCTGTGAACATTGTCATGCCTTGAAATCATCATCAATGCATCCCTCTGAACATGAGCTTCATTTTCCCTTGAGACATCTCCTTGCAAAAGTCATGAAAAACAACCCTTTTGGCATTGGCGCGGGCAAGCAGTTCAGTCCTCGTGCCAATGGAGAAATTACTGCAAAGGGGTCGCGCCACTTGGCGCTCTGTCATAGAGCCGTAGTCGCGCCACCCAATTTAGGAGTTGTTTTTTAAATAAGGATGGCGGAAGTTGAGTTCTAACAAATTCACAAACCATCACCTATCTTGAGTTGGGAGGTTGGCTGCGGGAGTTCTATGGGGGGAAGTGGTTTTTCCACCTCCCATGGAACCTTCCTTGTTGATAGGGCCAATCCCATAATAATAGGGATCCAAACTCCTCCTTCCCCATCTATAAAAGCTTGCTCAAATCAATGGCAAGCTAGTCTTGAAGTGCCTAAGCTCTGAATCTCCATATTCCCAAGAGCCTTTGTGTTGTAAAGCACCCTCTCTTTCCCTTAAGGCTGACTCAAGTAAGGAGACCATTGTCACAAGACTCTGGAGAGGTTTTCCCTTTCCTTGGCGAGCTTTGCGAGACGTGGAATACTGGAGACCCGTCCGAAGGAGACCGCGACGTCAGAACTTGGTTGTAATCTTTCTTCGCTGGTTATTTAATAGATGATTATGATTATGGTTCCACTCTGTTTTCCATTATGTTAATGTGAGTAATGTCCTTTCTGACTGATGTTTAGTTACGTATGCTGGTTTCTATGCTTGTATCTGTTCGTTTCTTCCATGTGCAGGTGTTCATCCGCGGAGATCATGGAGGGATTGTGATCTGCCAAGCTTGAGGAACGGGGACGCTTCTTCTTCAGATCCTAGTGTTGGAATCCAGGTAGGCTCTTATCTCCAGCCTTTTCATTCGTAATTAGGAACCTGCGTCATGACATTGTTTGTTTGTTGGTAGACCCCTGCTGGGCTAGTAGGGATCGCCTCTGTCCGCAGAGGGGATTTACCTCCTCAACAAATTGGCGACTCCACTGGGGATCCAGCTTGTTGTTTGATTTGTAAACTTTAGACGGAGCCTGAAGTACAGCCAGATAGCCTTCGAAACGCTTCTGCCTTGCATTAGCGGAGTAGATCAACGCTACTTCAGTCAATCTCCGGTTTGGTTTACGGACTGAACGACTTGGAGTCTTTGTCTTTCCTTGCCGTTTGTATCTTGTTTTTCCTTGCTTGATGAACCTTCTGGGTTGGGTTTTTTGTGTTTTTTTGCTTCCTGGATTGCTTAGCTTGCATTGGTCTGTTTCTGGAGTAGCTTATTTTTAATTTTTGCTAAGGAACTCGACTGGCGCGGTTTTTAACCCGATAGTCGCGCCACTTGGCGCATGTTGCCTTTGTACAACCCGCGCCAATAGCCTTCTGGCGCCAGTTTCACTCTTACAGTCGCGCCATCCCTGTAAGTTTTTTGAGTTTTCTCATTTTTGAGCTCTCTGAGGTTGATCAGTGTTTTTCTTCTTGATTTCCCGACTGCCTGAGTGTGTTGGAGTCTTGTTTGGCTGGGAATTCACCTCTGTCCTTTGGTTGTTTGCTTCTATCTACCGATTTCACGTTTTAAGCCCTAGGTCATCTAGTGGCTTGGTGTGTCGAGCCCTCCTTGGGAGTTTTGGTGTTTGGATTGTCCTGTCAACTATCTAATTGATTCTCCACATTCTCTGAGTAGTTGTTCATTGTTTCATTGCGATTTTTGGGTGATTGTTCATTTCTTCATTCGAAACTCGTTTGGTCTTGCTTTGGACTTGGATCACACAGTCCATTGGAAGCTTTTGAGTCTTTTTCTTGTTTTGAGAGACTTTGGTCGATTTGGGAATCTGATTGTTTGTGTTGTTGAGTGGAATGTGTTTGTTTCGCTCTCTTGAATATCGTTTCTCAAGTTGCTCCATTCATTTTCAAGTTTGATTAGTGCATATTAGCCATTAAACATTGAAAATCAAAAAAAAAAAATTCTCTTTTGCTTTTGTTAATTAGTGCAAATTGTAATCTTTTCCATATCGCTAGTGATTAGTGTTTTGAATGAAAAGTTGTCAATTGCATTAGTTGCATTATAGAGCTCATTGTTTGGTTTCCGTTCATTTCGTTTGTATAAAAGCTCTCAACTCTTCTCTAATTAGTTTTCATCGAACGAAATGTTGCACTGTGGCATATAGCTTTGCATTTAGGAGACACTACATACGATAGGGCCTGGAAATTGAAACTTAATTGAATATCAACTGTAAAACTTATTCAATTAACCTAAGGCAGCATTGGAACTTAACGAAACATGTTTAGAAGGTCTAGGCTAGAGAGGTGTTCTGGCGTCGTTAAACCTAGTAGTTGTCGTTTGCCTGTTGGCTTTAGACAGTGCTAGTACGGACTTGTGCTCCTCGTACCGTCGCGTATATAAAGGGAGACCCCTATAGGTTTTCAATCCTTTATCCACAGGAAGCCGAGTCTGCCGCCCTATACCCGTGATACACCGAACACAGCATTCGGGGAGACTACCTGCACGTACGGAAAGTCCTTGGTCGATTTATGTTTCATTTTTGAAACCAAGGTGTATATTGCAGTTCACGGATATTTGGTACACCCTTTGTGCCTAGTTTTTCCTGAGCAGTCATTTGGTCTTTTCTGACTCCCTAAACTTGAAAAGACCGTCAAGCGCTTATCCTTTCACGCTTGTGTCAACTCTGAAAGAGATAGAGTCATCTTTTTATCGTTTCTCGACTCTTAAAACATGAAACGGTAGAATTTCTTACTTTCCAATGTGGTAAAATTAATCGCCCACGATTTCACACCTATTTAGACATTGCTTGTTGACCGTTTGATCGTGTGTCTTAACTCATTTTCAGCCCGTGTGTGTGTTTGCTCTTTCTTCTAGTCTTTTGCCACGGTGGCGGAACCATCGGTTTCATCTACTGGTAGTCCTTATACGGACGATTCTTCAGAAGCTTCTGAGCCTTCTGTTGAACCACAGCAGCCTGTTGTTTCCGAGTTTTCTGACGGGGACAAATCTCTGTGATAATACTGGAGGACCCGAGTTGAGTTCAATTGGCCTTTGAACCCATTCTTGCGAACTGAGATTAGGAGCTGATTTCCTTTCTCTTACATCGGGTTCACCGTTTGTTGCTGCTGTTTTTCCTCCTAGTCCTCGCAGTCTTCTGCGTGATTTAACGGCAGGATCAACCATGAGTGATTCTGGTGAGGAAATTCCGGGGTCTGATGACTATCAGCGCATCCCTCATAGATTGTTTGAGGGAGACGGTTCCGAGCTGGCTACCACATTGTCAGCCAGTCCTTCTTTGCCACAGGGATACAGATCTCTGGGTCAGATCATTTCAGCTGCTGCCTCTATGGGGATATCATCTCCCGCGTCGAGACCAGCTGCCACTACACCCGGGGTGTCCCCTTCGACGCCCGTCACTTCTGTTCCCGTTCGGCCCACTGTTTGTGTGGCTGCCTCTTCTGCTGTTGTCTCAGCATCTGCTACTAGGGCTGGGCCAACTCCCGAAGACATTTACCTAGCTACTGCTATACCGGAGAATATCTCTCCGGAGGAGTATCGGTTGTTTTTACAGCAGCCGAACGCCGGAGCTGGACAAGTTCCCCAAGATCCTTATCGATCCTTCTTTTCGCACTATGCACAGGATGGCACTCCCGTGTATATGTTCCCAGGTCAGTTCGACGAGCATGGGGAGGTTTTGCGCCTTCCTGCTCCTGAGGCTTATTTATATGCTCAAGGTTTACCATACAACCAGGCTTACAACCCACAGGGGCAACCCTTTCAGGGCCAACCTGCGGGCCAGCCTGGCTATTTGTATGACCCACAGGGACAGCCTAATCAAGGCTACCCTGCGGGCCAGCAAGGGCCACTATACAATCCGCAAGGACCGTATTATAGCCCTGCTGGTCAACCTGCTCAACCTCAGCTAGGGTATCAACCGGGACAGGCCTATGGTCCTGGGGGGAAAATTCAGCCGTCTTTACCAATGCAACCGTAGTATCCTGCTGTTTCTAACGTTGCGTATCAGCCAGGACCACCCTATGGTTCTGCTTCAGGTCAAACTGGTTTCCAGCAAGCACCTGGTCCTGTTCCTCCACCAGGGCAACCGGCTCATCCGGTATAGCCCGGTGTTCCGCCTCCAGGCCAGCCGACCCATTCGGCACAACCTGGGGCTCACTTACAACCAGGTCAGCCTGCGCAACCAACACCGCCTGGTCACCCGAGCCAGCCTGGTCATTCAGGCCAGCACCCTCACTCGGGTCAACCTGTTCATTCAGGGCAGCCCTCTCATTCAGTTCACTGTGCTCAGCAGCCTGTTCATTCAATGCCGCAGCCAAATCAACAGCTGCGCCCTACGTACCAGGCTCCGCAGGGTTCCACTTATCAGCAGCCTACTCATCCTCAGAGTGGTTATTATCCTCATGGTCAATCTCAACCGAACTATAACCACCCTGGAGGCTCTCAGTATCATCCTCCTCCACCCGGTTCTACCTACGCTCAGCAGCCAAATCCAAACGCTGCTTATACAGGGCAAACGCCTAATCAGGGCCCGAACCCTGGTTATCAAGCCCCGCACTATGGTTACCAGCAGCCAAATCAGTCTGGTTATACGAACTATGCCCCCTACGGTCAGAATCCTCAGGGACAGAACCCATGGGGGCAGGGATATTCACAACCATCGTGGAACGCAGGTACCGGACCTTATCCTGGGACTGGCATGGTGGTTAACCCTCCATTGTCGTTCCTGGCTACCTTGGAACTGTCGGACATTTCGAAGTTGACCAATGATCCGATTTCTCATAATCCATATTGGCCTCCGGTTCCCACCAAGATACCAGGTGACTGTCCCAAGTTTGAGGGCAAAGCTGGAGAGGACCCCCAGGCGCATGTGATGACGTATCACCTCTGGTGTTTGTCCAACTCTTGGACCGACGATTCGATTCGTCTGCGTCTTTTCCAGCGTACTTTAATAGGAGCTGCTGCTAAGTGGTACATAGAGTTATCCCGTGGTATTTTTCAGGATTTCAACTCGTTAGCTATGGCTTTCCTCACGCATTTCCAGTTACCGGTTCGGTATGAGGCCGGGACGCACCTCCTGTCTTCTTTGAAGCAGGACTCGGCCACTCACATCTCGGATCACATCCATGAGTGGCGGCGCCGTCGTCGACTGATCAAGTTTCACATACCTGATCAGATTTTGACTCACTGGTTCACCACCTCCTTTGTCAATAAAATCGCTCAGGATATCGCGATGGGAGCGTGTGTGACGGAGGAACAAGCTATCGCGCGTGACCAGTACTTGGATCTTGTTTATTCACAATCTGGCACGCTTTATGACATCTTTCCTGATGCTCCACGGCCCGGAGCCACAAAGGCCCCGCCTACCCCTACGGTAGATGGTGTCATTGGTTCCGTTTCTCAAAATTTGAAGAAGTCTTCGAATGGGAAGCAGAAGGCTAATTCTTCCAACAATACCTCTGCTCATTCCCCCTCATCTGATTCTGGTAAAACCGCGAACGTGAATGCCGTCCAGGCCAATCCTACGGACAAATCCTCCAAGGGGAAGAAGAAGGGCAAAGGCAAATCAAAATATGATGCCCCGAAACCGGAATCTAAATCTCGAACTGAGGATGGCTCCCAACGTAAGTCGAAATTCCCTTGCCTCATCTGTGAAGGTGACCATTACACTAAAGATTGTCCACGACGATCCGAAATTAGTCAACTTCTTAAAGGCTCAAAAGGGACTCTGGCTGTTTTAAAAGAGCCATTTCCATCTCAGCAGACCCAGATGGTCGAACAGGGGTCATCATCTGCACCGTTTGGGTCTCAGGTTTTCATGATGAAGACTAATGCACCTATCACTATTGCTACGAGATCGAAGGATTACAACAGTCAGCAGTAGGCACCTGGGAAGGCAGTTGCGGAAGGGCCGCCTCCCCCACCTGTTTCTGGTCCGTTGGAAATCGAGAAGCCGACTCTCGAACCCGTTGTGAAGCCGCCTCCCAAGGGTGTTCTTCGGAGATCCTCTTATAATCCAAATGCTCGTGCCGCTCAACATTACAGTATCGTTGAGGATCTGGCACAGGTGCCATGTGCCATGTCTGCACTTGAGGTTCTTCAAAGTTGTCCTTCACAACGGAAGGCTTTACTGTCTGCCATCGGTGGTATCGATCCCGCCGATTCGAGCCTTCTCACCTTTGATCTAGAGAACTTTACTCCCCGGCTTCCACATCAAATCGCTTTGGTCATTCAAGTCGGGATTAACAGTCTCAACATTCATAGGGCCGTCGTAGATGAGGGTGCATCTACTTGCGTTATGTCCTCCGCCTGCTGGAAGGCCATTGGCTCTCCAGCCTTGTCGTCATCTCCCAATGCCCTTGAGGCATTTGATGGTCGGGAGTCTAAACCCCTGGGAGTTCTTGAGAGTCTTGCGATCACATTGCAGGGAAAAACTGTCAACGTGGAAGTGGAAGTGGTTGACGCGAAACTCAACTACAATATACTTCTTGGCCGCAGCTGGACCCATGCCATGCTCTGCGTGCCGTCTACTGTCTTTCGATTCATTAAGTTCCCCCATGAGGGCAAGATTGTCACGGTAGATCAGTTGTCATTTTTCACCTCTAGCTCTGAGAACAACGTGCCATACGTGGATCAAATTCCGAATCCCCCAGACAGCATAGGACCTGGTCTGTTCAAAGACCCTGTTCTCATGGGTATATTCTCCGCACCACCACCGAATACCGCTCAAGTCAACATGTTGTCCAGGACTGATGACCCCTGGCTTATTCCTACACCTGAGCAGGTATATGAGTTTGGAGAATCCATGCCTTTAACGCCAGTAGAGATCAGCTACTGTAAAATTGTTGACGCATCGGACCCTCCACCTCCTCAGCATGCTCCGATGAGCATGGCTCTTGACATCTACTCACAATCCCCCTGGCTTGGTCAGGCTGATTCGCCTGATCCTCTTAGAGAGACTTTTCCTTCAGATGAGGCTATCATTGAGACTATGTCTCTGGAGGAGCTGCCTTGGGGCGATGGACATCATCGCTCCTCGTTTATGCCCAGCTTGAGGGTAATGTCTGATTGTCTGGAGAGTTATGCTACTCAGGTTCCTTCCCCTCCTCTTCAAACACCGATCTTAATGCATGAGGTATTTTCGGAAGGTAATCTGAGTAAAATTACTCAAACGGTTCCAATCGACATCTCCGTTAAACCGGGGATTGTCGAGAACATTCATGTGGGTGTGACTTGTTCTCCCAAGGAGATTCAAGTCTATACTGAGATTTTCAAAGAATTCAGAGATGTTTTCGCATGGTCTTACGAGGAAATGCCGGGAATTGATCCGAGTATTGTCATGCAAGAGATTCCAACCTACCCAGGTGTGAAACCCGTGCGCCAACGCTTACGTCCCATGCATCCTCGGAAAGCCGCCGCCATCAAGGCAGAAGTTGAAAAACTTCTGAACGCGGGTTTTATTTATCCTATCCCCCTTACAGAATGGGTGTCCAATATCGTCCCTGTTGATAAAAATCAGGGTACAATTCGAGTCTGTGTCGATTATCGCGATATCAATCACACCTGTCCTAAGGATAATTATCCCACTCCGTTCATCGATCAGATCATCGACGAATGTGCTGGGAGTGAGATCTACTCCTTAATGGACGGTTTCTCAGGCTATAACCAAATCAATATTGCACCTGAGGATCAACATAAGACCACATTCATCTGTCCGTGGGGCACTTTCGCGTACAAAAAACTCCTGTTCGGCTTAAAAAACGCTGGTGCCACATTTCAGCGTGCGATGTCCTACGCTTTTCATGATATCCGCCATATTGTCCAGCCTTATCTGGACGACTTGCCAGCCCATTCGGGTAAGCGAGAGGACCATCCTGAGCATCTCCGCCAGATATTTCTTCGTTGAAGACGCTACAATATCAGGCTCAACCCTCATAAGTACGTTTTCTGCGTTGATTCTGGCTATCTTTTAGGCTTTATAGTCTCGAAAGACGGAATTCGCCTTGACCCCCTAAAGGTTGAGGCCATTGTAAATCTCCCGTCACCCTCCTCCCTGTATCAGTTGCAGAGTCTACAAGGGAAAGCGAATTTTATTAGGCGCTTTATCCCGAATTATGCCGAGGTGGCCAAAGGATTCACTCGTTTGTTAAAGCAGAATGTTCCCTTTCACTGGGACGAAATTGCTCAGGAATCCTTTGAGAAGCTGAAGACATTGCTAGTCAATGCTCCATTGCTTCGTCCTCCGGACTACCACCGCGAATTTACTTTGTATCTAGCCACCGCATTAAGCACCATCGCCATGGTCTTGGTGCAGGATGACGAGAACGGTGACGAACATGTCGTTTATTACCTATCTCGGAACCTTCTCGACCCAGAAACGCGTTATGCACATGTCGAGAAGTTGGCCTTAGCAGCAGTACATGCCGTACAACGCTTTCACCATTACATCCTTTTGCGCACGATAACAGTGGTTTCAGACTGCAACCCTATGACGTATATTCTTTCTAGACAATTACTAGGGGGCAAGTACTCCAAATGGATCGTAATCCTGCAGGATTTTGACTTGGAGTTCACTACTGCCAAGTCAACTAAATCACTGGTCTTCGCGGATTTGATATGCTCTCTCCCTACAGACTCTGTTCCTTCACACTCAGAAGATCATATACCGGACGAAACGCTGTTTCTTATCGATACTCGCGATCCTTGGTATGGTGACATTATAGTGTATCTTCAAACCGCGACATTTCGGTCTGAGTTGGATAAAACTGCCCGCCGGCGGATTCGGCACCAGTCCCAACCCTACCGTATCGTAGGAGATACCTTATATCGTATTGGAGTAGATTCGGTGCTCCGACGATGCCTTACCTTGGAAGAGGCTGAGAAAGTCTTGAATGACTGGCACAGTGGCGCCTGTGGCGGACACATGTCCGGGTATGCTACTGCCCAGAAGATTCTGCGGGCAGGTTATTTCTGGCCTTCCATATTCAAGGATTGTATCACTGCAGTCCGTAAATGCCATCCGTGCCAGATTTTTCAGCGCAAGATGCGCGCACCGCCATTGCCTTTGCATCCCGTTATTACCGTCGGCCCTTTCGCGAAATGGGGCATGGATTTTATGACGTGTAACCCTCACTCGGCCGGGGGGCATGCGTATATCATTGTCGCCGTCGACTACTTCACTAAGTGGGCCGAGGTGATGCCTACACTAGCTGCTGACGGGAAAACGGATGCTTCATTTATATTCAACCATGTTATCGCACGATTCGGGGTTCCTCAAGCCATCGTCACTGATCATGGTACTCATTTCCGTGATTATATGATGACGGAGCTGACTTCAACGTTGGGTTTGCGCCACGACAGCTCAACACCATACTACCCTCAAGCGAATGGTCAGGTTGAAGCGGTGAACAAGGTCTTGGTCACCATGCTTCAGCGAACAGTTGGGATTCATAAATCCAGTTGGCATCTCCAACTGTTCTCAGCTCTCTGGGCATACCGAACATCTGCTAAGAGTGCAACCGGGTTCACACCTTTTCAATTGGTGTATGGCCTGGAAGCTACTCTGCCGGTTGAATGCGAAATTCCTTCGCTTAAATTAGCCGTGGAGCTCTTACCGGATACCTCCCCTGAGGAAGAACATCTTCTATATCTCGAACGATTGGATGAAACCCGTCGACTGGCTGCTTTGATCATCGAAGCACAAAAGAAGAGGGTCAAAACTCATTTTGATCAAACTGTTTCTCCTCGTTCTTTCATTGAAGGAGACCTCGTTCTCTTGTACGATCAGGCACATGATAAGCTTGGAGCCGGTAAACTCCAGCCTATGTGGCACGGTCCCTATATAGTAAAACACGTTTTGAAAAATGGGGCCTACGAGCTTATAGATTACGAAGGAGTTCCGCTGGCGCAGCCCAGGAATGGGCTGTACCTTAAAAAATACTACGCCTGAAGTGAGTTCTTGGTGTGGTGTGTATACATAGGTGTGTGATTTTCATTTGTGTGCATAGTGTGGTGTGCTTTGTAAACATCTTTCTGCTGATCGGGTCTTCCTGGTTGTGCAGATGTCTATTCATCCATTTGTTGGTTTCGCGGATGGTGCCTCCCGCAGTACCAGGAATCTGTCTTCCGCAGCCTGGGTAATTTACGATCCTGCTGGTGAGTTGATTGACCTGCAAGGTGTGTGTTTAGGGCGTACCACGAACAATATCGTGGAATATAGTGCCGTGTTGGAATTGTTAACCGAGGCAGTAAACCTTGGTATCCGTGAATTGCTCGTGTATCTAGATTCACAACTTGTAGTGTTACAGCTGAACGGACACTATTCGGTAAGGAACCCGTCCATCTTACGTCTGTATTTGCGTATTCGATTACTGGAAAGGAATTTTGACTATATTACATATCATCATATACCCAGGCATTTGAATACATTAACATATGCAGTAGCAAATTTGGTATTAGACAGACATTTGCGCAATTTATAAATCATCATCACATGTAAAGAAAGACTCATCCAGAAATAGATATGTATATATATAGATATCGAAATGTTTACATAGAGTGTGTCACATAAAACTCAAAAATATACATAATCGTCTTAGTACATCCTGAGACACTGTGTCTCTCAAAAATAGGTGTGGCATAAACCCTAAGGACTAATCCGCATGGTGCTCATGGTAGCACGTCACTGCACGCACTAGGCGCCTCAGGATTCGGTGGATCCGGTTCGGAACTCCCACCGTGTGGCGCTGGTATGCCATCGGTACGTCTGATAGTCGGGCATAGTCCGGGATCCCATGGGCAATCCCCTCAAGGTTATGGATCAGTTCCTCTCCTCCGGTGCCTTCCCCCTGAACCTCAGGGGCGAGTTGTGTCCTCCGGGAGATTGGAGACATCCTGGCTGGTCTCTCAGGTCCTACATCTGCATGCATATATAATTGTGTTAAGACGAATGTGTATTAACAAAAAAAAACATATAAACATAAAATCAAAATATGAGGTCTTACCCAGCTCCTCGTCCCAGTCATCTCCTTCTGGTAGTGGGAGATCTGGGTCCCCGGTAAAGTCAGTTCCCGAATAGGGCCAATCTTCCACGACGATCAGTTGGCGCCGTAGCCACCTAAAGAATTCTGGCCTCCAGGACATCTGTTGGCCACCTCCAGATCTGGGCATCAGTGCTGCCCAGCGAGCCATTCGTGGCTCTCGTGGTATCGGACTCGCCACTGCGGCCCCTTGGCCCTGGAAGATTGGTATGCATTCCAGAATGAACGATACCAAGATGGAACCATACCTGAATTGTTTTAGTTTCCCCTGTTTGCACTTTGTGAGCTGCCTTTTCATATTGATAGTTACTGCTTCTGCCCAGTTGAATAGTAGGGGACCCATGCATTCTGAGGCCAACAGGAGTTGGGTCTTCGTAGCCTCGTGCGGAGCCTGTGATCCAGCAGCCCGTGTAATGGTGTGGAGAACTACTCTTAGTGCCAGGTCTGGGATGGTGGAGATATCCACCTTCTTGCTTCCCGATCCTGTTTGTGCCCCTCGGCACACCCGTGCCATTACTTGTTCCATCTTTTCCCCGGATGGTCTTCTTCCGGTCAATACAGGGATTGGACCTCTGCGGGACAATCCGGTAATGAAATAAACATCAGTGACCTCCAATTCTAACACCTGGTCTCGTAACCTGAACACTTGTTCATTTTCATCCCAGATGCTGATTAGATATTGGAGGAGCTCGGGCTGAGCTCGTAAACATGGCGTGAGGAAGAACTTCTTCAATCCACAGTTTCTAAGTGCGTTCATGCAAGCTTGGCTTTGCATGGCCTATTCATCCTCGTCTCCGTGCTCTCGTTCCTTCCATTCGATTTCCATTTTGAGTGATTATCTACATTCGCATGGTAAAAAACCCCTGATTAGATCTTTAGTGAGCTTCAAATTTCAAGAAATTTGGTTTAAAAGTCGAAATTTTTGGCGGAAATTTAGGTTCGGCCGCTGGCGCGGCTGTTTTGCTAACAGTAGCGCCATGTGGCGCAAGCCCTTTAGTAAAAAGAGCTCATTGGCGCGGGTCCGTGCCCGATACCCGTGCCAATGGGCCCGGCCCTAAAATTCAAAAATGCCCATGCAAGACTGATTTTTAAGGGAAAATCATTAAAAGATGAATGAAAATGTAGAGCAAGGGAGCGCCTCTTACCTGTGACAGACGAGAAGCTGAATGGTTGCCTGGATTGGTCGCAATCGTCGACCAAAGTTTCTTCTCCAAATAGACCACTGTTGTTTTCTACCAAGGTAAATAGTAAAAGTAATTTTATTTTTACGAATTAGACATATTTATAACTTTTTCGACATTAAAATGAGTTTTAAAAGTTATTTTTATCAAATGTTTGCATATGTTATGTCGAAAATGGATTTTACGCTTGCTTGGTATGTGCAGCAACAGGTTTTTGCGACTTAAAAGGTGGACACGAGTTGTATTTTATACTTTTTCGGACTCGGTAAATACACGAGAAAGTCACCCTGGAGTCATCTTTCAGCTCTTTTCTGACTCTCTAAATATGAAAAGATCGCCGAGGCCCTTGTCGTTTCAATCTCGTTAAAATGGACGCGAATCGACATCCACCCAGTATAAGTTTAACCCTTTTTCGGGCTGGGATGGATTGATTACGAAAAAGGAATACCCTAGCCTATTGCGACTAGGAGGTTTTCCCGGATATTGTTTTCTACCTTTTCGGATCTGGGGAACTATTGACGAAAAGGGACCTGTGGAGTTTTCTTTTCCGCTGTCTTTTCAAACTCTCTAAACATGAAAAGACGCCGAGTTCTTCCTTTGTCAGACTCGTTAAACCCCGATGACATTGGATTTCGTCGAAATGACGTTCTCCGAGTTTCTCCTTCCTAGGACTCGTTAAATGCACTAGGATGGATTCGCCCGAAGGGCGGACTTATATCACAAGAATATGCTATCCCCTTCAAGCTTGTTATCAAAAATAATTGGGGTACTCGCCAGAAATGGTGGGGGGAAAATGGAACCATCGTCGTTGTCGTCGGCAGTATGTCGCTCTTGAACATGGCACTTGTCTGCATTCGTGTCGGGTTGGGGACATCTCATCTCGTTGCTTCACTTTGCCTCCATGGGTTTGGGTAATCTCTTTTGACCTCTCATCTGTTCACTGCCTCGTCGCTATGACCTCTGATCCGCTGATGTCAAATACTGCCAAGTCCATTGTCGTGTCGTTCATGTGTTCAAGAGAAGTTGGCCTCTGCAAATATCAACCTCCCTCTGATTCTCCTATGATCCTGATTCACAACAAAACATCATGTTCCTCTGTCTCGTGTCGATGATGTGGGAATCATTATGGCCCACCGTCGATCAAGGTCACTTCCTGTCGACATCAGCTCATTATCCAGGAAGTTGGTCTAGAGACTCTTTATGGTACCTTGGAGCCTGCATGCCTCAATGGCAGGTTCGTCGCATTCGACGAGAGGTTTACATCATTGGCCTCCGATCGAGTGATTCTGCGGGTGTTCGACGTCAACTCATTCATTCGCACGCCGTAGATTGTACCTGTAGTACCTTGAGGACCATTTTCATTATTGGTGGTTTCTCTCGCGTCGGTTAACAGTTTTCGTCATTGACTGGTAATCCGACGATGTTCTTGCATGT
The DNA here is from genome assembly GCA_034641835.2 of Pinus albicaulis. NCBI lineage: Eukaryota > Viridiplantae > Streptophyta > Pinopsida > Pinales > Pinaceae > Pinus > Pinus albicaulis. The sequence continues at coordinate 819,245,972 of CM076583.1, forward strand.
TCGACTTCAGCTCACATATTCACATGCTTGAACTTGTACTCTGTTGGGTCGAGATGGAGCGCAAGACCCTGGATTGTGTCTGTTGTAATCCAGGTTGTGATTGTGTATTATTATCGTTATGTACATGACTCATTGATTGGATGGCTGCGACCATACCTGAGTCTATTTGTTGATCTTAGTTGGATGGATGCGCCCATACCCTGGATCCGGATTATAGCATACTCTGTTTCGGATGGCTACGTCCATACCACTTATACATCATGTACTTGAGATATCAGTTGTATCTTTCTGCGCAGGTTTTCCGACGGCGGGCTTTCAGTTGGACATGCTCTCGTAAAGCATTTCACCCCTCTCCCTCTCGGGCCTCATACTTTAGGGGGCATCTGTTACACAGTAATTTGTCACCGTTCTTACCATTCCCCATCCCGCACAATGGAGGACCCATTCTGTGACCTGTGAACATTGTCATGCCTTGAAATCATCATCAATGCATCCCTCTGAACATGAGCTTCATTTTCCCTTGAGACATCTCCTTGCAAAAGTCATGAAAAACAGCCCTTTTGGCATTGGCGCGGGCAAGCAGTTCAGTCCTCGCGCCAATGGAGAAATTACTACAAAGGGGTCGCGCCACTTGGCGCTCTGTCATAGAGCCGTAGTCGCGCCACCCAATTTGGGAGTTGTTTTTTAAATAAAGATGGCGGAAGTTGAGTTCCAACAAATTCACAAACCATCACCTATCTTGAGTTGGGAGGTTGGCTGCGGGAGTTCTATGGAGGGAAGTAGTTTTGCCACCTCCCATGGAACCTTCCTTGTTGATAGGGCCAATCCCACAATAATAGGGATCCCAACTCCTCCTTCCCCATCTATAAAAGCTTGCTCAGATCAATGGCAAGCTAGTCTTGAAGTGCCTAAGCTCTGAATCTCCATATTCCCAAGAGCCTTTGTGTTGTAAAGCACCCTCTCATTCCCTTAAGGCTGACTCAAGTAAGGAGACCATTGTCACGAGACTCTGGAGAGGTTTTCCCTTTCCTTGGCGAGCTTTGCGAGACGTGGACTATTGGAGACCCGTCCGAAGGAGACCGCGACGTCAGAACTTGGTTGTAATCTTTCTTCGCTGGTTATTTAATAGATGATTATGATTATGGTTCCACTCCGTTTTCCATCATGTTAATGTGAGTAATGTCCTTTCTGACTGATGTTTAGTTACGTATGCTGGTTTCTATGCTTGTATATGTTCGTTTCTTCCATGTGCAGGTGTTCATCCGCGGAGATCGTGGAGGGATTGTGATCTGCCAAGCTTGAGGAACGGGGACGCTTCTTCTTCAGATCCTAGCGTTGGAATCCAGTTAGGCTCTTATCTCCAGCCTTTTCATTCGTAATTAGGAACCTGCGTCATGACATTGTTTGTTTGTTGCTAGACCCCTGCTGGGCTAGTAGGGATCGCCTCTGTCCACAGAGGGGATTTACCTCCTCAACACATTTAAACACCAATATCTTCACTTCTAAACCACAGCACCATAGCTAAAAATCATTGAACAGGCTTTGACAAACTTACTTGGAGAAAATTGCACTGGAACAAATTGAAATTTGGTGGAGCGAATATGAATTTCGGCCTTAGGGCTCTATGTGCCACGCGCAGACCCAATGCACCATGACCTTTGGGTGCGCCGTGCCTGTGTTAAAATACTCTGTCAATTTTCGCTCTATGCACTGCGCCCTATGCCAACACGCCGCGCTTCTATTATCACACACAGTCGGCCTTCACTCAAACACAATTTGCTCTTACACTTTCAAAACACAATTTCTCTATGAGATTCTGTGAATGTTTCTTGATGCAAATGGGTTAAATAGCTTTGAGAAATATCTTGCAAAGAGATGGTTTTGATTTTTACTTCTCAAAACCCATTTTGTAATGTTTTTTTTTTTTTTGATTTTGGCATTTTTCATTTAATAAAACTCTGTCTTTTGTTTTTTCACTGACTTTCTGGAAATGATGAACTTGGTTAATTTCTTGCAGGGAGATTGGCATTGATCCTTGGCAAAGGAGGACCAGAGTTCGCATGGTGAAGTACAACATGGTGGAAAAATACATATTACTACAAAAATGAATTCGACAATTTCTTATTCAAAACAGAGTTTTGAACAAGAAATGTCCTCGAATATGTTTGATGATAAAATTTAGAACTGAGAACTTATTGGAAACCATCCTCATGGCCTGCGGGCATGATTTAACATTTCAGAAGACTGAACCCTAGACTCAGAAACTAAAATGACTCTTTTTGACCAAAATAACCATTTATGACTGTAAATGACATGAACTGAACTTTGATGAATTTTGGGAATTTTGACCAACCCAGTAGGTACAAGCATGAGGGAAAATGAGAGAACCAAACCCTTCCATCAGTCAATGGCATTTCCCCTAACGAAATGCAGATGAATGAGCAAAATGAGACACCTAACCAATGAAATTCAATAAGAGAAATGACCTCTAACGGAGGGCTTTAAAGACCAACTCTAACAGGCACTATGAGGAATATCAAAGCTCTTGCAGCATTCTTTGGGCTATGAAGGCTCTTGGAGATTCTTGGAGACTCTTGGAGACTCTTGGAGACTAGCTTTCAAAGGGAAATGGCAAGCTTATATAGATGGTGGAAGAGGAGTTGGGATCCCTACAATCATGGGATTGGCCCTATCCTCAAGGAAGCTTCCATGAGAGGTGGCAAACTACTTCCTCTACATGGAAATCCGGAGCCAAACGTCCCAAATCAATTTAGAGACCAGTTTAGGATTTGGTTGGAGTCAATCTTCTGCCATTTATTTTTTTTAAACACCCTTTATTAAGCCTGGCGTGAGTGCAACTTTGAGAGAGAGTGTCAATTGGCATGCCCTCTTTGGAAGATTTCCCCCATTGGTGCGGGTATAACAATGACTAGTCACGCCAAGGATGAAAAGGCTATTTTAAGGGTTTTTCACAAGGATTTGTCTTCAGACGAATGAAAGTCCATGTCTAGGGGAATGCCATGAAAGTGTTTTCAGATCATGTCACTACTCACAAGTCAAGGAATAAGCCCTCCAATGTGCGGCACGGGGAATTGCAGGGATGGTGACAAATTTTTGTGTAACAGATGCCCCCTAAAGCATGAGGCCCGAAAGAGAGAGAGAGGGGTGAAATGCTTTACAAGAACGTGTCCAAATGAAAACACTGCCATAGGAAAAACTACGTAGAGAAGTACAACTGATATCGCAAATACATGATATATGTGGTATGGGTGCAGCCATTCATAACAGAGTATACAATAATCAAGATCCAAGGTATGGATGTAGCCATCCAATGAGGATCGATAAATAGACTCAGGTATGGTCACAACCATCCAATGAATGATTCATTCAACCAATCATAATAATCCACAAAATTGCAGCCTGGATTCCAATAGACAAAATCCATGGTCTTGCGCTCCATATCGACCCGAACAAAGCACAACTTCAAGCATGGGAATAAGTGAGCTAAAGTCGAACATGCAAGAAAATCGCCTGATTACCAGCCAATGATGAAAGCCGTTAATAGATGCGAGAGGTACCACCAATAATGACAATGGTCCTCAAGGTACCATAGGTACAATCTACGGCATGTGAATTAGTGAGCTGGTGTCGAACACCCGTAGAATCACTCGATCGGAGGCCAATGATGAAAACCTCTCGTCGAATGCGAAGAACCTGCCATTGAGGCATGCAGGCTCCAAGGTACCAGAAGGGAGTCTCTATATCAGCTTCCTGGATAATGAGCTGAAGTCAACAGGAAGTGACCTTGATCGAAGGTGGGCTATAGTGTTTCCCACATCATCGACATGAGACAGAGGAACATAATGTCTTTTCTAATCAAGATCAGATGAGAATCAGAGGAAGGTTGAAACTTGCAGAGGTCAACTTCTCTTGAACATATCGGTGGCATGACAATGGATTTGGAAGTATTTGACATCAAAAGATCATAGGTCATGATGAAGAGGCAAAGAGCAGATGAGAGGTCAAAAAGGATCACCCAAACCCACGGAGGCCAGTGGAAAACGAGATGAGATGTCCCCAACCCGACACGAATGTAGACAAGTGCCATGTTCAAGAGCAACATACTGCCAACACGAAAATTATGCTAGTTCCATTTTTCCCCACCATTCCTGGCGAGTACCTCTTTATTTTTACACAAGCTTGAAGAGGATACCATATGCTTGTTATATAAGTCTGTCCTTCGGACGAATCCATCCTAGTACATTTAATGAGCCCTAGGAAGGGGAAACTCGAATAACATCATGATTTACAATTTCCGATGTCATTTATGTTTAACGAGTCTGACAAAGGAAGAACTCGACGTCTTTTCATGTTTAGAGAGTTTTAAAAGACAGCGGAAAAGTAAACTCTAACGGTCCCTTTTTGTAGATAGTTCCTCAGATCCGAAAAGGTAGAAAACTATGTCTGAGAAAACCTCCTAGTCGTGATAGGCTAGGGTATTCCTTTTTCTTAAATAATCTATCCCAACCCGAAAAAGGGGTAAACGTATACTGGGTAGATGTCATTTCGTGGCCACTTTAACGAGATCAAAATGACAAGCGACTCAACAATCTTTTCATGTTTAGGGAGTCAGAAAAGAGCTGAAAGTTGACTCCTCCTGGAGGAACAAGTGGTATAAAGGGTAGCAACTGGTTTCGGTAATGGTGGAACTGCTAAAAAAAATAAAGGTTAAGAGGCTAGCTAACAAGACCACTCATCGCAGCGGTTCCTCAGGAACGGGTAAAACAGCCAAGTGAAGGCATATGATCGACCAAAAAGATAGTGACGATGGAGTGAGAAAACCAAGGTTCATCTGGCAAAGGTAGGCTGATAAGATGGCAATCACAAGAGGTAAAATGGGGATGGTTTCATTTTTACACAAGCTTGAAATCAGGAAACTCTGCTTGAATTTGGTTTCATTTTTACACAAGCTTGAAACAAAGATAAACTATGCTTGAAACCAGTTTCATTTTTACACAAGCTTGAAACGAAAAGAAACTATGATTGAAAAAGTAAGCATGCCCCCAGCATGGTGACTCAATTCTAGGTACATGCCCCCCAAGCTTCAGTCCATATGAAAGGCAGATGTAGTGAAGGTTCAAGTTATGAGATCAAGAGAAAGACTTGACTGGGATTTTACAAGATCTTAACAAAGATTCGAATTGAACGGGAACATGTTTCATTGTTTTAAATAGGTTGACACATTAAAAGAACTATCCTCAGACACCCTTGTTTCATTTTTTAAGGAGTTTGACACAAGACAAGGAACTATGCTCCAACAACCTTGTTTCATTTTTTAAGGAGCTTGACACAAGAAAATGAACTGTGCTCCGACAACCTGGTTTCATTTTTTAAAGAGCTTGACACAGGAAGGGAACCATGCTCTGATGACCTAGTTTCATTTTTTAAGGAGCTTGACACAGGAAAAGAACCATGCTCCGACCAACTTGTTTCATTTTTTAAGGAGCTTGACACAAGACAAGGAATTGTGCTCTGACGACCTCATCATAATGAACAAGAAGTCATCGCTTCAAAAATTTCCACTCCCAATGGAAGGAAAACATCCTGGACGTCAGGACCCAATGCCCCCAGCACTTGATGCACAATGGCACTATCATTGAGCACAGTCACGGGGTAGGTAGCCACATAGTTGACCTGCGATGGGGTGGATACAATGGATGGATAAAAACCAGGAAGGTATGATGGCGGGCTAGTTTCCATATCAGGACCAAAGAATGAAAGTTGATCAATGGTCACGATCCATCCTTCATGCGGAAAACATACCACACGAAAAATAGAGGAGACAAGCACTCCCATGACATAGGTTTAATCACACCCCAAAAGCATATTGAAATCCAAGGGGCCTGGAACAACCATCACGTCCATATGGATGGTTTTACCTCCAAAAGTAACAGGTAACCTTCGAAGGATCCCTAATGGTTGACTAGTTCTTCTGTTAAATGCCAACAGATTCTGTGTAATAGGCGCAAACAGTGGTGAACCGAAAGCGTGCCAAGTAGTTGAGGATAAAATACTAACAGACACACCTTCATCTATAATGGTGCTGGGTACAACCTGACCAAAGGCCTGTACCATTATCTCGAAAGGCACATAAGATGGAAGGCAGTATCCTGCAAATTGACTCCAATCAAAGGAAGCGACTAAACTACTCGGAGGGGCTACCATCGAACCGAGAAGGTCTTCCCCTGGTGTTATGGAATAATAAGGATCATCCTCCATGACCTCCATCTCGAAGGCGGGAGGGGTATCCTCCGGGACCTCCACCACAGGAGGCGGAGGAGCAACTTCTTGAGATATAGGGACAGGAGAATCTTTCTCCAAGTCCGTGGAATCTGAAGAAACAAGAAGAACCGGAGGGATGTGAGATCCACTCTCAACAGAAAAGACCTGGTGCATCACAGGCGGGTCCAGCTCAACCGATCCGATGACCAATGGTTGGTCAGGAACGGATTCCTGAATCTGAATTTCCGAGGGAGCGGGATTGACCAAGGATGACTCTTGACCAATCATAGGATCAGCTGGTGGAGGACTCAAAGAAAGCCGATTATAACTAGCTGGAAGGCATGGTGTAGAACCGGTTAAATTTTCCAAAACTCTCTTGGCTTCATCCATATACGGACAAAGGTGAATGGCATGGTGCCCTTCACACAACTTACAGGGATTGGTGAGCTTACCCTGTTTCTTAGGAGTCTTACTAGCACCAGTTGAAGATGTGCCCCCAACCTGACTCTCGGAAGCCAAAGGCAACGACGAGTGACCATTGGACCATACTTTGAGCACCTTCGGAATGCCAGGATAGTCTTGAAGAAGATGGTCTCCTATGCACAACATGCAAGGGAACTTGACTTTCCGTGGAGGGTTGGAAGGTTTATCAAGAGGAGGCTCCTTAGGCGTAATAGCCGTAGAGCTAGCCTCTCCTTTATCTGAATTCTTCTTCTTTGTCTTCTTCTTCTTCTTCTTCTTAGCCACCTGGTTACTCGAATCCAGACTTTCACCAGGCGAAGTAGAAGAGGAGGACGCAGAAATAGGTGAAGAAGGGGAGAGGTCCACCTTAGAATCAACATGATTTTGTTCAGGCGGAGGAACTGATTGACCAGTAGCCAGGACATTCGGTACCACAGAAGTTGAAAACAACCAAACAAGAAACCCAACAGTTAACCCAGGAAGGAACAATGTTTCCATATAGGGAGCACCAACATTGCCAAAAGGAGGAAAAAGACCCGGATTCCCATCGGAGGGGATTCCTTGGTTGGTGTACTCCGGAAAAGTTGCCATCAGAAATGATCTTCAGAACAACACCCTAAGGAAACTAAATTTAACCAGGGATATTTCATGGGTAGTTAATTTTTAAAACATTGAAACAAAACTCTGTCGTTTCATATTTTAAGAGTCAAGAAACAGGCAAAAGGTGACTCTATCACTTTCATATTGGAAGCAAGTGTGAAAGGAAAAGTGCTTGATGATCTTCTCAAATTTAGGGAGTCAGTAAAGATCAAACTAACTGCTCAGGAATTTTAGGCAAAGGGTGTACCAAATAATCGTGAACTAAGATATACACTTTGGTTTCAAAATGAAAGAGAAATAAACCAAGGACTTAACGTACATGCAGGCAATCACCCTAAATGATGTGTCCAGTGTATCACGGGTATAGGGCGGCAGACTCAGCTTCCTATGGATAAAGGATAGAAACCTAGTGGGGTCTCCCTTTATATACGTGACGGTACGGGGAGAAAAAGTCCATACTAGTGTTGTCTAAAGCCAAGAGGCGAACAATAGCTACTAGGTTTAAAGATGCCAGAACACGTCTCTAACCTAGACCTCTAAATATTTCGTTAATGTTTCAATGCTTCCTTAGGTTGATTGAATAAATTTTATGGTTGATCTTCAATTATGTCTCGGTTTCAAGGCCCTATCACATCTCATATGACAATCTCCTATATGCAGCTATATGAGAAAAGAAAACTTTTCAATTCGATGAATGCTATCTAGTTAAGGGAAGAGCTTCAAGCAATGATGTAACAAACATAAATACCAAAAACGAAACTTTTTTCAAACTAGATGACTTTCACTATCCAAACGTAATTCCAAACATTCAACGATGCAAATAATGCAATGTAATCTATGCAAAATCCTCTTTTCAAAACTATGCAATTGTAATCTATGCACAATTTCCTTTTTCCTTTTCAAATGATAAGAATGCACTTAATGCATTTTTCGATGAAATGAGACTCTACTTAATGCATGCTTTTAATGAAATAGGATGCACTCAAAGCGATTTTTAGCTTTCAATCATTAAACAATGTGATCTAAGTTCAATGATTTATCTCAAAAATACTTTTCAATGCAATGTGATCTAATGCATTTAAACGAAAAGGACACTTTGATATGAAAACTAAATGAACGAAAATCTCCTTAATGAAGGATGAATGCAAAAGAGATGTAAACAAACACTAAGAATGTAATCGTTGTTTCAAACACTTTGACACGAAATCCCTCAGAAAGAAACAAGACATATGAGGTCAAACACAAAGAGGACTTCCAAATAAAAAGATCAAAACAGGGCATTCATTCCCTTTTACATCAAATAATCATGGAAATAAGACATTTCAAACAATTAGAAATTTAATCTGTGCTCATACAGTGAAAATACCGGAAGGGAAAGACACACTGGTGAAGGATTTAGGGAAAAAATCTCAATTTTCACACACCCTGAAATTGGCACGACTTGCTCACTGACAACAAGAGCCAACTAGCGCGACTTGCTCACTGAAAACTAGTGCCAATGGCTAATTGGCATGGGTTGCTGACTGACAAAAAGCGCCAATGCCAAAAGTGAAAAAACAAAGAATTTCTCCCAACCAAGACCAGATTCACCACTTCAAGCAGAATCTCCAAGACTCAAATGAACCATGTAATGTAGGCTCAAAGCGAGACAAAGAGGAATTCAAATGAAGAAGAAGCCAATCACTCAAATAACACAATAAAATGATAGAAAACCACCAAACGAATGGAGAGAAGCAATCACAAAGCTGACTGAACATATAGAAACCAAAAACTCCCATGGGAGGCTCAACACACAATAGCACCTAGATGCCCTAGGGCTAGAATGTAAAATCGATAGAAACGGGAAAAAAACCAAAGGATGAAGGTCAAAGTCAGTCAAACAATGCTCCAGAACGCTCAGGTAGTCATAAAAATGAAACCAAACACACAGATCAAGCTCAAAAAGCTCAAAATAGAGCAAACCCTAGCACCTTACAGAATTGGCGCGACTGTTAGGCGCAATCTAGCACCAGAACAGGATTGGTGTGGGTAATACACTGACAACTGGCACCAATTGGCGTGACTGTCAGGCTAATAAGCACGCCAGTCAAGTTTACTATGGAAAAACAAAAAAGAGCAATCCAAGGAACAGACCAGTGATTTTGAATCTCAAACCAAAAGCCAAACTCACGAAAAGAGCCAGCCAAAAGAGTTGATCAAGCAAGCAAAGTCAAGAATCGATTGAAAATACAAGACAATACTCCAACTCTATGTATCCCTAGCGGAGTCGCCAATTTTTTGTGGAGGTAAATCCCTTCTGCGGACAGAAGCGATCCCTACTAGCCCAGATCGGGTCTAGCAACAATCGTAACACGCTATGGCGAAGGTTCCTAATTTCAATAAACCAAATCGCGAAGAAGGCCTACCTCAAGTCCAACGATGTCATTTGTAGAGGAGATGATGCTCCTGTTTCCTTGCTCTGACAGATCAAAATACTTTCATTCACCATGATCGAACACCTGCACACACAAGAAACACAACAAACACAAGCGTAAAACCCGATATACGCAATTATGTATCAGTCAGAGAAGACACAACTCATGATCATAATGAACAATACGAGTGGAACCATAACCAATAGTCGCTTATCATTAATTCAACAAAAGAAAATAAAACTTGGCTCTGATGCTGAACCTTCCTTCAGCGGGTCGTCAGCAGAATACATCTCGGTAAAGCTTGTCGGGAATGGGGACAAGCCTCTCTCTTCGATCGTCAATCTCCTTGCTATGGATTCGGCACTATGAGGACTATCAAAGCTCTTGTAGCATTCTTTGGGCTATGAAGGCTCCTGGAGATTCTTGGAGACTCTTGGAGACTCTTGGAGACTAGCTTGCAAAGGGAAATGACAAGCTTATATAGATGGTGGAAGAGGAGTTGGGATCCCTACAATCATGGGATTGGCCCTATCCTCAAGGAAGCTTCCATGAGAGGTGGAAAACTACTTCCTCTACATGGAAATCTGGAGCCAAATGTCCCAACTCAATTTAGATACCAATTTAGGAGTTGGTTGGAGTCAATCTTCTACCATTTATTTTTAAAAAACACCCTTTATTAAGCCTGGTGCAAGTGCGACTCTGAGACAGAGTGTCAATTGGCGCGCCCTCTTTGGAAGATTTCCCCCATTGGCACGGGTATAACACTGGCTAGTTGCGCCAAGGATAAAAAGGCTATTTTAAGGGTTTTTCACAAGGAGTTGTCTTCAAAGGAATGAAAGTCCATGTCTAGGGGAATTCCACGAAAGTGTTTTTAGATCATGTCACTACTCACAGGTCATGGAATAAGCCCTCCAATGTGTGGGACAGGGAATTGCAGGGACGGTGACAAATTGTTGTGTAACAATCATGATGACACGCCTTCCTTTGGACATAGGTAAACCTGTGATAAAATCCATTAAAATCTCCTCCCAACATTGAATTGGAATGGATAAAGGTTGTAGAAGACCTAGGGTCTTAATTGTCTCAACTTTATTTTGTTGGCAAACCAAACATTCCGCCACAAACTTTTGAATATTAGATTTAAAGCCATCCTAAAAAAATTCTTTCTTCACCCTGTAGTAAGTTTTTAAAAATCCCGAGTGTCCTCCTAAAGGAGAAGTTTGCAATTCCAAAAGAATGTTTTGTTTTAGTTGGGAATTCTTGCAAATATATAAGAGATCTTTATACCATAAGGAATCATTTTTCCATCTAAAAGTATCATATGTACTAGGATCTTGCGACAAATTTTGAATGAGTGTCCTCACTTCTTCATCCTTCTTCCATTCATCCCTTGCTTTGGTTATCCAATCTAGTTGGATAATAGATATGGCACGAAGAAATTCTTCCACCTCTTCATCCTTTCTTGAGAGTGCATCTGCAACAACATTTAGCTTCCCTTTTTTGTAGATGTTTTCAAAGTCATAACCCAACATCTTTGTGACCCATTTTTGTTGCTCTTCTGAAGATATTCTTCATTCCAAAAAGTGTTTAAGGCTATCATGATCAGTTTTTACCTTCAAGTGTCTTCCCATTAGGTAAGGTCTCCATTTTCTTAGTGCATTTATTATTGCCAAAATTTCCTTCTCATAAATAGCCTTCTGTAAATACTTTCCTTTGATTGAACAAATTTCAAAAGAAATGGGTCTTCCTTCTTGCATTAAAACAACACTAATTCCATTTCCTGAGGCATCACATTCCACAATAAATATTTTTGTGAAGTCTAGCGTAGCTAATACTAGTGATAGGCACATTGCCTCTTTAAGATGTTCAAAGGCCTTAGTTGCTCCAGAAGTCCATGAAAATGAATCTTTCTTAAATAATGTTGTTAGAGGTGCTACTATTCTCCCATAATTCTTAACAAACTTGCGATAATACCCTGTTATCTAGAGAAATCCACGCAACTGCTTTATGGTTGTGGGGACTTTGCATTCCTTAGTGGCTTTAATTTTTTTAGGGTCTACCTTAACACCCTCACAAGATACAATATGACCTAGATATTCCACCTCTTGTACTCCAAAGAAAAATTTGGATGTTTTTGCATATAATTGTTACTCCTCCAATAGTTTGAGCACCCTGTCAACATGTTGAACATGATCCTTCCAAGACCTGTTGTAGATTATTATATCATCAAAAAAAACTAGCACAAATTTTCTAAGGAAGGGTTTGAAAATGGAATTCATCAACCCCTGAAATTTAGAAGGTGCATTGGTAAGGAAAAAAGGCATGACCAAAAATTCATAATGACCCTCATGAGTTCGAAATGCTGTTTTTAGAATATCTTTAGTTTTCATTCTAATTTGATGATATCCTGAACGGAGATCCAACTTGGTAAAATAAATTCCCCCATGTAATTCATCCAATAATTCATCAATCACAGGAATGGGAAATTTATCTTTAATAGTGAGCTTATTGAGCTCCCTATAATGCAAACACATGCACCATGATCCATCTTTCTTGTGCACCAATACTACTAGGGCAGAGAAAGAACTTTGACTTGGTTTAATTATACCAGCCTCTAGCATTTTTGCAATCATACGTTCAATTTCTCTCTTTTGGAAATAAGGATATCTGTAAGGCCTGATGTTTGGAGGAACACTTCATGGAATCAAATGAATAGCATGATCATGATCACAAATAGGTGGGAGTCATTTAAGAGTATCAAACACCTTGGAATGATTGTCCAAGACTTTTTGGAGGTCTGGAGAAATAGATGATTTTGATGTTGGAACTTGTAGTGAGCATAATTGTGCAATTATGCCTTTTTGTTCTTTCTTCAGAAGCTTTGCCATGAAATTAGAGCTTATTATATTTCCTAGCTTCCCTATGATACCCCGTAATTTGATTTCCTTTCCTTCCAAAAAAAAATTTCAGGAAAAGTTCTTGAAAATTAAAAGCTACCATCCCCAAAGATTGTAACCATTATACTCCTAGTACAACATCAACACCTCCCATTAGGATGGAGAGAATTGTACTATTCAATATATATTCCCCCATGGTTAGCTTGATATTATGGCATTTTCCTGAGTAATTTATAGTTCCTCCATTTGCAACCATCGCTTGACATTCTAGTGTTGGGTATAGGAAAAAATTTAATTCCTTGGCTACCTTACAATGAATAAAATTATGGGTATTACCCCAATAAATCAACACTATTACCTTTTTATTCTTGATATGTCCTTCTATCTTGAGAGTTTGAGGAGTGGTAATTCCTACCAATGCATTACATGATATGGTTAGACTCATTTCTTTTTTTTCTAGGGTTGCTTCCTGGTGTATATCCTCTTGTTTTGAAGATTATTGTTCATTTTCTTCTTCCTCTTCAGAATCTATGTAAAATAATTTCTTCTCAACACACTTATGACCTTTAGCGTATTTTCTATCACAACTGTAGCAAAGCCCTTTTTCTCTTTTTTTTTCCAATTTTTGTGGTGTCAACCTTGTAGGTTGTGGAAGTATAGGAGTAGCAACACTTCCATATTTATATATGTGAGTGGTAGGCTTCATTGTCGCCATAATTTTACATTCAATTTTTCTTTCCAACCTGAATGCCTTTTACAATGAATCAGGTTCCCAAACATGAACTTAATGTTGGATATTATTCTTTAAGTCCCTATGAAGACATCAATCATGTGTTCCTCTAGAATATCTCTTACTCTTATATTCAATTTTTGGAAGTCCTCAATTTGCTCCACCACTGAACCTTTTTGTTTGAGATTTATCAATTGGCAAAAGAATGTGTTGCTTTTTGTATCCTCATAATGTGCTATGATTTCCTCCGTAAAAAATGACCAAGTGACAATTTTTTACAGGAGCAAAGCCATGGATACCATACAAATGAATTTTGTTCTAAATGTAACGTTGCAATGTGTACCTTTTGTCTGTTTTGCACATTATTGAGATCAAAATAATGATCCATATATAGTATCCATGTTACGGGATCGTTGCCATCAAAATTTTTCATATCCATCTTTGGAATATGGTGGTTCTTCCATCCAACATTAGAGTTTATGACATCATGATTAACATTTATTTTTTTCTCATCATGACATTCCTCTACTATATTTTCCCCATCAAGGAACATTTCTTGTATCAAATTTTCCAAACCTTCGATGTCTACTTGTTGGCTCGACGGGTCCTGACCCAGGTTCGGAGGTGAAGTTTTTCTAGAAAACCCCTATACTACTGGCCCTTTCGATAGTGACCCACTTGCGCAGGTCAAATTCTCACCCAAAGTAGTATGGGAGGGTGCTGGAACTAGGTTTCCGCACCCTGAGAGAGAGTAGGTAATAACGTAGGTCTGAAATTATCAGATCTACACCAAAGTTTGATTCACAGGGTTCTAGAATATAACCAGACTATAGTTCTTATCATTTCGGCTCTAGCAGGTTCACATCCACATGCGTATCATCAATTACAACCATAAAATAGCATAACCACAACCAATATTATCAACACAGATAGTTCACATTTATTAATAGAGATGCAGTCAATAAGTAAAACAACAATATTATCATAGTAATATACTAAGTGCAGATGCTTTCATATCACAGAGATAAAATAGACGAGTTCGCAGCTTAAACAGACAATCTTAGTTCGCATCAATCATAATAGAACAGATTTAGACAACATCATATGTTCAGCAATACTTTACATATATTACTTATCAAAAATCATCTTAAATTCCCCAAATACCACCTACGCATAGAGCCAACAGGGTCTGCACATAGTAGGATAGAGGATCTCCGCGCACACAGTGAGCAGGAGTCCTAACCCAAACAACCCAACCCAAGATCTAAAAATTCATAATTCACATCAATATCTATTAATATTCTCCCTATCGACTGAAAAAGGTTCAACTATTTATACTAATTTAGCCTACGCATCCAATGGTCCATGGTTTGCAGACTCTTGGTCTACCCTTGACCCACTTAAAATGCATTAGGGGTTTTGTCCCACTCCAAAACCCCTGTGCTAGACTAAATATAATAAAAAATATACAAAATGGACCAAATTCGTAGCTTTGTAGGAGACCTTGTTCCAAAAATCCCCCAACACAATCTTGTGACTCGTCCTGACTCATTGAGATGGTGGGGTCTCCACCTGCACCTGTAAAAATTTGATCGCTTCTGCCAATGGGGGCAGCATGACTTTGCTTTGGGCATAGCATTATGGGTGATGTCGACCAATTTCTATGAAACCGGGCCTTCTGTCACCGCGGTGACACTTTCCAGGGTCTGGTTGAGCTGCTTCACAACTACATCAGCATCCTGCGACAGCATAATGGTGTCAGTAGCCCAAGGCTTTAGACGGTCATTGAGGGCCTTCTTCTTCTGTCTAAGCTCTTCTATCTTGCCTTGGAGGTCTTTGCTGGTTCACAGGTTTGTTAAGCACTAACCAAGAACCAATGTGGGCAGGGTCTCTTCCAATGTTTCAAACATCTACTCTTTTTGCTGCAGGGCCTAGGTTATTTCATGACAGAGCAGATCACGTTGGACCTTGTTCCATAGTTGCATGGCAGTTTCTAGTAGTTGAGCAGCCTATGCGATCTATCCTATGATGAAGTTCGTACCTGCAGTGACCAGCGTAGATCGCTGAGCCCGTACCTTTGGAGGTGTCTTGGGCTACAATTCAGCCTGAAGATCGGCAATCTGATGCTCCATCCATGAATTAACCTCCACAAACTCTGTTCGCGACGCCTTCAACGCGGCGACCAACCCCTCAACCTTTGACTGGGGTGTAGCGGTAGCAGGAATCTCTACTAGAACTTCTATGCAGAGCTGGTGAATGAAGCTCTCAAGCTCCTTCTACTGCGTGGTGGAAAGGGCGAATGCAGCATTGTTTTCGATGATCGTTTACTCAGCCAAGACTAGCTGTTGGTGAATCTGCAGGTCCCGGTGCTGAATCTCCTAAAATATACCCATGTGGAGTCCTTCAAAGAATCCTGGGGTAGTTTTTCTAAGTCCAGCTACACCTCCAGGAAACTATGGACCTATGTGCTCATGTTAGGCGGACTAATCATAAGGGCTACGCCAGGAAAAGAGCAGAGGTGGTTTTCTGTCAGTAGGAGCGTAGCACTGCTGGTGGTTTGTGGAATCCGTACCAAAGTCAAATTGGTGTGCAGTGTGTCTGTCTTTAGTTGAAGCTTGTGGAGCTCGACTTCTAATTTAGCGAGCGAAACCTTCTGTTATTCCTCGAGGGCTTCCCATTGATCCTGCATGGCTAGAGAGACTGTATGAGTAATATGTTCAAGGTCACCGCCAGTCAAGGTGACAGTTTCATCATGTATTGTCTGTTGAGCACGCTACTTCTTCCAGGGTCCCTCTACAGGTTCGCCTATGAACTTTGTCCTGTAGGGGATGCATTTCCTCTTGCATGACCTCTTTCTATCCCTAATTTGGGCTGTGAATCTTTCTGTGTTGCTACTTTGGCATCGTTCTCATCCATCCGCTTCTGCTTCACATCTCCCTTCGTAGCTAGTTTTGTGTCCTTCCCGATACTTTTACTAGAGTCTCCAATATCCTTAAGAGTGATCGGGGTAGTTACGTGTGTTGTGCCAGAATATTTAGGGCCTTCACCCTAGTCTTGAAGCCAATCTTCAACTACGGGGTCCAGAGTGCAATAACATTGTCAATTTCTTCATCTGCAACCATATAGGGGAGCAAAGTCCAAGCTTTCTCCTTTCGGCTCCAAATCTATATGCTATGCATGGTCACCTGAAAGGTCACGATGCACTTGTACCTATCATAGAATGTGGGTGATAAGCATGGTCGAGAGTTGATGGCAGCTGCCACGCTACTCTAGAAGAGGACCTAGAAGACTTGATTTTCCTCTATACACTGCACATCCTTGGAGTCCCACAATTGTGCATAACGAGCTCCTTCACACATATCCGAGTTAATCTCAGGGAGGATTGACTCCGTAGGAGCTTCCTAGGTGACCAACGCTATGAGGAACAACAACTATGAGTAGAAAAAGGCATTCCCTAAGTCCCAAGATTCTCATATGTTGGCCAAAAATTCGTCACATAAGTACTGAGCCCAATTAAAATAGAACCCCTTCCCACATGGGCCTGCGAGCTAGATCACAATAGCGAGGATGGTAGAAACTTAGCATTTGCACATCAACTTGCATGTCAGCAACATCGTGCCCAACTGCGTAGCGGGATCATTAATGGATTTGATGATAAAGCCTCAGGTATTCCGCTATACCTTGTATTTTTGGCACACAAATTCAGTAGTCTCACCTTCGTATTTCTTACCCACTCGCTCTAGAGGGCTTGGTCCGTTCATCAGGAGGCCAATAATCCTATGAATTAACACAGCATCAATAGGAGTCTTGTCCTAGATCCATAGGCAACCTTCATGAATTAGGGCAACCAGCTACCATGCAACTTGGTCCATAATATTGTAATGACCAAAATGGGGCATCCTAAGCAAGTTTAGGAGCCTGGACCCGACCAACCTATGCACCTCGCACTGGGGAATGACTGTAACTCCCTTGTCATCATGAATCATGTTGAGTTATAACGTAGGAGCTAGTTTAGGGAAGGCTTCGAATTTTTCTAGGTCGTAATCGCCAAACTTGACCTCATGAAGCTTACCAAAGGGTTCACCAATGATGGGGACCTCGCCTGGGGTCAATGGCATCTGCAAGTAAGTGACCAGGCCATCAATATTCTTCAGCGTGCACGGAAATTTCCTTCGTAGTCGAACAAAGGGAGGTAACCAGCGACTTGGCTCAACGGGTTGTGCTTGCTCCCGAGTTTCCTGCAGGGATTTTGCGGTTCGCAAGGAATTTCACGACTTTCCTGTAGCCCATTTCATGGCCTTCGAAGGCTTTCTAGAGCTCTGTGCCTTTGATTTTCCTTTCCTCATGGTTGGGCTCGGCATGGAGAGAATCTCTTCCACCTCAAACTCGATTTCCACCACTTCCTCATTCCCCTGTTCTACCGAAGTCATTGGTTTAGAAGGCTCAACAGGGTTCATAGGCATCATCTTGGCACGAAAAGAAAACTCTGGGTTTTTACTGTCCAAGGGATAGGTTGCTCGAACATGAAGGAGATACTATAAACACAGAGCGTCTTGCAGCACCAAATCGTCACAGTAAGATATGACAAGTACAAGTTATACAACTAATATGGAACCCTTGTCTAGTATTTTCAACCCATTATATAGCTAATTTGAGCGATCAGTGGTTGGGAAAGTTGTACTTGGAACTTACCATCATATAAATGGTAAAAAATCTCCCGCAATCGCCTCATTAAATGCCAGCAGCCCACTCCATTCAACAAGAGATTTTTCATTTTACTCGATTTGATTGTCCCAATGGCTAGTTTTCATAGCTCTGGTGTGCTCAACGCCCACCTACGCTCACAGCGTGCCTCTGTGCATTTGGTGGGCCTCTCGTGCGCACAATGGTACAACCAAATTTCCATTTGCATTCGAAGTGGGCCTATTTTTTTCTTTACCAGTTTGAAGCTCTCTTGACATTCAGTGTACCTACAAAATTAAATGGCCTTGTGAAGCAGCTCATTCAGAGGTGCTACGATCAATGCGTACTCCTACCTAGTTTTTCCCTAGTAGGCTGTGAAGTGTAGGAGTGAGCGTAGTTGTTTCATAGCTATAGGTGCTTCCAGATCTACAGCTCCCATAATATCCACCATCTTGAGAGAGTTTATGTAGGAGAGCCATTTATCATTCATGCACCCTTTCCCACAATTGGTAGTTATCTTGTGAAAGTCTACGCAGCCTCGGATTACCATTCCAGGTTGTTCCCTAATTAAGTGAACCAGAGGGTCGAAGCACAGGAGTAACATATTTCAACATGCCCCCCATTCTTGGAATGCGGCCTTACACTCATCCCAACACTTTGCAGGTGTTGCGCATAGGGCAAGATTGAGGGCCAATAACCTTCATTCCTTTGGAACTTTAGCTTCAAATTCTTGCGAAAATTCCTTAATACTACCATAACCATCAAAGTATGGCAGATATTTTACCTCCGAAGATATACATCAAAAATCCCTTGAAATTATGAGACATCAAAGTACGGATACATCGTGCAACTGGTTTTTCCAATTTTCTAGTTCTTTGTCAGAGTTAGAAAAATAGTCGCTATCCTTTTCCCAACAGAGCATACTATCAGTCGTAGGGTTGATCCAATCTTCATCCTACATAGTTAACTTGTAGATGTGGTCTACCCCCTCCTCGATATGCACTTTTTTCGTATACCTTTCTCCTTTTGCGGGGTCTAAAGGGACTATAACCCGTATCCCTTCATTCTTAAATACCATGATTCTCTTCTTTAAATTGATAATACTGCACATGTTGATGGCCCAATCTAACCCTGGGAGCATAGGGTAAGGGTCTTCATCTTCCACAATCTGAATGAAATCGAAGTTGGCTTGGAACTTAACTCCTGCAATATCCACTACAATCTGTGATAACCTTCCTAACATTATGACCTTCTACTGATTGGCCATGCGCAACTAGATAGTGGACCATTCCAACTTGGTTTCTCCCATGTGCTACCAATTTTTCTTGGGAAATATGTTCGCGTCCAACCCCAGATCAAAAATAACTTGCTTCCATTTGGTAATCCATGATTTGTGCTGTGAGCCGCATTTCCATACCAACGCATTTCTTGTACTTGTACAGTGTGCTTACATCCTTAACTTCCATCAGCGGGTTAGTTTTCTCAGGGAATCTATTTAATAGTGCCTAGAGGTTCTCAATGGCTTGTTGGTTGCATAGCAGTTTCATGCATTCTTGTAAAAATGGTTAGACTCCCTCCCCTTCTTTGGTGGTCATGTTGGAAATGTTGTCATTGATGGAAAAGGAGATGACAAAGGAGGAGCACCTAAAACATCAGCCAAGGAGTAGAGGAAGCAAAAAGAGAGGTATCAGAGACAACAAAAAGAGAAGTAAGGAGCAACATCAGTCAAGGAGCAGAGGATAGAAAAGAAGCAGAGAACTATTCAAGGTGCAAAGTAGTGAGGACAGAAGGAGGGCCATTGGATTTTGAAAAAGGGGCACAGTTAAGAGAAAAATAATTTCTTCCAAGACAAGAAGAAGTCTTTGTAGGTGGATTTATTTGTATCTATGGGAGGAATTGTTCAGCATTGCATGGGTATGATGAGACTCTGTAATTGGGAGTATAAATGGCTCCTATGTGCAATTATGTTTAACTCTGTACATGGATTTACTGTGGAGTATAGTGTGTGAGGTTATATATATACTAAGGAAATTACAGTAATAATACAGTGAGCCCACAAAGGAAATTGTGAAATCAGGTGATGGCACAATAATAATTGTATGGGCAATGCTCTGAATGAATTTCTGTGTAGAGTTTTTGTATATGATAAGGTTGACTCTCATTCGGGCTTGACTGTAGGTTTGAACCACCTAACTTGCATATAAAACTGGAAGCATGCGTTAACTGTGAATTCAAAGGTTTAAATATCTCATTTGTATGGTTGAATCATACGATGGTCAAGCCATTGAATGTTGTGGTTGATACTGGTGAAGTCACGCCACGGGGTTAATACAGAGGAAGATAGTTATTTAAAAGGGTGGAACCAAAAATCAGAAGAAAAGTGATAAAGCCACAGTATTAACAAAGGTTGAAAAATAAGAAAGGTGGAAATTCTTTATAACAAAACATTGAAACAGAATTATTAGAACTGGAACCAAGAGGGAATAGTGACAGCGGTTTCAAAAGAAAAACTAGCAGTATCGCGCGCCCTTGCGAGTGGTAAGCAGTAACACCTTTTTGGACACGATACATGCCTCTGTGTGACACATGGTAGAGGGCATTATTATAAAACCGTTTTCATCACGTGAATTCAAAATATTAGCATTAGTGCTTCTAATCTACGCGATATTCGTCAGTTGCTGTTGGATTATGGGTTGGAGCATGATGTATGGCAGACCGTTGGATCCGTTCAATAGTTAATGCAAGAAATGGGTGTGGGTCCTGAATGCGCGTTGAATCAATAGTCTAGTTATTCCAATGTTTGAATGTCTAAGTTCACGTATGTAGTGTTATAAAGTGGGTTTTAATCCAAGGGAATATATATATATATATGTGTGTGTGTGTGTGTGTGTGTGTATGTCCATAGTGAAGGCTGAAAATCTATTGTCAGGTTGATATGTGTCAATACACTTGATATATTAAACCTGTGGAGTGTAGATAAGCAGTTGAATGTAGGCCCAAATACGCCATACAATTATTGTTGAGTGTAAGCCTAGGCCGAGACTTTGTTGTAATGTTCTTGAAAAAGGATGCAAATATATTAATATATCATAGTTGATATGAATTGTCACAAGGGTGCGTGTACAGGAACTGTATATGAGACTTAAATGGGTATCAAACATATGTGAAAAGCGTGAATTGGTGTTGATCCTAAACCATTGGCAAACGCATATAATATAACAAATCGAATGGACAGAAGATTTTTATTAACCTTGTGGGACCCTCACTAATCGCATCAGAGAGACTTATGGCTTCGAAACTTGTGAACAAAAGTTTCAATTGCAATTGAGTTCTGGACCCGATGTGTTTATGAACAGTGACTCATGTGTGTTTGAAGTCCATCTTAAAGGTATGCCATCGCATCGTAAAAAGGGAAAAACATCGGAACATCCCATAGAAGGATGCGATTGCGATCAATCACATCAGGAAAATTACAAAGAATCCAATCGCAATCGGAAGAATACAGTTGCGATTAATCGCATCGGCAAATAGAAAAAGGGTTTATGAAGCTGTGGGGCCCAAAATTTTCAAAGGTTAATGTTGGGATTGATAAAAGGGTATATGATATGAAATGAGGGGTTTATGACCTTTGAGGAAATAGTGAGATATTGAAGCTCCGCACTCACTTAAATTGCCAGCTCAAACAATAAGATGGAGGTGTACTCTTGTATGAATTGAGAGAGGTATATATATATATAGTATTGGAGTGAAAATATGGGGATGCATTCTTCTATACATCGAATCAAAATAGCAGATAGGGGACTGTGGGTTTACCGGCCATCATATAGTTTTTATAAAAGAGACGTCGCTTATGAAGATTGAAAAGTTAAAAGTTTTACAATGGTCCAATTGTAATAGTAAAATCATAATTCGATATATTATATGAAGTTTCGGATTGAGCCTTAATACCGGGAACATATATTTATTAATATGCCGAAGACCATTGAGTAGTGGAGAATTTCAATGGCCTTATAATCATGGTCTAATTCATTGCACAGACAGATACAAAGAGCACAAAATTGTGGGTCCCGACATATATGATCTCATAATCAAAATATACAAGGTAGAGAATGTTGGAGGCGAATTATGGATTTTATAATAAGGTATAATATCATTAAGGCAAAGAACAAAGTTCTCGCATACATAATTTGTTAGACATGGTTCACAACCATAAGATAACCTTGGAAGAAAAAGGTCTCCAGATATGTTTATTTAGATTGCCAGATCAGAAATTATATATATACAGTAGACACACAATCATGGTGAATAGAAATATGCACAGGAACGAATTTGATAGGTGTACAAGCACAAAAAAAAAAAAAAACTGGAAAATATGCAGAAGACAGTGAGAAGAAGAAGGCAGCACAATTACCTGACAGCAGTAGAAAAGACAAAGCCAGCAAAGAGAAAAGCTAGAAAATGGGCTGAGTAAAATTGTTTTTATGTAACCGAGAATGTAAATGTTGTAATTGATTTTTATTGTTTGTGATGCATTGGCAAGTCTCTACAAGAAAACAAAATCCCACTATAATATTAAAATTAGCACATACAACTATATTTTTCTGAGTGAGCGGGAAAAGAAATGAGAAGGCAGAAGAAAAAGAGGTATGGCTATTCATTTCGAATTCCCTAAGGAATACAGACAGTCATAAGAAAATCTCTATAAATAATATCATCTTGATATGCATAGGTGTTTTTTTTTGGAGTGAAGAAAAAGGAATGGAGAAATGAAGCAGTGAGGCAAAAAAAAAGGAGGAGCTGAGCAGAGAAGAAGGTGAAGCTGATAGAGAATCCAAGAAGATACAGAGATGATATAGGACAGATATGAGGACTGATGAACAACAGAAGAGAAGGTACAGAACAGAGCTGATATCCAAGGTAAATTAGCAAGTATTTTCCTTTTGAAAGAGTGAGGAAGTTGGAGCTTCCCTATCAATTTGTACCTTGATAGATGTCAGTTGTAGCTGACTGAGGTTGGAGCCTCCTGTAGGTTGGTGCCTGCAGAAAATTGATGGGAGTTGGAGCTTCCTTGCAAGTTGTAGCTTGTAGAATTGAGGTAGGAGCCTCCTGTAGGTTGGTGCCTACAAAAAATCAGTGGTGAGAGGGAGTTGGATCTTGCCTTTGCATCACAACAATAATAAGATGTGGTTTTCTCCCTTTATGGGTTTCCACTTATATATGGTGTCTCTGTGCATGATGTTTATGTGTTGATATGGTTTATCTAATTTGCTTAATACTTGTTGCTCTCATATTAAGTCTGTTGTTACATTATCTTAATACTTGCTACTCATATTCTAAGATTACTCACATATTAAGTTGAACATGAAATGAAGGTGTAAATAAGTTTTAATGGAAAAGTTTTAAAATTCCATGTATGGGTTAAACTGATTCACCCCCCCTCTCAGTTTAACTAAGGGTTCAACATAGGGACCTACGAAGTAGATGCTTCTGTGAAGTCTTGCTGAGCTGCGATAAAGGTTTCCCTTTCCTTTTGTAGGTTCAGGCGCTCTAATTTGATGACTGATTTTCTGATCAGAGGCTCATCTGCAGCTTTTTCTTCAACCCCCATGGTGGCTAGGCTACTACAGGTTATGATATTAATACCTAGTCCCTCATTTCAAGGATCCGTCATAACCCTTTGCACAATCTGCGGAGGTGTCTGCTGTTTCTCCTGCACCTTTGCTATCAAGGTTGGACAGACCTCAATCGCATGGTCTAGCTCTCTGCAATGCTGGCAGGAATTCCTCATAGGGTTCAGGTAGTCCCTTGCAAAGTTTCATAATTCTTCACAGTTATAACATATTAGTTGCCCTCGTCCCCGACCTGCGCTGCCACCTCTACCTCCTCCCATTCCCCTGGCTGGGGAGCCACCTATGCCTGAGAGGGATCTTGGCAATGATGGATCCAGCTATACCCTATATAGATTCCCTCGATCGATCATCAAATCATATGTCTAGTAGTTCTTTTCATCATGTCCTATAGACCTGCAGAACCTATACCATTGCTGCTTTAGCTATGGGACATACATGGCAAGGCAGGGTTAGTGGTTTGTGTCGTGTAGCCCTGTAACATGACAATCATTGCACCATAGTTTTGGCCCACTTGTTCTTACAATTTCCCTAGGGTGCAATGGGCTAGGTCCCCTGGCTTGCATATAGTCCACTAACAGAGGACAATTATCTTTGGTGAGACCATTCTTCCTACATTGTATGCACCATCTTTCAAGGCTAGCCTCTATTCCTCGCTCCTTTCACAGGTTCTCGATATCCATGTGCATCGCCTCCAATTTTCCTTGGATCTGTTGGACGCCCAGTTGGGTATCATCTCTAGGTGCAACTTATAACTTCATAGTGCCCTCCAATGCTTTTTCCTGTGATTTGAAAGTTTGGTGACCCATAAGTACATGCAGGTGAGGCAGCAACATAGTGATGAACCATTCCGTGTGCTAGCTGTCATCATACTAAAATCCTCCTTCTCTGGTTACTTTTTTCAATTGCTGATCAGCTTCCCATACAGACTCAGATGGACCTTGTTTGAAATTTTTTAGGTTGTTCACTATTTGGGAGTAGGCTTTAGGCTTCCTGAAATATTGCTTCAAGTCAATCTTAATATCCTCAATGCTCGTGTTCACATGATGGTCAAGGTATCCTAGGTACTAGTCCGGGGCCCTTCCTTCGAAAGCAAGAGACAACTGCGCTCTTTTCACAACATTGCTCACTATATTCTGCGCAGTCCATATAAACCCTCCGACAAACTAGAATCGATCCATATCTTCGTCCCCCACACCCTTTAAGGTGGGTAACTTCATATATGAAGCCATATCATCTTATGGTGGTGGTGAAGGTGAGTTCTTGCACTTACGAGGATTCAAAGATGGTGTTAAGGGGGGGCTATGCTCAACAAAATTAGTCACGGGATTGTAGACAGATCGATCTCCCTCTTGATTAGTTCTGTAGTACTTACCACTGCATGTTCTACCCTCACTTTGATCGAAGCTCATTCACTCGGTATGGCTACAAAGGATACTTTTCTTACACAATAAGATCTTAATTAATAACGACACAGTTTTTAGAAACTTACTACAGAAACTCTTAAAGGACCTCCGCTTCGCTTCTGAGTAGGAAATAAATTGATCGATTGGAAATTCAGTCACAAATCATCCTATCACATTTTCCACTCAATGATATACTGTGCGAGTAATGGTATTATCAGTCTTTTCCAAATACAGGATTAGTTCTGGGGTCCACTGCATGACCCGTTCGTCTTCCAACACTTCTAAAAATTGACCAGCCTTGCGAGCCACTCCTGCAGCTTGATTGCAAAAGTTATGAAGAAAATATTATATATTTCCAAGGAAATATACTTATTTTTCCACTCCTCCGTAGTTAAGTTCGCACTACAATTTTCTTTTACAGTGAATTCCTGAACTTGCTTTTTAAACCACTCATCAATTTCTTTCTTTTCAGGCTTCTAATATGGCCTTAGCATTACCAAATATCTCCCTCAAAATTATCCCGGTCTTGGAAACGGAACCATTTGTTGGATTGAGGGGTCCTGACCCAGGTTCAGAGGTGAAGGTTTGCCAACAAAACCCTATACTACTAGCCCTTTCAGTAGTGACTAGCTTGGGCAGGTCAAAGTCTCACCCAAAGCGGTATGGGATGGTGGTGGAACTAGGTTTCCATGCCCTAAGAGAGAGTAAGTAATAACACAAGTCCACAATTATCATATCTACACCGAATATTGATTCGTAGGGTTCTAGAACATAACCAGACTATAGTTCTTATCAGATCAGCTCTAGCAGGTTCGCATCCATGTGCGTATCATCAATTACAACCATAAAACAACATAATTACAGCCAATATTATCAACAAAGATAGTTTGAATTTATTAACAGAGATGCAGTTAGTAAGTGCAATAACAGTCCTATCATAGTAATATACTAAGTGCAGATACTTTCATATCATAGAGATAAAACAGACAAGTTCACAGCTTAAATAGACAATCTTTGTTCGCATCAATCATAATAGAACAGATCCAGACAACATCATATGTTCAACAGTACTTCACATATATTACTTATCAAAAATCCTCTTAAATTCCCCAAATACCACCTCTGCACACATCCAGCAAGGTCCGCACACAGCAGGAGAGAGGATCTCTATGCACACAGCGAGCATGATTCCTAACCTAAACAACCCAACTCAAGATCTATAAATTCGTACTTCACATCAATCTCTATTCATCTTCTCCCTATCGAATCAAAAAGGTTAAAATATTTTTACTACTTTAGCCTACACTTAGGGGCTTTGACCCACCCCAAAACCCCTGCGTTAGACTAAGTATAATAAAAAATACACAAAATGGACTAGATTTGTAGCTTTGTAGGAGACCCTATTCCAACACTACTTTTAGATCATTCTTCATGTTTTCCATTTTTTCATTGATCTTAGCTTCCATGTCATCCATCTTAGCTTCCATGCCAACTTCCACGCCATCCATATTAACTTCCAAACCATTCATCGTAGCTTCCATGCCTTTCTTCAAACCATCCATCTTAGTTTCCATGCTTTTCTTCAAAACTTCCATTTCAATTTTTTTTGCGCTTTGCGATAGGTGCACTTTCTCTTGTAATTTTGATATCACATGTTGCATTTCTTCATCTTCATGAGTGATAATAGAGCCTTTTGAAATCTTAATGGGTTTTGAATTATTTTTAGGGGGAATTTCAGAACCCAATATAAAATATATGCTTAACAGGCCCTTGGAATCACTTCAAACTGATTTTTTTACTCAAGATTTATGCAACTCGGAAAAAAATACACACATTTTTCTTTATTTTGAGGAGCTCAATATTGAAACTGAATTATCTCTGTGATTTTCAATCTTCAATATATGAAATTTGGCCCTCTGGTAGCCCTCTAAATCCTCTTTCAAAGGCCACAGGTCTGACCTGATTTGGATTCTTCAAGACAACATTATGTCCAATATCCCACAATGACCTAATTATGGACTAGTTCAGTAGAGTGAACTTGTGCGACTTGCCACATGTAACTGCTTCCTCCTTTAGCTCTAAAATTGATAGAAAGGAAGATACGTTCAGTGTGATTTTGGTCACCTTCTACACAATCCCAATTCGACGCTCAGAGAGAGAGTTATGAACATTTGCCCACGATATCCTCTTTGAGATGAAATTCGGAAGTCTGACAAAGGCCTAACTTCCATAGATCATATCTTCGAAAATTTTGCAAACCAAGGTCTAAAAATTTTCGACGATGTTCTTCAAGATGTGGAATTCACACTCTAAAAATTTCAGCTTCTGAACCTTCGTAAAAAAACGTTATAGTGAAAATTCCTCAATGACATGTTTAGCTTAAATTTAGGAGCTTTCAAAAAGCCCTAACTTCCACAGATCATATCTCTGAATATGTTGCGAACCAAGATCTCAAATTTTGCGATGATGTTCCTCAGGATTGTGGCTTCGCACTATAAAAATTTAAACTTCTGAATATTCGTAGAAAAAACGTTATAGTGAAAATTCCATGATGACCTATTTGGAACAGTGAAACCCTAGAATCAAAATCTATGATACCAAAAGTTGTGAAACCAGCTCCAAAAATAAAAGAAAAGAGATGTGCAAGTTAGGTGGGAAACCTCCAATACATTACACAGATGAACAATTCTTGGATGATACAAATGACAAAACCTCCTTTCTATATATATGAGTGCATGGGGCCATAATGTAATCCTAGTGGGGCCACAATGTAATACTAGCCGACCTATCAATAGTAATGTAAGGGCACAATAATAACAATATGGGGGTTACAGGGGTACAAAAATAACAATAATGGGGTTACAATAACAACAGTAAGGGACTATACTAGTGATATAGGGATCTAACACCCACATAGTTTAAATGACCAAATTTTTAATCTCTTTGATCGCCACAATACATTGGGACTGTGATTTCAACTTCTTAAATTCAACATTCAATGCATCCTTTGTCTTGGCCAACGTGGAAATTTGGTTCATTGAGGATTATTTCATATACCAGGACAATTATTTTTCCTACAATTAAATGAATAATTACTCTATTTTCATATTCTCATGAATGATGTTTTGTGATCTCCATATTGCTTCTGCAACAAACAAGAACTACTCAGGATCATCCAATCCTTTTAAAACATGCATCCTGGGTGATTGGACCATGGTAAACAGTGGAGGTGGAGGTAGAGTTGGAGGTGGAGGAACATTATGGGGATGGGTTGCGATGAGAATGGAAGGTTGGGAAATCCCAGAAGTGCTTTGATTATATCCAAATTTTATCGTCACACTTCTAGGGGTAGCAGGGTTGCTTTCTCCTTCTTCTCTTTCAGACCCAAATAGTGGATTGTACTCAAAATCAACATAGTTATCCCAATCTACCACAAATATCTTACCACATCACGTAGTTCCAGTTTTCTTTCCTCTAAAAATCAATTTGATTGCATCCACTTTATACCCTTTTCACAAAATAGCATATTAATCCAAAGCTTCAATGAGTTCAAGTACTTAGCTCGTGTGAATTTGGAAACTTTTCACTCTTCTTCGCTATAGGATATAAATGTATAAATTGTCAACTCAATAGTAAAACCTCCCAGGATACTATTGATCCAATAATAGCCAACCCTCGCGATTTTTTTATCAATTCCTTTCAGTTTCTTAACCAGATTTGGAGTCCATGTAGTAGGGTCATCATCCTTGAAACACGTATTTTACTCAGCTAGACTTCATAAACACTCTTATAGCTCACTAGAGAATGATCAGAAAAATATCTCATGTTGATCTATGAAGATATACTCCTATAACAAATTTTTAGTAGTTAGGTGCAAATATCTATTTTCATGTGTTGCAAGTTCACACTCTTTCATATCTACACTGTCTTGAATATCTTTCTTCGATGAATGCCACATCCACATATCCCTCAACCATATCCTTCTCTCAAAAACAAAACCTTTTTTATGGCTTTAAGGTGCCTAGACCCAAGTTCATATATGGTTTCATGAACCAAGAAAACTCACTATTACCATCCCTTTCGATAATGATCTACTATGTAGACCAAAGACTCACCCAAGGAAATATAGGAGGATCCTAGAACCAGGTTTCTTCATCCATGGGGATAATGGATTGTGGCTTTAGGGCATATCTTCCTTTCAACACTTATCAGATATTCATAGAATAGATATACTATCTATACAACTTTTGTTCAACAACTCTATTGAACTATCTTGCAAACTACGTTATTTTACTTTTAAAAGCATAAAATAGTATAAATAATCATAAACAGTACTTCACGATTAAATTATGTATAAAAACTTGTTGTCTTGAGGGGTCCTGACATGTGTTCAAAGTTTATGGATAAACCAACAAACCCTCCAACTAAGGGCCCTTTCAGCAGTGGTCCTTGCAGAGACCAAAGTCCCACCCGAAGCAGCATAGAGGGGTGCTAGAGCTAGGTTTCCACACAATGAGGGAGAAATTAATGAAGTGGTCCTTAGAAAATTGAATGCAAACTTACATTGCTCATAAATAGCTATGCACGGAAATATACAATGGAATCAGAGAGAATGCACAATATTTAATAGAGTAACACATAATCGTTTTTCGCCTTATGCAGATAAACAAAACAGAACCATCTCCAAGCCTTAAACAATGCAAATACTTAAACTTTACTATCAACCATCAATAAGAATTTATAATCATATCTGATATCCTTTCATAATCATCAATAAGTAAGATATATAATGCGATCTTAATAGAACATAAGAAGTAGAAAACTCAGATGAATAACATAGTAAACTTTCCAAAAACTTTCCTTTCTACTAGCTTCAAATATTTCAATCAATACATCAACTTTCCCTTAAAAAACCCTTTCGTGCACACAACGAGTGAAGTCCGCACACAGCCAGGACTAGGTCTCCGCACACACAGCCAGTAGGATCCTTTCAACCCAACCCAAAAAACCCTTAAAAACACATAAAATTATCAAAACATAAATATTATGAACTTACTTAGAACTACTTAGCCCAGACACAATCTACCTATTTATATTTGCCTGGCACGTAGATACTAAGGTCTGAAACCATGGTCTGAGGTCCACAGTTTACCCTTAAAACCATTTACATCAAAATTGGGTACTTTGAACCACTTGAAACCCACATGATTCCATTTGTACAGCACACACATACAAAATTATACAAAAAGACATCAGAAATTATGCCTCAGGGGACCCCACTCCAATAGGCTTCCCAACACAAACATGTCACTCGTCCCGATTCACTGAGGTGTCTGCTCCTCGATCTTGGCCTGAAGCACACTGGCAGAAGTTTTGAGAGGGAGCACTGATTCCAAACTTTGTGCTGCGATGACATGTGTTGAGTTTGATGGATGGTATTTAATGTGGTATCCAGCATCTGTGAAAGTTGAATCTCTTCTTCTGCCAATGTTTGCATGTGTTCCTTCAGTAGTTGGTCCTTTTGACACAGATCTAAAATTTCTTTTTGAATGGTTCTGCACTCTTGCAGATGAGTGAGGCACTGTGTTAGAATCAATGTGGGCACCATTGTCCTGATTTCCTTGAATTGATGCTCCTTCTAGTGGAGGGCGTCGCACAGCTGATCTACCACTGGATCATTTTGGACAGGTGTCCAAACACTCAGTTTCATCTTGAAAATTGTGACACTAGGTGACCACAACAACAATACTATCTCAGGCCTTCTTAACCTCCACTGCTCTTTGCGTGCAAACCTCTAGTGGCATCTATGGCTGCAACTTTGTTTGAAGGTTGAAAATTTGTTGTTCATACTCTATTCTTACAGTTTGCACGTCTACGTGCATTGATTTCACTGCAATAGCCAATCCTTCAAGTTTCTATACAAGCATAGTTGTGGCAATGAAAACTATAATATATTTTCAAACCTGGTGGATTTTGGCGTCCAACACATCGCGTTGGGTTTCTTCTTCTCGGAAAGTGGCTTCTGATTTTTGCCGCTATTGGTGTGCTTGCCCGTCCTGCTATTATGCGTCGCTTGTTTGCGTATGTGTGGTAACTTCTCTATACTGGAGCTTGTCTGTGATCATCGAGTGAATAAGGTGTAGCTTTCCTGCAGGTAACAAAAAAATATTAATGTGAACATTACATGATCCTCTAAATTGGGAACGCTGATTGATGTCCATCGGAATATCTAGTAGGAGGATGTGAACAAAGTGATCATCCCCAGAGGTTGTTAGAGAAATTTCTAGTGCTTACATGCTCATGACTTGTGAGCTGGTCTAGCTCTCCTCAATTACGCTCTCTTGAATCTCACTTCACTTGTACTTTTAGTTCCAGTTGTCCCACTTGTACAAGTTCTAGCATGGATCTGTACTGAACCTCCATGCTTGTCCATCAATCCTTAGTCACTGACGTGATAGTGTTGGATATTTCATTTAAGTTGTCCTTTGTCAGCGTCAAGACCTCCTTGCCTTCATTTTTGGAACCTGTTGAAGTCTTAGAATTTTGTTGCAACAACATGGGGGGAAACCACCCGGTTTGGACCTTAGAGAAAGTCCTTTTCCATTTGGTGTAGTGGCTCCGATTGGGGGTAAAGGGGCCAGCTTCCAAATGAGGATAATTAGGTTGTGTTTGTTTATAAAATGCAAATGGAAAAATGATTTAATCTATCATATTCATTTAACTAAATATCTATTCTACTATATACGTAGGAGTATTCATTCCTCAATGCGATGTAGAAAGATATCTTTCAACAATTGGTAATTAAGATTATTCAACAGTTGAAAGAGATGAAAATTATGTAGAATAATTCTTTTCAAAAAATATTTTCATCAAAACAATTGTGAAATATATATCACATTCATAAGTTTGAACATATACGAGATAAGTAACCATAAAAAAATATTATTACAAAATTTCATTTAACATTTACTTATGATAACATATTTCATATATAATATAGATAAAAATGGCTATCAATTCAAGAAGAAAAACATAATATAATATGTAAAAATACCATATATATGAGGTTCTACTCATTCAAACTAACATTAGTATCCTTCTCCTCTTCACATTAAAGCAATTCAATAATTACAATAGTGAAACTTCATTTAAACATCTTCAATATCAGAATAAAATAGACTTCGTTCCATTAATTCATCAAGGGATTTACAAACATACACAAATGCATTCTTTGCAAATGTTTTATGAAAAATTTCTGAACCCTTCTCTATATGCATGAGAAGGGTTTAAGTACTATACTAAATATGTCTAAAATAGATTATTACATAAAATAATAAGGAGGTTTCAAACAACCTTCCTCATAATGAGTAAACTTAAGCTACAATTTAGGAAAGTATAGCAACATGCCTAGGTGGTTTGATCTTCTTTTCCCATTTGATCTCCGAGGTGGCAAATATCTACCATCGGCTTTAGCTGAGTTGGTTTTGTAATCCCGGATCTGATCCGGCCTTTAAACACTGCATTCGAAAGTGCTGGAAACAATTTCTTAGTGGAATCAGTTAATCATTGTAGGTTCAGGCACTCATGACATGTTTTGATCAGAAAATTCCAGTAATTTTCCTGACCAAACATAGTTATCTTTTTAATATCTTATGCCTATGTCTTTGCAATTTTTTTCCACTGTGCTTCTAATGGTTTAAGCTTTGGGAGCACTTTGGCTATATATTCTTTTATAAGTTCAGAATTTATAAGTTTTCCATTAACATATTTGATGATTTCATTTGTCAGATTTGATGCCTTTGATGTTTCCTTCTCTGCCTGTATTAACTCCATTTCTCAATATTTGAGTACAATATCTTCGTGAAATTTGTCAATTTTGGGGAGATGAGCTTTCTTTCCTGTATCTGACTCTTGCCATTGGATGAACTCAGAAATTTTCTTTTAGACCTTTTCAAATTCCGGCCTCCTCTTAGCCATTTTTTGAACCAAAATCTTGCTTGTATCACAATATGAGTGGTAATTGATATTTGGTTACAAAACATTCATGTTGTTGTTATAATTTTGCATTGCATTTGAGTGCCTCTTTAATAAATTTCTCTTTTTGAGGTTGGCCTTTTAGTTTTCCATTGTCGCTTCTATTTTTGTTTCCCTTTTTGAAATATGTAGTTGATGTTGGAATTTTAATCTATCAAAGTCCTTTTTTAATTGTGACATTTTCATCTCCATTTTCTAACTAGTATTAAAATTTTCCTATTCCAGTATTCTTTCTGATTCTTGAACTTTGTCTTCCTTTTGTTTGAGAAGAAGTTACAGTTCTTCCACTTTGACAATTATATCAGTTGCATATGCACCAGCAAAGTATGATAGTTTAGTAAGATGTTCAGTAGGATTGGAAAAAGAGTCCTTCCATACTACATCCACTGATTCATTTTCAAGGGCAGTCAATGATTCATCAATTCATCTTCTATTTCATCTCTTGACTACAACTTTATGACTTGGGATATATAAAACATCTAATGGAGGTATTTCCTCAATTTTCAAAATGATTTCTTGAGTTGGGTAGGTAGGGATGATTTCTTGTTCTTGGTTCTCTGGCACCTGTTGTAGTGGTATTCCAGTTTCCACTATATGTGTTTGGAAACTTGTCGATTATTCAGTATTTGACTTTGGTGGTGGTGGCATCTCTAGTGATCTGGTAGACTTTGTCCATTTTGTGTTTAAAATCTAAACTTGAGGTTTCACTGTTTGCTCGGGTGTATTATAAATATGATGAACTTCTTTAGAAGATGACTCAACTCCACAAGTTTCTTCTTCAGTTTGCATCTCAATTCCTTTAATTTATTTTTATATTATATTTTTAGGGCTTTCATTTTTTCACTCGGATTCATTATCATAATGATTTGATTTCTGAGATTGATTTTGAGAGTGCTATGAACATTGAATTGATTTGTCTTGCAATTCATTCTTTGACATGTCTTTAGCTTCATCATCTGAACTGATGTTGGGGGTTGGTATTTTGACATCTTCCATTTGTAACAAGTCCAATGGGATTGCTTCTAACCTCTTGTTTCTCTATTGATGAAAAGACTTAAGGTATGCCACATTGAGCTGATTGGATGAAAATTTTAACACATCTATAAACTTCTCTACACCTTCAAATAGGTTTTTGAACATACCATTTTGATGCATGAATGGTCTGAATTTAAGACTAGTGGTCAAATTATAAACCACATTATTTGGATTATATTGTCTTCCTGGAATTAAAGCCAGATTCAATGAAGTAATGTTTGAAATTTCTTTAATTTCATGACCTATGTAAAAAAGGCAAAAGGAGCCACACCGTACTGGGAAGGTAGGTGAGATATATTTCGTGGAATATCTGAGTTGCTTAGTAATACATTTTACAAGGGTTTGGTATGAAATTTCTATGGCCAAAATTTTATCTGGGATGTAGTATGGTAGGACATGAGGAGAAGACGTACTCTCGAAAACTATGATATAAGAAAAAATTTCCTCACCAATCCATCAGACTACAGGTAATATATGAACACTAGCTTCTTTGGAAAATCTAGGAAAATTTGCATTAAAGATAATCTAATACATGGGCAACATAAATCCATGACAAATTTTGTAGAAATGTAAATGAAATTTAGATTCCCAAAGGGCTCTATGATAAATGTGAATCGGGTTAGGGTCTTGGCTTGTCCACTTCCATCCCATAATAGGAAAACTTGAGAATAAACATATGGCATCCATGATATATGTGCTCATATAGAAAGGGGGAATTGTCCTAGTGGAAACGAATCTTTTTCTTTTGTAATCCATGATATTTTTGGCCAAATTATCAGATAAAATGTTTACCGAATTCATGATAGAGGAATTTACGATTTCATCAATTAAAGGAACCCACTCAATAGAGAACCTAGTGGTATCTTGTCTAGAAAATAGTCTACATAGAATTCTTGTTGTATACAATAAGGGGTGGGTAATTGTGTTATAGGGTACATACCAAGTTCATCCTGCTTTAGCTTGCCTTGGTCTTCTTTCCATCCTTTTACCACTTTCATGAGGTATGGATTCCTTTTTGTAAAGATTTATAGGAAGCCTTTATCAGAGTTCTCTTAAGGCGTAGGAAAATGATAAATTTTTCGTAAATCCTCAACAGTGAATGACCCCATGTTCTCGAGTTTGTAGCTCTTAAATGTCTGGTTAGCACATAAAAATGGAAAGAAATAGTTAATGTAAATACATTACATATGGGCCAAAATATAGATCCATTGTATTAAGTGTATCAGCAACAAATGTATACAATATCTTGGAGAACAACCCCCCCAAGCTAGGCAAGAGAATCCTCCAATGCCTAAAAGCACCAAAACATAAGATGCAATAGCTACACAAAATTTATAAAGCCTATAAAATGCAGTTTTAGTGAATAATATTGCAGCTAGAAAACATATATAAATGGATATGATAATATAATCCCCATACAATGCTAGAAATGGATATCCAATCTCTTAGAGACTTTTCCTACACAACCAAGAAAGGGTTTCTCCAAATACACAAAATAAAAATGGTGATCTAAAGCCCTAGGACTGAAGAATCACTGCAACTGAAACGCATAGGAGGAGTTGGCTGAAACTAATGTAGATCTGAATGGAACTCCTCTAATATACTCTGTCAATGAAATTTTGATCCCTTCACTGAACATCTAACTCCCCAAGTGATGCACTGAACACTCCTTTGAATCTGCTCAATAAAATAACAGAGTTTGGCAGTGAAACTATGTTGTAGGAGATGATGGTGACTTGGCATGGTGCCAAAATATGAGATGAAGCCCAGGGACCTTCTTTACTGATCTCCCAATGGAAGGAATGCGTCCTCCACTGAAACGATAGCTCGAAAATGGCCTAATGAAACCCTCCATTACAACACGCTGCAACACAACACACCTCTAAACAGAAACTACATTGTAGAAGAAATTCGTAGCTTGGCCTGATGCCGAAATGTGGAAATAAGTCTCAATAAATTCTCCTGAGTTGGTACTAGAAGTCCCCCGAGGATGAAGATGGGATTCCCACTTGGTAAAACTCTTGTGCTAAACAGCATTGCAATCTTAGATAAACAATTGAAGAGAGCCACGAGTCATAACAGACCATAAACAAATAATAATCCAAACATGCCTTCTATGGCTTCCATCCCCTTCCTTATATGGCTGGTGAGCTTCCTCACCTTGGGCCCCAGTCATTAAAACCACTACTTCCATGCATGGAATCTCCCTCCAAAACTACATTGTCCCTTAATGAATATCCACTCTTCCAGACCAGTGCTGTTGATTTGGTCAAAGTTGACCCAGTCTACATGACCCATCCCATTTTCACACCTAAGGGTGCTTAATCTAGCTATTTTGATGTCCTCCATTCAAATTTGGAGTGATTTTCTCCTACTAAAGAGATTTATGGGTCTCCATACCCTCTTATTCTTATAACTAAGAAGCAAAATAAAAAATTAATATTCCAATTAGTTGCATGCTCATTTAGGAATATTACAATCCTCCCCTCCTAAATGTTGCTTGTCCTAAATAAACTGCAAGGATAGGACTGAAAAATATATGGAACCTTCATTCCCATGTGGAGCTCCAAATTCCAAGCTATCATCCATACAAAATGAACTACCCTCAAAAATGGTAATTCATAGAAAAGCTCCTCCAAATTATTGTGAGAGGCACCTCCCAAGTAATCAAGATAACCATGTGGCTTACCTCATATGGAAACAAGAGGTCAAATGTAGCAATCATGGATTTTTCAATGTTCTCCCTTAAGTATGAAGCATAAGAAATGTGGAGAATCTCATCTCTATTGGGAATATCCAATCCATGTGTCATCTCTCTAATCATGCCCACAACAATGATAAGGACATCATCAACATATGGGAACATAATCAAAGTCATACTAGCTACAATGTAATACTGGAGAAGGAAAATGGTCCCTCAAGTGAAACCAGTGTAGTTTTACTCCTAAATGCATCAAAATATGGCATGATGAGTGGTTTCCCAACCACTTGCTTGCTGCCCCAATATTCTCACATGCTTGGAGAAGGTGTATGATGTGGGATGCAAATTGAGCACACCCTGAATAAGACATAATCTCCCAAAAATATCCTAGGGAGTGGCCATCATCATCACTGCTTATGGTCCTAAGTAGACCATGAAGTCTATAAGAAAGAGTGTCCCCTCTTGGAGCAATGGCCTACACATGAATGCTAAGGAAATACATATTAAGTGAATCATCATATATAGAAATACAACCTTTACCATGTACTTTGATCAAGATAGTGAAGTGGCTCATATATGGGCCTCTTCTCATTCCCAACGGGAAAGGAAGTGGTTGTGATAAATCTATCAAAGAGTTATGTCTCTCCCCATCCTCCAAACAATCTATTCATCTCCTCATATGATGGAGAATTTATTTGTTGAAGCCTTCCCAAATGAATCCCTCCAAGATAGTACAGTATGCTCTTATAAAACCAGTGGGACTCGAGAGAAAACCTTCATATGCTACATGTAGTAGCTTATCCTTGAGCTTTGAGGCTTTATTTAAGAATATCCTACTCTAAAAATAGATGACCCCATATCTCACTACATATCTCCCATCTGATAGCTGGCCATCAAGAACTCTGCATGAAAAGTGATCCTTGGAGTATTCCACCAACAACTGGGATCTCCAATAGGGATCAATACTTAATAATAACCGCGCTCCTGATCTACAATGTAAAGTACATGTCATGTTGTTTCTCTCTTATTTGACATATCCTATGCCAAATTCATAAACCAGGATGTTGCAATCTTTCCTTTGCTGCTCCTCTTGCAGCTGCTCATGCTCGAGTGAGGGTTGAAGTTTTTGGAGGCTAGCCTTTCGTGTGAAGCTGTCACGTATAAAAAAATTTCTGATTTTTTCCAATGTAAGCATGAGTGGCCACGAAACACTACCATATGTGGAAGATCCCTCCCTATGTGGAAGTATCTTCTGATTCCCCAAAACAATGGAGTGGTCTCCTTGCACGATGATGGTGCCATCCATGAAACATATTCACTCAACACAAGATGTTTGGTGAGAGTGGGTAATACTGATATTGGGAGAATAGATCCCTCCTACTTGAGCCTACCCAAGACTCTCTACGCTATACCAAGTCCTCCCAAGGTTCTCACTCCTCCTGGATCTATGAGTGGTGCAACCTGTTGTGAGACATCTCTCACCAACTCATGATTTGGTGGCCTCCTAGGTGGAATGCCTCCATGCAATGAGATATCAATGTCTATAGTAGACTGTATATGCGAGTGGATTGCTTGTTCCTCTCTCTCACTGCGAAAATCATCCTGCCTTTTTTGTGCATAAAGCTTCCGAAATAAATAGGGGTGTGTGCTCCTAATAACCTGATGTTGCCCATCGTTTCTATCTTCCACCTGCAAAGTCTCAGTGCCCATCAATGATGTCACATGCTACTCCTGGATTGTGCCCTGATCTTCACATGTTAGATCCTTTGGAACTCCTCGCAAAGATACAAGGGCTCCTTTGATTGGATAAATTGATCCATATCCATCTTCTTGAGGTAATATATCTCCTCCTAGTGTGACAACATTGTTACCTCTTGCCTTCTCTTCCCCTTCATCATTAATATAAGATACATCATCATCATTAAGAGGCCCTTTATCTTGATCCTCTTTTGAAAAGGATATCTCCATGTCTTCCTTTTGAGAAGATATTTCTTCTTGAAGTGGGAATATTGCCTCTAGTAAGGTATTTTGTAAATTTCTAACCCCCTCAATCGCATTCTGGAATGGATTTGGGTTTATGGATCCTTCTAACTCATGAAAATTTTTTGACTATTTGGGCTTGGCTATCTCAGCCAAGGATTTTTCAGAATGTTTTAGATCAAACCTTTTCACTAACCTCCTAGTGAGCCTTGCATAAGTAGATACATTTGCATGATTTAATGAGGAAGTTTCATAAAACCAACAAGCATAAGGCTTACCTTCAAGATGCAGTTCTGCTACTTTAATTTCCTCCTCTTCTGAAACTTGGTGCTATTGAAAATATGTATCTAGCTCCTCCACCCAAGCCTTAGCTATGCATTTAGGTGACCGATCAAAAGTAGGTACAAAGAATCTACTCAAATCATGATGCTTTCACTTCTTGCTTCTATTGTGATTGCTAGGCCTTCTATTCTCCTTCATTTTGCAAGACCATTGGAAGTTTAGATGCTCTTTGAAGCTCTAGAACTAAGATTTCATATTCTTGCAGATAATCACCAAGAGTATCCTCCTTTGGTACACCTCCTTCTTCCATCTCTCTTGCTATGAATATAGGCATGGTAGAGCATTGTGGATCTGATTTTGTGGCTGAATGCTCACACCCATATTATTGAGAATTGAATGTTTCTTCATGTGCAAAATTTTTAGAGGAATCTTTATGTCTTTCCCTCCTCATTTCTTTGATTTCTTTTTTAACTTCATCCATAATTTGGAGAATAATTTTTGAGAACTCTTTTCCCTTCATTTCTCCTAAAATTTTACCTTTGTATATTCTCTGAACCTTCTCCTTCCTATGAGAAGCTTCTTCTTCTTCCGATAACATAGATGTAATGATTCAAAGGTTGAGCCAAGATAATGCTTTGATACCACTATAATATCCCAAAATTGGGAGAGCAGCAATTTAGCACATAAAAGTGGAAAGAAATAGTAAATATCAATAAATTACATATGATCAAAAATATATATCTAGTGTATTAAGTCTATCAGCAACAGATTTATACAATATCTTGGAGAAAAAACCTCCAAGCTAGGCATGAGAAGCCTCCAATGCCTAAAAGCACCAAAACATAAGATGCAATAGCTACACAAAATGTATAAAGCCCATACAACGCAGCTTTAGTGAATAATACTATAGTTGGAAAAAATATATAATTGGATCTAATAATATAATCCTCATTCAATGTTGTAAATGGAGATCCAAGCTCCCAAAGAATTTTCCTTGATAACCCAGAAATGGTTTATGGAAATAAAAAAATTAAAAATGGTGATCTAAAGCCCTAGGAATGAAGAATCACTACAAATGAAGCACATACGAGAAGGTTTCTGAAAATGATGTAGATTTGAATGGAACTCCTCCGATAGACTCTCTCAATGAAAGGTTTACCCCTTCACTGAAGATCTAACTCCCCAAGTGATGCACTGAACCCTCCTTTGAATCTCCTTAATAAAATAACACAGTTTGGGAGTGAAACTGTGTTGTAGGAGATGATGGTGACTTGGCTTGGTGCCAAAATATGAGATGAACCCCAGAGACCTTCCTTACTGATCTCCTAATGGAAGGAATTATTCCTCCAATGAAAAAATAGCTCATAAATGGCCTAATGAAACCCTCCACTGCAAGACCCTGCAACACAACACAACTCTGAATAGAAACTATGTTGTAGAAGAAAGTTGTAGCTTGGCCTAATGCAAGAATGTAGAAATAATTCTCAATAACTTCTCCTCATTGGGCACTTGAAGTTCCCTGAGGATGAAGGTGGGATTCCCATTTGAGAACACCCTTGTGCTAAACAACACTGCAATCTTAGCTAAACAGTTGAAGAGAGCCACAAGTCATAATCAACCATAAACAAATAATAATCCAAAAATACCTT
Source organism: Pinus albicaulis (assembly GCA_034641835.2). Classification (NCBI taxonomy): domain Eukaryota; kingdom Viridiplantae; phylum Streptophyta; class Pinopsida; order Pinales; family Pinaceae; genus Pinus; species Pinus albicaulis. The sequence continues at coordinate 819,286,754 of CM076583.1, forward strand.
CTATGGCTGCCATCCCCTTCCTTATATGCTCGGTGAGATTCCTCACCATGGGCCCCACTCATTAAGGCAACTACTTCCATACATGGAATCTCACTCCAAAACTGCGTTGTCCCTAAATGAATGTCCACTCCTCCATACCAGTGTTGTTGATTTGGTCAAAGTTGACCCAGTCTACATGATCCATCCCCTTTTCACACATAAGGCTGCTTAATCTAGCTATTTTGATGTCTTCCATTAACATTTGGAGTTATTTATTCCCACTAAAGAGATTTATGGGTCTCTCTACCCTCTTATTCTTATAAATAATAAGAAAAATAAAAAATTAATATTCCAATTAGCTACATGTTAATTTAGGAATATTACAAGTTGTCAATGACCCATTTTACCATATCACTGTATGGTAATATCTTTGGTCTTACTATTATCCTATGGAGAAAAGAACATGCAACTTCAAAGTAACACGACTTTGATGAAACTGCCTTATCTGTTGTTACTATTTTCACTATTACTCTTGGTTGTTCTCCTTCAAACAGGTTGTACATTGTCTCCCATGAGGAACTCCCACAATCCTTATTGCACGTTATTTCTGAGAATAATGGAGGCATGTTTGTATTCTCAACAATGGATGCTTGGCCAGTTTATTTTTCTTTCTTTGACATTCCTGTTAATATTGCTTCCTTAGGTAGTTTCATGAATTCAAGATAAACGAGTAAATTTATATCTGAAATAAGGAGTGAGAAGAGACAGAAAAGAGAGTTAAGTCAACCACAAATCAAAATCTGGTGCTTTAAATTTAAAACATGCTTCAAGTAAGATATCAGTCATTTGAATCCTATACCTATTGAATGTCGTTAATAACCCTTAACTCGTTCTATAAAATCTCTTACATGCCTTACACAATATGTCTAATCTAGCAATCTAAGTCATTAGATCTCATAACAGATAGATTGAATAAGGATTAGTTCAAGAGCTTAAATAATAAATTTTATAGCGCAAATCACCAATAGTACATGTTTTTCGCTGCCGGTGAAATGCGAAATGTGATTTGCCCAAATTGAAGATCGCAATTCATTACGGTGGATATAACTTTCCATTTGGTTAATCGTTGCAGAATAAGATATGGGATTAATGACTTAAAGAATTTTCACTATATCAGATTTATGGATACATTCCGTTGTTCGTTTATTTACTCATTGGGTTTGACTCATCGCAACTTCTTACGAAATGTTATAAGGTTGTCCTTCAAAGGAGGCGCAACGTGATTTATAAGTTTAAAGGGATTTTTAATCGTTTCAACTGGGATTTTATATAATTCAAAAAAGGTTAAAGAAATTTTTGGAATTTGCAAATCTTATATGTGTTTTAAATTTGTTGGCTTGTAAGGTGTGTGATTTGCACTAAGCATTTTGAAATAAAAGTGGAAATAAAAACCCTTAATTTCTAAAGTTTAAGACTTAACACAGAAATGAAACAATGCTTCTGAAATTCTATTTATTTTATAAAGTGTCTCCATTTATATTAATAAAAATATGGGGGGGGGGGGGCATTGTATAGTACAACAATTGGTGATTCACTTAAGAGAACCAGTTATCTTTGATTAGTTTTTTGAAATTTTTAAAACTTCTTCAAAATAGAAATAGGTACAGGAATGAATTTCAATACAAATAATATTTCACTAGGTAATAAAATCTCACTTAATCGTAATTCATAAGATTTACTCTTTAAAATTAAAATATGAGCATCTGTATCAGTCTTTACTAAGTTCAAAAAGATAAAGCATGTGGCTCATTCAGATTAGCTTTATAAATATATACTATTTTATCACAGGTAGAGCCTCTAATCCAATAGGAAATTTTAGCCTTTGGAAGGGTTGCCTTTTACCCAGAAATGATTCATTGTCCCATCCAACTATTATTACAATCTTCCAAAATAAATTAATTTTTTTATACTTTATCCCTTTTGGAACTTGTTTTTTCTTTTTTGTAGATATTTTCAATGTATTTTTTTTATCACTTAAAAATCATTGTCTTGGATTGGTAACCAAATATTGACAATTCCATTCACTGGTTGTAATTAAATTGATCAATATGGTTCTTGATGAGAACCCTTGTCTTTTGATATAATTTCAATTCATTACCCTGTTTTGGTAGGTAGTATTGGTAATGACAGTTTAACTATTTTCCTATGAACATGTTAAACAAGCTTATGATGAGACCTATTATCTTCTAAGCTTTAGAACATTTTCTTAATTATTTTCTAAAAATTGAAATTTTTTCCAGATGGGGTGAATCATTGGTCCTTTTGAGGATTCTGGATGATAATTTTAGAGTTTAAAATTTCTTATCTGAGAAAAGAGCATTTACTATGCTAAAGATTGTTTTCTTGACTGATAATAGAGTAACCATAATTTATAAAAGTGAGAGTTTATCTAAGAATAAATAACTTCAGTGAAATTAAATTTTTTAGCGAAGTAAAATATATTTGAAAATCGAATTTTTCAATTGTTTCCTTAAAAATTCTTATTTCTAGAAGCGATAAATAAAAAATATTCTCTGATATTTTTATTTGAAAAGGAAAAAACAAATAACATTAAACTTTTATTTTCATAAGAAAAGAAAAGACAATAATATACAAGGAATAGAAGGGATTACCTCCTACGAAAAATATTTCTTTAAAATTTGCCATTAACAAAGAATCTCTTTTGCCAGATAGATCTTGCAATAAAAACATTGATGGACCTATTTATTCTATGATTTGAAATGGTCTAAGCCATAACCTTTGTAATTTGTATGTTTACCTTTTCCTTGTGTGCCTTATCTCATTTTAGGACTAGATCACCAATTTTAAATATTTTTGGAGTGACAAAAGTTGTATCAAATGAAGCTTTAACTAAGTGTTGCTGATTTGCATGAGTAACTTTAGCTTTTTCTCTTTCCTCTTCAAGTTTAAGGATTTGGAATTGTCTTACTTGAAAATAAGAAGAAGGTGATTCATTAATAAATTGGACTAGGGAAAGAGAAGGAATAACTAAATTAGTAGGAAGAACTTCTTCTTTTCGATAAACAAGTTTGAATGGAGAAGTGACAATGGAGCCCTTCTGAGTTATTTGATCTTCCAAAAGAGAAAATGTTAATGATTTGTGCCAATTTATTTGATTATGGTCAAAAATTCATTTAATTATTCTAATAAGGTTTTTATTTGTTGATTCTGCTAAACCATTTCCTTGAGGATAATAGTTGGAAAAATATTTGAGTTTAAAACCTCTTTTAATAGAAAATTATATCATAGTAGTTCTTGAGAAATAAGATGCATTGTCAAACATTAAAGCAATGGGTAAAAAAAATCTAGTTATGATAAACTAATCAATGAACTCAATAATATTCTCAAAGTTGGCTACTTTTACTAGAATTTCCTCCACCTATTTAGTAAAATAATTGGTAGCTGTGAGGATGTATTTATGTTTTTTGGAAGAGTTAGGAACGATCTCACCAATTATATATAATCCCCATTATTCAAATGGTTGTTCGATATTAACTTGTTGTAATGGAAAAGATGGTTTTCTTTGTCTTCCATATGAAATTTCGCAGAATTTTCATTTCCTTGCATAATCATGAGAATCTTTGAAAAGTGTTGGCCAATAGTAACTTGCATGCAGGATTTTATGTGTTGTTGTATTTCCTCCAAAATGTCCTCCAACTAGTCCATCGTGGAGTTCCTACAACACTTTTTCTATTTTAGTTTTCTCTAAGCATCTTAATAACATAGAATCAAAGTTTCTTCTAAACAATATATCATTGACCATTTTGTATTTCTTAGCTGTCAATATTAAAGCATGATTTGTTTTATAACTGATCTGGGTGGGGGCATCTCCATTTTCCAAATAAAACTTAATATCACCGTATTGAGACTAAACATCATTGAGGCTTACCTATGACACTTGTACATCATTACCTAAATGTGATTCTAATGATAAATGGGATACTTCTGTTAGCATTCTACAAAAACCTTGACCTCTAATAATTTTATAAGGTATAATTTCTACATCATATTCTTGTAAAGCAGTTACCTAGATAAACCTTTTGTCTCCTACTTCTCCTTGCATCAATAATTTCCTTACTGCAAAGAATGAAGCTATTATCTTGGGGTGAGTTTTGAGGAGAAATATATTTTCCACCTCAGATATTTGCCACCCCGAAATTGTAGTTTAAGTTTACTCATTATGAGGAAGGTTGTTTGAAACCTCTTTAAATTATTATGAAATAAATTTTTTAGACATATTTAGTATAGTATTTAATCCCTTCTCATGCATTTAGAGAAGGATCTAGAAATTGTTCATAAAACATTTGCTATCTGAGGTGGAAAATATCTACCATCAGCTTTAGCTGAGCTAGATGTGTAATCCTAGATCTGATCTAGCCTTTAAACATTGCATTCAAAAGTGTTGGCAATTAATTTTTAGTAGAATCAATTAATGATTGTAGGGTCAGGAACTGATGATATGGTTGGATGAGGAAATTCCAGTAATTTTCTTGATCAAACTTAGTTACCTTTTTAGTAGCTTATGCCTGTGTGTCTACGCTTTCCTTCCACTGTGCTTCTAATGGTTTAAGCTTTGGGAGAACTTCAGCTATAGATTCTTTTATAAGTTCATCATTTAGAATTTGTCCATTAACAGATTTGATGATTTCATTTCTTAGATTTGTTGCCTTCTCTTCTTGCCTTAACACATTTCCCAATCTTTGAATACAAAATATTTGTGAAATTTATCAATTTTGGGGAAATCAACTTAATCTCCTGTATCAAACTCTTGCCATTAGATGAACTCAGAAATTTTCTTTTGGACCTTTTCACATTCTAGCCTCTTGTTAGCCACTTGTTGAATCAAAATCTTGCTTGTATCAAAATATGAGCTGGTAACTAATATTTGGTTACAAAAGGTTTCATCTTGCTTCTTTAATTTTGCATTCCATTCTCTTGCCTGTTTAATAAATTCCTCTATTTTAGGCTAGATTTTTAGTTTATCCATTTTCCCTTTTATTTGTGTTTCCTTTTCTAAAATCTATACATGATGCTGTTATTTTAATCTATCAAAGTTCTTTACGAATTGTGACATTTTCATCTCCATTTTCTTATCGGTATAAATCTTTTCTTGTTCGAGTAGTATTTCCAATTCTTGAACTTTGTCTTCCTTTTGTTTGAGAAGAAGTTTCACTTCTACTTTTTCAATTGTAGCAGTTGCATATGCACTAAAAAACTATGATAGTTTAGTGAGATATTCAGTAGGATTTTCAAAAGGGTCATTTCATACTACATCCATTGATTCATTGTCAAGAGTAGTCACTGATTCATCAATTATTATTCTCTTTATTCTCTTGACTACGACTTTATGAATTGGGCTATAGAAAACATATAATGGAGATATTTCCTCAAATTTCAAAATGATTTCTTGTTCCTAATTCTATGGCACCTGCTGTAGTGGTACTACAGTTTCCACTATATTATGGGTTTTCTCAGGCATTTGGAAACTTGTTGATTCTTCAGTATGAGGCTTCGGTGGTGGTGTTGTCTCCAGTGCTTTGGAAAACTTTGTCCCTTCTGTGTTTTGAACTATAAATTTAATGTTTCACGGCCTATTCAGGTGTATTCTGAATATGCTGACATTATTTAGAAGATGATTAAGCTCCACAAGCTTCTTCTTCAATTTTCATCTCAATTCCTTTAATCAACTTTTCTATCATCTTTTCAGGGCTTTCATTTTTGCTCTCAGATTAATTATCATAATGATCTAAGTTCTGAGATTGATGTTGAGAGTGCTCTAAACATTGAATTGATTTTTCTTCCAATTCATCCTCTGACATGTATTTAGCTTCATCATCTGAACTCATGTTGGGGGTTGGTATTTTGACATCTTCCATTTGTAACAAGTCCAATGCTATTGTTTCTAACCTCTTGTTTCTGTATTAATGAAAATATTTAAGGTCTGCCACACTAAGCTAATTGGATGAAAATTTTAACACATCTGTAAACTTCTCTACACCTTCAAATAGATCATCGAACATAGCCTTTTCATGTATGAATGGTCTGAGTTTAAGACTAGTGGTAAAATTATGAAGCACATTATTTGGATCATATTATCTTCCTTGCATTAAATCTAGATTCAATGAAGCAATATTTCAAATTTCTTTAGCTGCATGACCTATGTCAAAAAGGGAAAAATTCCCACGCTGTACTAGGAAGGTAGGCAAGATAGGTTTCTTAGAATATTTGAGTTGCTTAGTTATACCATTTACAAGGGTTTGGCATACAATCACTCTGGCCAAAATTTTATGTGGGACGTAGTATGGTAGGACATGAGTAGAAGAGAGACTCCCGAAAACTATGATATATGTAAAATTTTCCTCACCAAACCATCGGGCTGTAGGTAAGGTATCAACACTAGCTTCTTTGGAAAATTTATTAACTTTCTCATTAAAGAAAATCTGATACATGATCAACATAACTCCAGGACAAATTTTGTAGAAATGTAAATGAAATTCAGATTCCCAAAGGGCTCTATGATAAATGTGAATCAGGTTATGGTCTTAGCTTGTCTGATTCCATTGCATAATAGGATAAATTGAGTAGAAACATATGGCGTCCATGATATATGCACTCATATAGAAAGGGGGGATTTTCCTAGTGGAAATGAATTTTTTTCTTCTGTAATCCGTGATAGTTTTTTCCAAATTATTAGATAATATGTTCACCCAATTCATGATAGAGGAATTGACGATTGCGTCCATTAAAGGAACTCACCCAAAAGAGAACTTAGTGGTATCATGTCTAGAAAATAATCTACATAGAAATCCTGCTGCATAACAATAAGGGGAGGGTAATTGTGCTATAGGGTACATACCAAGTTCATCCTTCTTTAGCTTGCCTTGATATTATTTCCATCCTTTTCCCACTTTCATGAGGTCTAGATTATTTTTTGTAAATATTTGAAGGAAGGATTTATCATAATTCTCTTGAGGTGTAGTCAAATGATACATTTTTAATAAATCATCAGCGGTGAATGACCACATGCTATCCATTTTGGAGTTCTTAAATGTCCGATTTGCAATGTTTAGGTTGTCAATGACCCATGCAACTTACAAGTAAGACGACTCTAATGAAACTGTGTTATCTTTTGTTACTATTTTCACTAATACCCTTGGTTTCTCTCCTTCAAACAGGTTTTACATTGTATCCCATGAAGAACTACCACAATACTTATTACATGTTGTGTCTGAGAATAATGGACGCATGTATGTAGTCTCAGTAGTATATGCTTGGGAAATTCCTTTGCATGTATCTAAAATTACTGTTAATATTGCTTCCTTAAAGTTTCCTAAATTCAAGTGAAATGAGTAAATTCGGATCTGAATGAGGAGTGAGAAGAGACAGAGAAGAGAGTAAAATCAACCATAAATCAAAATCCAACACTTTAAATTTAAAACATGCTTCAAGTAAGATATCAATCTTCTGAATCATGTACCTATTGAATGTCATTAATAACCCTTAACTTGTTCTATCAAATATCTTACACGCCTTACACAATATTTCTAACCTAACGATCTAAGTAATTAGATCTCATAACGGATCGATTGAATAAGGATTAGTTTAAGGTCTTCAATAATAAATGTTATAGCACAAATCAAAACTTTTAGCATATACCAATAGTACATGTTGTTCATCACCGGTGAAATGCAAAATGCGATCTGTCCAAATCACACATCGTAATTCATTACAATGGATATAACTTTCCATTTAGTTAATCATTGCAGAATGTGATATGTGCTTAATGACCTAAAGCATTTGTGCTATATCGGATATATGGCTACATTTCTTTGTTCGTTTATCGACTCATAGGGTCTGACTAATCGCAACTTCTTACGAAATGTTATAAGGTTGTCCTTTAAAGGAGGCGCGATGTGATTTATAAGTTTAAAGGGATTTTTAATCGTTTCAATGGGGATTTTATATAATTAAAAAAATGTTAAAGCACTTTTTGCAATTCACAAATCTTATATGTGTTTTTAATTTGTTGCCTTCTAATGTGTGTGATTTGTGCTAAGCTCTTTGAAATAAAAGTGGAAAGAAAATTCTTTTATTTCTAAAGTTTAATACTTCACACTAAAAAAAAAAATTCTTCTAAAATTCTATTTATTTTTTAAAGGGTCCAAATGTATATTAATAAAAATTCGGGTGCAGGGGGTGTTGTATAGTACATAAAAACCTTTCATATTTTTTTTGGGATCCTCTAGTGGCTTGAGAGTCACACTTGGTTCCTTTGGATGTCTCAGCTTCTGTTATCTCCTTCGTCATAGATCTGTTCTTTTCGAGTACTTTTGTGGTTTCTACAGTGTCGCCAGTTGTTGTGGGGATTGCTTTGTTGGCATGGCTAGTGTTAACCAGGCCAGTGACCATTCTGCTGTCACTATCACTAAATCATCTTTTGTCACCTGATATGGTAGCTCATGCCACACTCCCTCTACGACGCCCTTTGCGCGGATATGAATATTATGGAAGGTAGCCTTGAAATCCATTACCATCTTGTACTGATCATACAAGGTAGGTGACAGTCATGATTTTGACTACACTGCTTGGTTCAAGGTAGCATCAGATAGAACCCAGACAACTTTGTACTCTCTGGTGCACATCGGGTCTGAGGAGCTCCCTAAGGTTGTGTAGCACACAACTTCGCACATATTAAGCTCAATGTATTGGAAATTTGTGTCTTTCAGGGTCTTAATCAATAATGAGAGCCAAGCATATTGGAAGGGATTTCCCTCCTCTTATGCATCACGCACTTTTTTCTAAAAATTCTTTACACATGTAACTGCACCAATTATAAATCATGCCTTTTTCACAGTGTCCTACTAGCAAAATCACATGTGCAGGCACCTTCCTAGGTATGCACTTACGCATCATCTTGTAGGCCAATATGGGAGTACCAAAATGCACTATTGGGTCATTAACTTCGTCCACAACAAATCCCCGGGTCTTCCTTGTGATGTTATACTTCTTCTTATTTTGTTCTGCCACAGCTTTCTCCTATGCTTTACCACCAAATTCAGCAATAGGGTTGACCCGCTCAAGAGGTAGACCCATGATTCTATGGATTAATTTAGTGTTGATAGGTTTGTGCTCTCTCAACCAAAGAGTTTCATCGTGAACTAAGGGCAACAATTGTCTAACAAAGATATTGTTTATGGGGTTGTGCCCAAAATGAGGGATTTGCATCAAATTTAGCAGGCCTACATTTTTCAGACCTAACACCCCCCTTTTTGGCTCAATACGTAAAACATCTTCTTCATAAGTGACCTAATCCAATTATATCTCAAGTGCAAGGTCTAGGAAATTCTCGACGTGAATGATGTCCCACTTGTCAAATATTAGATGTGGAATCTTTTCTAACATGTACCCTTCCATTGGGACACTCTCAGGGATCATGGGTATTTGGATACTCGCATGCACCTTGTTTATATCTGTAAGAACTTTTACAGATGGTTTGCGCAGCGCAATATCACTTCGAAGCCATGAGAATGGGGCCACTTCAAACAAATCCTCATCTTCTTATTCAATGATTTCTAATAATTATGCCATGGGTCTTTTTATCTTCTATCCCTTTGAAGGGCATGGTATTGGGGTCTTCTCTCGAGGAGATCTATGCATTCTATAGGATTTCCCCTTATTATATTTAGATAGTGTAGGTGTATCCATAATAGTAACTTCAGGCACAACAGGATCATCACCCGGCTTCATCGCTATCATCTTTTCAGGAATTGTGTAACCTAGCCTTGCTCGGCACAATGCATCCTCAAACCTTGGATGAAAACCATAAATAAACACAAAAAATGTGAGGGAAATCAAAGAGCTCAAAGCACAAAAATCACTCAGAAATAAAAGGTAACTATTGCCACCCAATAGGTCATATTTATACTTGTGGCACATATTCAACGACTCCTTGTGCATTAATGAGGCTCCATTACTGACAAAACGATCCCAAATATGGAAAAATCCCTACATAAATGCATTCTAGACGTTCCAAAAAATGATAATTAAATCTATCTTATCCAATTTTATTGTTCCAATGACTAGTTTTTGACACCTATGTGACCGAGTCAACCTCCTCGTGTAGGTACTGCACGCACGTCACACATTAATGCACACTCACCATCCCATCTACACAGGTTTAATACTCTAGCCATATAGTCATTTGGTAGGCATACGGTCATACCTCTATGAGTTTAGAAGACTTCTACTGACATACCAAGGAAGGTATTCACTGCTCAGCGTGGCCAGGCACACTGCTCCTCCATCAGTTATTTTCTTAACAACATAGGGCCCTAGCCAATATATGTTCAATTTTCCTGGGTGGTGCGAAATTTTTTTTTCATATAGTAAGACCAAATCATCCTCCTTGAACAAGTTTTTCCTGATATGCGTATCATGACAGGATTTTTTGTGCGCCTTTTGAACCTGCCAATGATAATTTGCAATAAAACAATCTTCTTCCAGAGAAACCAACTCTGATAACTAGTCTTCAAGAGCATCTTCTTCAGCCATATTGTTAAATTATGTAATGTGCAGACTAGGAATAATTAAATCCATGGGAAATGCAACCTCTTGCCCATATACCATCCTGAAAGGTGTCCTTCCAGTCAACTTCTTGCAAGTATTCATATATACCAAGGGAATTGTAGGCACCTTCTCATCCCAATCATTTCTATTAGCATTGCATGCCTTAGTGACCGTGATCTCCAAGAGCTTATTGAAAGCTTCAACTATGCCATTTTCCATAGTATGGTAAAGATAGATCTTTTGATGATGCATCTTGAATTCTTCTATCAATGCTTTAATGGTTTCATTCACAAAATATGTGCCCTGATTGCTTATTATAATCTTAGGAAAACCAAACTAGGTCACTATATTCTAAAAAGTAAACTATGTAGATGTATCAGTAGTACAATCCTTCATTGCTTTGGCTTCATCCCATCAGGTTACATAATCTGTCATAGTGATGATGTAGTGAGCACCACTCTTCCCTCATGGAAGATTAATAGGTACCAAAAAATATATAGCCCATTTCTCAAAATCTTGTAGTTCCATCTATGGATTCAATGGAATTTCATCTCTACGTGATGAATTTCTTGTCCTTTGACAGACATCACATGCACGTCAATGCGCATAGGCATCATTGTGCAGCGTGGGCCACCATAAACCAACTTGAAAGATTTTCTAAGAAGTGGCCTTACCTGCATAATGACCACCAGTAACTCCTCCATGAGCTTCATTTAGAATTTCACGCCTCTCATATTCCATGACATACCATCACAAGATGTCATCCACACCTAATTTTTACAAATGTCCAACAATAATGGTGAAGTTTTTTGCGCGTGCCACAATTTCTTTCTTTTGCTAACCTGTATAGTCCTCAAGCACACATCCAGTAGTAAAAAATTGAATGATATCAAGGAAATTCTCATCAACCACCTTTATTGCAAACAACTTCACGTCTAGTAATCCATTGTCTATATTTGTAGGTTCCTCTCCTGTTTCAATGCATGAAAGATGGCCTTTCCCGGCATTCAATCTTCCTGGTTTCACCATAATTTCAGAATAATATTCATGGAATAACAAAAACCACCTATATATATTTCCCCACAACACAGATTTGTGGACTAGGTACTTCAAAGTAGAATGATCAGTGAACATTTTAAAGTGGCCTCCTAACAGATACTGGCGGAATTTCTGTAGCACGTACACCAATTCTAGCCCTTCCCTTTCCCTGGTTGAGAAATTTTTCTCGGCGCTTGAATTTTTTTGGCTTGCATAAGAAATAGGGTGATCAATTTCTACTACTCCTGGTTGTGCTAGCACAAATTTGAGCGCAATATTTGAGGCATCCACATGTACATGAAATTCCTTTGACCAATCTAGGAATACCAAGATGGGCGCAGTGACCATATTTTCCTTTAGAAACTCAAAAATCTTTAAGAAATACTCATCCCAGCAAAATGTTGCATCCTTCTTGATCAAATTTTCCATGGCTGCAGTTATCAGTGCAGATCCCTAAATAAACTTCCCGTAATACCTAGTATGCCCCAATATTCGGCGTAACTACTTAATATTCTCAGGTACTTCCAAATTTACTATGACAACAATCTTGGGAGGATGCACCATCAATCCATACTGGCAGAAAATGTGTCCCAGCTATATTCCAAATGGTACATAGAAAATACAATTCTTCAGATTCAAGGAGATCTGATACTTCCTACAAGTATCGAGCATTAAGCGCAGATTTGACACGTGATTATTTAACAACCCAAAGAGAGTCCAATAATAAAAATATACCTCCAAAATATTGTATATAAATTATTTGAAAGAAACAACTACCACAAACGAGAAAATGGTAGGAGCATTCTTCAATCCAAAGGGCATAACTATATATTGGAAGGATCCCCATTCAATAGAAAAAGTGGCCTTAATCCTATATTCTAGTGCAATCTGGATCCGATGATATCCTGAAAACTCATTTGTAAAATAATATGCTTCTTGACCTCCAACATCATCTAAAATGTCATCTAAGAATGGAGTTGGGAATGGATCATGCACACAAGCATCATTCAGTTTGTGCATATCAACACATATTCTGATTTCTCTTGTGGTATTCTGATCTTACACAATCAGTGGACTTACCCAGTCAGATTCTTCCACATTTTCAATTATGCTTGCTACCACCATTTTTTCCAACACTTTTTTTCACCTTCTTCTTATATCTTGCGTTCAACCTATATGGGCATTGTTTTACTAGGAATGCATGAGGATTCAATGTGATTTTCATCATTCCAAGTTCCCCAATGATTCCTTTCAACTCTGAAAACTTTTTAGGGAACAAATATTGATATTATGTTAGTAACTCATCAACCTTTCCTATAGTATCATCATCCCAGTAGTCTCCAATATTTTCTAAATTAGGTTGTTCTTTAGTTCAAATATTCACATGTATCAACTTCAAGGGTTTGGTCACATCGAGCGAGGTGATTGAGGGCCTAACCACTGCGTGTTGTCCCTCAGATTCAGGGATCATGATATTCCTTGGATCCTCATCATTCTCTTCTGCTATCAGGCTTTTTCAATTCACAATGGCTTTCATATGTCCCAGGCAGGTGGATCGCACTTAATTACACGCTTTGTTGTATCAAATATTACTTCTTGAATATTATGAAAAACTTGACCAAGTGTATCAAATCCACTTTCCAAGCTAAATGTAAGAATACAGATCTATGTCAATGCAAAGCATTCACTAGTGCCTCTATGAAGCTTTGTCTCCAAGTGACATTAAGTAGGCACCTTTCTCAACATGTGAATAAACATATAGAGCTATTTAGGTCTTGGTTCTACACCCCATACCTGATTCCATTTGGCCAAATTTCAGCGGGGATCCTCTTTTCCAGAGTATACATCTTCCATTTTAATAACTGGACATTCAAACTGCAACCTCATCATGTGAGAAAATTCCTCATAGTTACCCATATTCTCCTTATGAATTCCCCACCATATTTTTGGAGTAGCATGCAAGCGAATATCCAAAGCATGGAATCTCTATCCTTTAGGCAAAATTCTTTCCAGCTCTCTTATAAACATGTTTACATTAGTTGAGCCATCATAGTGGGGTAAATCACTTACCTTAGATGTTATACAATGCAAATATCAGGTTGTGCAATTATAGCGTAGTGCAAACACCTCATGCAATCGGTTATTCCAATTTTCTAGTTCTTCATCATAGTCTAAAAAACAAGAGCTATATTTTTCCCAATTAAGATTCTCATCAGGTGTTTGGTTAATAAATTATTCCTCGTGTAAATTTAGCTCATATATTTTATCGATATCATTCTTAGCATGCATTGGTTCAGTATACCTTTGGCCTTCTACAGGATCTAGAGGAATGATTACCCTAACTCCATTGATTTAAAATTCCATTCTCCTTCTCTTCAGATTGATAACACCAACCATGTCAATGGCCAAATCTAATCCTAGAAGTTGAAGATAGGGATCAATATCATCTACAATTTGTATGACTTCAAAGTCTGCCATCACCTTGACAGCCTCTATATTGACCAAAACCTATCACAACCTCCCTAAAGGAATGATCTTCTGTTAATTAACCATGCATAGTTGAATGGTAGACCATTCCATCTTTGGCTCTCCCATGTGCTGCCATTTTTTCTTAGGTAGAACATTAGAATCCAACCCCACATCTAAAAAAAATTGTTCCATTTCATAAACACCAATATGCAAAATCATACACATCTCCTTACCCGTTCTCTTCTTGGCCTTATAAATTTTGTTAACTGCTCATTCTCTTACCATGGGCTATTCTTTCTCTGCGTAGTTATATATCAATTCCTATAGATTTTTGACAGCCTTCTTTTTGAACAACAACTTTATACATGTGTTTCGAAATGGTTTTATCTCCTCATCTCCTCCTAATCCCTTAAGTGTTCTAGCAGTTATTGATGTACTTCCTTCTACAAATTATTTATGTGCTTCAATAAAGATCTTTTTTTCGTGCTGAAGATTAAATCAATTTTTTTTTTTCAGGTGCTTTATGGATCCATACATCAGTGGCTAGTTTCTTTCTTTTATTTTCATTAGTGGATATACCACTCCTAGTAACAACATCTACACAAGGATATTCCTCATGAGTTTCTACGTGAACCATCTGAATATTTTTCATTGGGGTCTATGTCTTCTTTTCCTGTATTTTAACAATCAAGATAGGAAAATATTATATGACATGATAAAACTGTGTACAATACCTATAGGACTGTCATGTTGGATTCAGACAGTCACACGCATAATGGCCAACATCTCCACAATTATAGAAAATGACTTGTCCTCTTCCTGGGCTAGCTGATCCACCTCCTTGACTTATTCATATGCCTTGGAATCTAATGTTCCTAGAAGGGGATGCTAGCAATGTATGCTCAACCTACATTATATATATATCTACATTATCTAACATCATATCCAAAGTGTGGCAATGCAAGTCATCATGCCCTAATTATGAACAAAATTTTCAAAATAACTCCTTCAAGTCAGGCTGATATTTTTTGATCCTTGGTCAAGAATATGTGTCATGTAATATATAAATTGGACAGATAGTGCACCACACGGGATTATTTAATTGACTAGGACTTCCAGTGTTCATATAATTGTTGAATACATCACACTGGTCTTTATGGTGCATATAATATTTTCAGTTTATACACCATACCTCTATGTAAACCTCCTTTCCTTTGTATTTGTGCAGACTTTAAATTTCTAGATGCATGGCTTCCAACTGATTCTGAACCTGTTGAGTTCCCAACACAACAAGTGTTGGGGTAGCTTCCAATTTCATTTCAACTTCCATAGCCTTAGATTGTGTGGAAATATGTTGCTGAACTAATGGTTGGCACATATATGGGAGTAACATAGCAATGAACCATTCCTTATGATGTGTATCATCAATAAAAATTCAACCATATCTGATGGTGCATTTCAACCTTTGATCGGCCTCCCATATAGATTCATTAGGCTCCTTACCAAGATCTTTCATTTCTATCACCAGCTGCGCATATGACATAGGTTTCTTAAACTGCTCTTTTAGGGCTTCTTTAATTTATTCCAAGTTAGCAGTAGGGTTTGCTTGAGAGTACCTAATGTACTAGTGTAATGTGTGATCTTGGAATGAAGTAGCTAGCTACACTTTTCTAACATCAATATATTAACTTGTTAAGCCTTCCATATGACCTCAGTCACAAAACATAATGGATCAGTACCCTCATTTCCAATTCCTCTGAATTTAGTTAATTTTATTTATGCATCCATATCTACTTCAGGGGAAGGTGGAGGTTGTGGTCGAGATGAACTATGGGTTGGAGTAGGCAATCTATGATGTGATTTTAGAAGTGGAGTGGATAGTGTTAGCGCAAGGAGTCAATCCTTGACTGCAAAAGGAGTAAGCCTTACAAATCATAGTTCATTTCAAATTTAAAGGTTTTACGTGGTGGGATGGCTTCTTAATGAGTTTGAAATGATTTTTATTATTTAATATTTTCATGCATTTGGAAAACTGTGGAAATTATAAATTGTATGGGTAAATTGGTAGTATAGGGAGCATATTGTAAGAAATGAAAGGAGATATATAGCTAGTACATACTCTAAGAAATATGCATATCCTAAATCAATGTCACAACTACAATAAGGGCTCTTTACATAAACTCTATTTTATTTAAAGTAAACAACATTTAGAAAATAACATACATGTATAAATAATTTCATAAATCCCTTATGAAACATTCACTAACATGCTCTACAACATACATGTTATTTTGCAGAAGACTAAAAAGCAGATAATTTACAATTAGACCCTCTAAAAATTTTCTTAATCACACCTTACTACCTGCTACAACTCATAAATCAGAAGAAATAAACAATGAGAGAAACACACCATACATTATATAGTCCTTGAATCAAAAAATCGTCCACCATGAAGTGCAAAAAATAAGCTTTATTTATTATATTAAGTCTTAAGGTATACAAACGTCCAATCCTGAAATGGTATTTACAAATTACATATATATAGAGAGAGGCAGAAACTCCATCTCTCCTAAAAACAAGGAACTAATATTCCTCACATTACATAGGTGTTATAGGAAATTAAAGATATATCCATTAGAATATAACTAACAGGACATATTTAAATGAGAGAAGAGATGACCGTTTGGACTGTACTACTGAGTATGCTAACATGATGCCCCCTTTCCTACTGATTTATCTCCTCATTTAGTCCATTCTTTAATAACCATGTTTCTTCATTAAATATGACCTTCAACAACCTCATAACAACTTATCAACCATCACTTGTTATATCCATATTGTTATGATTCCTTATCATTCATGAAATTTTTAGGGAACTTTGCTGGCAACTGTCAAAAATCATTTAAAATAGGTGCTACCAGAAATTACGGTAAAAACCTGTAACTATGCAAAAATTATAATTCTACCGAAATTTCAGGTAGCTCTTTGTTTCTATTTAAAAAATGCACAGGAAACACTTTGAAAAACCTCTACAGAATTGTACACTTTGAAACTTAAGCTGTTGTTCCAAAATATACTTAGTAAGCAAAAAGCTGTTTTATCAGAAAACCCCTTTATGTAATATTCCCAAATTTTCACTTGATATTTGAAATATTAGAGTTCTTCATTTTCTTAATGAATTAAGTAAATAAATGGGTGGAGGGACCCATAATCCTCATGATGAATAAATATCCACTTTTTATGTGTGAATGTGGATTAATTAAACCTAAATCTACATAAAGGAAGTAGTGGAGCAACTACTAATGTGAATGGATTGGAGATAATGTCTCATTAATGAGATAGATCATGGAGGTTGATACAGTCAACTGAGATCTTGGAAGAGATAAAACATAAGATCTTGGAGCATTCATGATGAGATGATGGAGGAAGTTGCGCTATTAATGCACACATGATGGAGAGGGTGTACATTGCACCTAGGCATGATGGATGACTTGGATAGACAATGCGGTCAAACATGGTCGATCTTGTCCACATGAACAGTGCAGTTTAGATGATTCCCAAGGAATGGGAAGGCTCATAAACTATATAAGGGAGATGAAGACAACAATGAAGGCAGGATGTTGATTATTGATTTTGAGGTCTGTTTAGATCTGAAATTTTCATGTGACATTGCATTGCTTTCTTGGGCTGTTTAGCAAAGATTGCAAGTGTTGTTTGGCATAGGGTGTTCCTAGTCGGGAATCCCACCTTTTTCTTTGAGTAGCTCTGGAGAGAGGGTTGTACTTCATTTTACATCAGGTGTTGGTGCCATATATATTTCCCTACTTTCTGCAGAACATCCATATTCAGAAATTATACATTTCTGAAGATCAGTTTGGAAGGTGGAGGTTGTCTTCAGTATCTTAGTTGGAGAACTGGTGAAGGTTTATTCCTATCACCTTGGACTTGAAGCTCAGCATTCCCAAAGTTTCATTTCAGATCTGGTATCAGGAAAAAATTTATTAACCTCCTAGTAGCAGTAATTCCATCCAAAATTATGCTGTCCATTATTGCAGATCCAAAGGAGGAAGGAAGTTGCTAGCATTTCAGCTAGTAATTGTAGGTTTTAAACATGTCCAGAAATTATCTGCAAAAGAATGTTAAAAATAGAAAATAAACAATAGCGAGAGAATAAAACATAAAACAAATATGCACAGAGGTTTTCCCCTGGATCCCAAATCGGGACGACCAGCTTGATTTTTCATTATATTCCTTTTAGTGTTACAACACATATATATACATGTCGAATCATACATAAACGCCAATCCATTAACCCTGGATTAGAACATAACCATACTTCCCTTGACTGGATCTACAAAACACCAGGGGATGAAAACCATCATGCCCCAAAACCATGTGTAAACCCATGCAAAAAACCATGGGCGGGTTCACCCACCGGAAAATAAGGACCAAATTTTTTTTCTTGGGGCACTGCCCCGAACCCTGATAGAGGGGGCTCCTGCCCCCCCGTGACCCCCCCATATGTTGCACTTAACGCAATGTATAGTGGGGGATATGACCCTCATGTTACCCCCCCTACGCGTGACTATTCATGGAAAGAATATAACACAAACCCAACATTCTCCCACTTGTTGTTTTCTTTCCAAAGGGGGCCACAGGAGAGCTGAGTCATTAGCCCAGCTTTGCAACACCCATTTTTTCTCTACACCAAGAGAACTTCTGAGTGCTCACATACCTTTTCAATGCATCTGCAACATTCTTCAAAGTGTCCACCTTTACTAGCAACACCCTTTTAGCTTCAACCATATATCTCACAAAGTGATATTGAAAATCAATGTGCTTTGTCTTTGAATGATAAGCAGGGTTCTTAGCCAATAAAATTTCACTTTGGCTATCAAATTCTATCCTTATATGTTGCTGCACCAACCCCATACTTGAACACAATATCTACAACCAAACTTCTTCCTTGCTTGCATGAGTAGCTGCCATGTACTCTACCTCTGTAGTTGAAAGAGCCACTACAGACTGTCTTTTACTCATCCAAATGAATACACCTCCAAATAGGATAAACACATACCCACTTGTAGATCTTCTTTGGTCCAGATCTCCAGCCCAGTCAGCATCAAAAAAACCACAAATGGCCAACACTCTTTCCAATCCTGGTCTTCCCTGGTAGCACAAGCCATAATCACTAGTGCCATGAAAATATTTGAAAACCTGCTTCACTGTTGTCCAATGCTCCTTCCCAAGGTTTGACATAAACTTGCTCAATACTCCCACTTCATGTGAAATGTATGGTCTAGTACAGACCATTTCATACATCAGGCTACCCACTGCACTTTCATATGGAACACGGGACATATCATCCTCTTGTTCTTGTATCTTGGGACACTGTTCAACAAATAGCTTTGTACCTAGAGGAATCAGAACATTCACCAGTTTACTATCCGGCATATTGAACCTCTGCAATATAGTCTCGACATACTTCCTTTGGTTTAACCAGAGCTTCCTTTTTTCCCGTTCTCTCTTAATTTCCATGCCCAAAATATAGTTTTCCACACCAATATCCTTCATGTCGAATTTGAAGAACAGTTGGGTCTTCAAATATTGGATAATATCTTTTTCATTTCCAATCAACAACATATCATCCACATATAAGACCAAATAAATAACATGATCACCAATTAATTTAAAATAAACAAATTTATCCTCCTTGCTTCTGGTGAAGCCAAGTCCCTGTATACAAGTA
This sequence comes from Pinus albicaulis, assembly GCA_034641835.2. Classification (NCBI taxonomy): domain Eukaryota; kingdom Viridiplantae; phylum Streptophyta; class Pinopsida; order Pinales; family Pinaceae; genus Pinus; species Pinus albicaulis. The sequence goes on from CM076583.1 coordinate 819,306,615, forward strand.
TCAAATCTCTGATGCGACATCCTTGGTGACTGTTTTAACCCATACAAAGACTTCTTTAACCTACATACTAGCTCATTCTTCCCCTTCACCATAAAGCCTTCAGGTTGTTTCATGTAGATCTCGTCTTCCAGATCCCCGTGAAGAAATTTTGTCTTCACATCCATCTATTCTACCTCAAAATCAAATGCAGAAGCAACAGATAAAAGTAATCTAATAGAAGTAACTTTGGCAACAAGAGAAATAATATCACCAAAATCAATTCCCAGCACCTGGGAATAACCTTTTACTACCAACCAAGCTTTGTATTTCTCCACCTTACCTTCTACATTAATTTTCTTCTTAAACACCCATTTTCTCCCGATGGGCTTCCTTCTAGCCGGCAACTGCACCACATCCCATGCCTCATTTTTATGCAAGGATTCCATTTCATCAACCATGGCCTCCTTCCAGAGTTTTCCATCCTTTGAATCTATTGCCTCTGTGATGGTTTTGGGATCATCATCAGTTATAGTTAAAGAAAAATTTGAATAGAAAGAAAATGGACTATACCTTTCTGGTTGTCTTCTTTTCCAAGATGATCTTCTCACAGCGGGAGTTTGTGGATCTTCCTCTTCTGGGTCTTCTTCTATTATAGAGTCTGATTCATCCCCCTTTAGCTCAAACTCTATCTTCTCAAGTTCCTTTGGTAGGACCTCATGTTTAACAATATCTTTCACCTCTCTAAACACCACATCTTGGCTATACACAACCTTCCTTGTTTCTGGGTTCCAAAGCTTGTAACCCTTTAAACCATCCTTATGCCCAATAAAGATGAACCTTTCAGATTTATTATCCAACTTGCTCCTTTTCTCCTTTGGAACATGTACATATGCATCACATCCAAATACCCTCAGATGTGAAAGAGAGGGTTTCTTACTAGTCCATACCTCATGTGGAGTCTTATCCTCCAATGCTAATGAAGGTGATCTATTAAAAAAGTAACATGCACTCTCCACTGCCTCTGCCCAGAATTCTTGTCCTAACCCAGTACCACTGAGCATGCTTCTTGCCTTTTCCATCAACGTTCTGTTCATTCTTTCTGCGAATCCGTTTTGCTGATGTGTGTATGGAGTAGTATTCTTCTATGCTATACCACAATTATTACAGAACTCTTAAAATACATTCTTGCAGAACTCCCCACCATTATCTGTCCTCAGCACCTTTATCTTCTTCTCTATCTAGTTTTCCACCAGAGCCTTAAATTCTTTAAATATGTCAAACACTTCATATTTCTTCCTCAAGAAATATATCCATGTATTCCTTGAGATGTAATCTATGCATGAAACATAGTACATAGACTTACCCAATGATGGAACCGACATAGGTGCAAACACATCACTGTGCAATAGCTCTAATATCTTGTTTTCCCTCTTAGTACCAGAAGGAAAACTCACCAGATTCTGCTTCCCATATACATAATGTTCACAGAAAACAAAATCCAGAGAGCTATTAGACATAACTTCTACCATACCATTTCCATGCAGTATCCGAAGGCCCTTCTCTCCAATATGTCCAAGCCTTTAATGCCATAGCATGGTCTTTTCTCCAGAGACTGCTAGGATTTCCCCTCCACTTTCGGGAACCACAAAACTGTTGCACCCATCAATAATAGTGCTGCCCTGAGCTTGTACAGAGTTCCAATCCAAACTCCCCACATTAATACCAGTGCTCCTCGAACCATCTTACAAGCATCTTTCTCAAACATTTTTTTTACACCTACATCATCCATCTTTCTTACATAAATCAAATTTATAGCCAATGCAGGAATGTGCAGAACACCAGGAAGTGTTCTAATCCTTCCACCTTGTAGCTTCATCTTGAGTTTTCCATGTCCAACGATTCTGGTCTTCCTATCATCACCTAAGAAGACATCACCGCCATCATATTTCTCATACTCCCAGAATCACTCCCTATGAGGAGTGAAGTGAAAGGATGCACCTGAGTCAATCAACCATGACTCATGATATACATGCGTATTTGAAGAAGAAGCCAAATACACATCCCCACCTTCATCCGAGGTTATTTTTTCCTCTACATAAGGTGCATCATCAGATCCCTTTCCTTTCTCAAGAGCTTTAGATCTGTAGTCCCTTTTGTAGTGACCTTCCTTTCCACATTTCCAGCACACCTTTACAAAATTTCCAGGAGATTTAGATCTCCCTCTAGATTTAGATCTCCCACTCGAAACCTTATTCTTGTTTCTATTTTGGGACCTTCCTCGTATAGATAAGGAATCTCCATTGTGACCCTCCATATTTATCTGTCTCATTTCCTCCAACAACAAGGCTAAGACAATGTCATCAAAATTCAAGGTAGTTGTATTGCTACCTATTGCAATAGCCAGACTGTCCCACGAATCTAGTAGAGAACACAACAAACCGATGCACTTATCTTCATCTAAGAATTTAATATCAAAAGATGACAGCTGACTTACCACAGTATTAAAAGCGTTCATATGCTCTATCACTAAGTCTCCATCCTTCATCCTCAGGTTATATAGCTTTTTCCATAGGAACAATTTGTTCACTAGAGACTTAGATTGGTACAAAGTCCCTAGCTTGTCCCATAAGGCTTTTGTCGTAGCTTCCCTAGATACATTAAACAATACTGAATCTGAGACACACAACTGTATTGTGTTCTTTTCCTTTCGATCCAACCTCTTCCAGTCTTCATCTCACATTTTCATTGGTTTAGTACCCGGATCTACCATGATCCACTGATCCTTATCCACTAGCAGATCTTCCATCTTGAGCTTCCACAACTAAAAACTATGACCATTAAATTTCTCGATCTATACCTTCCCACTGCTTGCCATTTTCTTTCACCACAAGAATCGATCCCATATATCTCCCACTGAACAGGGTCTACCTCAGGCCTAAGAAAAAAACACATCAGCAGCAAAGGCATCCCCTTGAAGATGAAACTGCTCTAATACTAAATGTATGTTTTAACCCTGTCCAAAAATTATTTGCAAACAAATCTTAAAAATAGAAAATAAACAATAGCAAGAGCATAAAACATAAAACAAATATACATAGAGATTTTTCCCTGGATCCCAAATTGGGACGACCAGCTTGATTTTTTATTATATTCCTTTTAGTGTTACAACACATATATATACATGTTGAAACAAACATAAACCCCAATCCATTAACCCTCGAGTAGAACATAACTGTAGTTCCCTTGACCAGATCTACAAAATACCAGGGGCCAAAAACCATCATGCCCCAAAACCATGTGCAAACCCATGCACAAAACCATGGGCATGTTCACCCACCAGAAAATAAGGACCAAATTTTTTTTCCTGGGGCGCTGCCCCAAACTCCAACAGGGGGGGCTATCACCCCCATGTTAACCCCTGCGCGTGACTAGTCATGGAAATAATATAACACAAACCCAACAGTAATCTTGTGAGTGATCCTCCCCTCACCTTTCCATCAGTATTTCCATCAGCCTGGAGTCTATTGCAACATATTTTAGTAGGCATATAGCCTCTCTTTTGCTTACAACGCATTTTTTATGAGAAGTTATGTAGAAGCAACTATAGCCATCATTGGAGGATTGAGAAGCTAGATCTAAAGCTTCTATCTTGTAGATCTAAAGGAGGGATCATCCCTTCAAGGTGAGATCTGATCTTGTGACATATTTCAGCTATCTATTTGTCAGATCTAACTTTAGATCTAATTTCAGCTTAGATCTAGCTTGTGACATATTTCTCCAACTTCTTCTCAACCTTGGCTAAAGGAGTCTTTTCTTTTCTACTCTTAGCCGTTTTATGGATATTCTCCTACTGAGCCTTTCTCTTTGTTACATTAGAGGGTTGATGGTGTTTTTGTGAAGTGGAAGATGGTTTAACTCGGACATCTAGTGTAGTTCCAGGTTGGATTTCCCTATAAAACAGAAAATTGTACCATTATTGATTTCTTTTCATGTGTTCTTCTTCAACTAACACTTTGATAAAAACCTGATGATATAGCCTATATTATGAAGTAGTTGTGTGTGTTTTAATCCTAGCTAACATATTTTTGAAGAAATTCAGTAGAAATAATGGTATGTTGAGACACTTCATACCTGAAACATGAAAAAAAATCTCATATGATAAAATAAAAACCATAATGTATCTCCTCTCACAGGTGAGATAAATTTTCATAAGCTTAACATCCTCAGCCCATTCCCTCCTAAGGTAACTATTGGGAATTTCTTTAGCCTAGCTGGGAGCTCTCTATCCATATTTAATGAAACTGTTGAGATCTCCTCCAGTGATGACTTGTACTTTAAACAATTGTTCTCCTTCATGTGGAAGGTTGAAAGCTTTAGCAATTGAATCTATTGATACATGCAATCTAAGACCATAGATAGTTGCTTCATGTCCATTGAAAGAGTGTGAAAACTCCTGAACTATTCCTAAATGAGAGCTTCCTAGTCTTGAACATAGTGGATACCACCCTTCTTGAACAAACAACCTTCTCACATTCAGATTAGCATCAACTAGGTAAGATTCTTTGGGTTGAATTTGTTTTATCTTTCCTCTTTTATTAGTCATCTTCAGTAATAAAGAAGTTTGTTTCCTGAAATATGATAGGTGGCAAGGCTAGAGGAGCTCACCTAATAGGTGATGATGTTTCTTGTATGAAATCTTGTCTGAAATCTAAGACTCCCTTCTCAAGCTACTCACTGGAAAATGTCGTTCACCAACAATTAAACTCAACACTGATAGTCTTCCTTTCTTTTTGGTGGCTTAAATTAGATACGTTGGTTAAAATTTCCATGCAAGATATTTTAATTATGGTAAGTATCTTAGACTGTAGTATAGATCCTCTTATAGTCATTATGATATTCAGTTACCTACAACATTTCAAATTGCATGCTACAGGTGGATCAAGATGAGCAGAGCTGTAACCGGTAGTCACCTCCATTGTATATTTATTATAGGCCTAATTTCCGACAATTTTTATGCGTGATCAACCAAAAACTCATCACAATAAAACTATGGATCCACGATCTATTTTAACAAAAAATATGTACTTTAACATGAGGATGAACTGACTGAGTTGAAAGATAGGATCGACAATGGTAAGATTCTCTTGGCTATGGATTAACACCTAGCTGCTACACGTATAGCCATGACTGAGGTCAATATTACTGACCGTAAACCTTTCCTATCATGTGGCCTAACTCATGATAAAATATTTAAAATGTATTTGATAACAAGAATATGTGGCTTAACATAAAGCAAATGCACTTTTTTTTATTCTTTTTAAAAACATGAGAAGTTACCAAAATTTCCGGTAGCATCTGGTTAAAGAAAAACAAACACAAAATAAAATTAAAACAAACTGTCTGAAATGGGCTAAAATAGATGCAACCGAAAATTTTGGTAGCATTGATTTTTTTTTTTGAAATTTACAAAGTTTCATCCTAAAAACAGAAAAATTAAAATAGACTCATGACTTAGCGTAGAACTATGCTAACATTGCCTCCACATGGGATAGAGCTCTCCCTAAGAGGCTCTAAGAATATTTTGAATTTTTAGTGCCTTTCATTGGGCTATGGAGCCTTATTATGAAACACACTGGTATTTACAATGACGTTAGGCTACAAACAACCTTAGTAAAAGAATTTCTTGAGAAAGCACCCATTAAATGGACCTCTAAACAGTTATGTCCCTCAATATATTGCAACTCAAAAGTATTTTTTTACAAAATATTGGAGATTTTGAAACGTCCAAGCCATAAAGCAAAAAATTTGGAATTCTTACCTCGATCTTGATGCTATGCATCCAATTTCAACACTAGATATCCAATCTGAAAATATTCCCTTTTAGTTTCTCTATCAGAAACTTTCTTTACAGCTAGCTGATATTTTCTTACCAAATCATATTGTCATTCTTGCTTTTGCTGCACTTCTATGATCTGATAAATTCTTCTAGTCATGTCATTCGGCTCAGCTTCATGATATTGCAGAAATTTGGCTATAGCAATGGCTAATTGGACTGGAAAAATAACATCATTTCCATAAACCATTTGAAAGGGTGATGTATTAATAGATTTATTGATTATCACCGTGTCATCCCATAAAGCAAACTTCATTTTAGAGTCCTAGGCTTTTGTATTTTATTCCAATAGGTTGGTGATTATTCTTTCCAAAGTTTCATTAAATGCTTAAGCTAAACCATTACCTTGTGGATAGTAAGTTGTAGATTGAGTGAGTTGAATACCATAATCTTCACAAAAATTTACAAATGCACTAGCTTTGAAATCAACCGCGTTATTTTCTACTAATCTTGATGGACATCCAAACACGGTTATAATTCCGTCCAGAAAGTTAATGATTACTTTATTAGTAGCATCCCTGGTAGGTATTTCTTCAATCCATTTGGTGAAGTAACCAGTTGCAACAAGAATCCAACTATGGTGTCCACTTGATGGTGGATGGATTTATCTAATGAAATCTAAGCCATGTTGCTGAAAAGGCGCAGAAACAACTATGGGCTTGAGAGGAAAAGACAACAAATATTTCTTACCAGTAAACCTTTGAAACTTTTCACATGCTTTTACCTTAGCACATACATCAGAAAATAAGCTAGGCCAAAAATAACCACCTCTCAGTATTTTGTATGTAGTGGTTCTCCAATAGTGATGACCTCCACACAAACTACTATTCATATCAAACATAACTTTCTTGGACTCATTTGGGTAAATGCATCTCAAAAAAACCCATGTAGGATCTTTCTAATATAAACAGTTATTTTTAATGCATAATTTAACAATTTTCAGCTTCAAAGATCTCACTCTACTTTTATCAAAATCTGGAAGAGGTTTAAAATGCTACAGAAAATAGATGATATACTTATACTAGCTAGACTCAGAAAGATGTTACACACTGCTATGTCAACAATAGGTTCTAAAATTTTCCCTTCTATACTGTCATCTATGAAATTCAAGCCAAAACCATTACAATTATCTTCAGCTAGTATTGCATCTAATCCTTGACCTTTGATTAGTTTAGTAGTCTTTATCTCTAAATCAAACTCAAGAACTTTAGTCACCCACTTCCTTCTCTTGAAATCAATATCAAGCTCAACTAATATTTCTCTAACAATAGAGGAATTTACATAGGCAATAATTTGAGCATGTAGAATATAAACTCTAAAATCCTTTAGAGATTTAACTAATGCATAAGCATGTTTTTCCAACATTTCATACATCAACTCTGCATCTCTAAGAGCTCTGTTGAAAAATTCTATGGGAGTTTCCTTATTTTCTGCATATTTTTGTAATAAAACAACAAAAATAATATCTTGAGATGCAATTTAGGAGATCAAGAAAGGTTTTCAGTATTCATGGCTTACCAACTAAGGTGCTTCAATGATATCTTTTTTGATCAACTTAAATAAATTTATGGCTTCAAATGGCCACTTCACTTCTTTGTCCTTATTCATGCAAGTAATATGCATCACCATTTCACTAAAATTTGGAATGAACCTTCTTAAGAAATAGATCTTACCACAAAAATATTGAATCTGTTTCTTTGATCTTGGAAGTGTTAAATCCTGAATTGCAATCACTCTTTTGGGATCAATTTTCACTCTGTCTTTAGAAAATATATGACCCAACATCTAACCTCCTTGAAGAGAAAAAAGAGACTTCTTTTGGTTCAATGATATACCATATTTTCTACTTTTAAAATATACTTGTCTCAAGTGGTGAAGGTATTCTTGAGATGAAGTTGAAAAAACAGTAATATTATCTAAATAGATGACCAAGGATTTGTCTTTTTATCCAATGAATGCAAATTCCATAGCACACTAAGAATTAGCTTCAAAACTCTTAAGCCCAAATGAATCTCTGCATACATGAATGTTCCCAAAGGGCGTAGTGAATGTTGTCTTCGCTTGGTCTTCTAGCCCATCCAACAGGGAACCCATGAACCCATCCAGCATGGAAATTTTGTCTCACCAAGTTACCTTTTGAAGAATATGCTCCATCTTTGGCAATGGATAGTTATCTTTCTTGGAGAATTTGTTCAAATTCCTAAAATATACACATAATATGACATCACCACTCTTCTTTCTTAATTTAACTAGATTATAAATCCAATCTGAGTAGCGTCCAAAGGTTTCTTCACTTACTTCTCCATCACTAGTAAGAATAGTGGATTTATTTATCTTAATTTATGACGGAAAGGCTTAGTACCATATTTCAATGGTATTCTATGATAAAATATAGCTCTGTCATATGTCTTAAGATCCTCACATTTCCAGGAAAAAGCATCAACAAACTCACAAAACAACTTTTGGTATTCAATCTTCCTTTGTTATAATAAATATTTTGACAACTTAACATACCTCGGTTCGTTTTCTATGCCCAAATTGAAATCTTCCAATTATGCTTCTGTTTCAACTAACTGTGTTTTTACTAAAACATTATTTCTATCAAAGATATTCTCAACTGGGATTAACCCCTTGGGAATATGATTCGTAGGAAGTTGAATGATAGGCTCATCAACAATCTATTTTTTAAGACTTTTGGTATCTTGATAATCAACATCATTCTTTATGAGATCTTCATCCTAATCAATGTTTAGGACAGAAAATTCTTCAACAACTTCAATGAATCTTCTAATCTCCTGATTATCCTAAAAAACATTCCAATGCTTGACATTATCAGGAAAGCTAGGTCTGAACCTAACTTCCACTTCATATTTCATCTTTATAGGTATTGGAATCTTCGATGAGCTTGTTGAAATATAAAGTGAATCAGCCAAAATATTAATTTCTATTAGAATAAAAGAAATGTTAAAGGTCAGGAATGAGTCTTATATGATACTCCATACTGAATTCTGGTAATCTCTGAGTCTGTGATGCTTATTTTGATAAACATTTCGGATTTGCTGAATAATAAGTTTGACATCTCCAAATTTTTTTTTTTCTCAAATATTCATATCTTTTGTTATTTTTAAACTAATCAATAGAGCTTCATACTCAACGACATTGTTAGTTGCTTCAAATTCAAGTTTGAAAGAAAAAAGAGAGCTCTTTTTCAAAGTGGAAATGAGAACTATCCATGCAATAGCTCCTTCTCTAGAACATGAGCCATAAAAGTACATTTTCCACAACTTAGAACACTCATGACTGATCTTTTTTTAATAGACTTAAAACTGAAAATGTTATATAGGAAGGGGAAAATTATCCATATGAAAAATGCTTGAAACAACATCAATTGTTCTAGCATAAATTGGATGATTAGTGGGGTATTTTCTATCACTAATGATATATGCTAGCTGATCTTCTCAGTAAATTCTTATTTTTTCTCCTCCAAAAAAAGGGACAATAGCATAAGTGAAATACATTTGCAAACGTCCACCCAACCTTCCAATCCATGACCTAGAAAGTAACATGCCAAATATAGGAGGAACATCAACTACTACAATATCCATCACAATCCCTCTCATTGGTAACTAAAGAGGCTTACTGCAAGTTCTTTGATGAAACTAAGGAATTGGACTTTCCGGTAATTAAAAGAGTAGAAATCTTGGCACTCTCCATTTACTTCTAGAACTAGTTCATCCATGACTACCTTGGGCATTAAATTATGTGAGACTAGAGAGCCCATTAGGAAATTATGCAAGATTTTATCATGAATATTCATAGATAAATAGAAGGGAGCAGTAGAGTCATCTATATCTTCTACTAATGTACCTAAAATAATAGTGGCCTTGTCATCTTCAAGGTTAACAAAATCAGAGGCTACATTGGTCGGTGGAGGCTGAAGAGCTTTCATAAAATTCCTTTTGAAATCATCATTTTTCATGAGTTATATAAGAGGAACAAGACTCTTTATCTTTTGTATCTCATTCTCAAAATTGAAAAGAAGGGGCAGTTTGTGAGCAATTTTTACCTCAAGTGAAGGAGGGTTAACTGCTACTAGAATTTCTGAATTTTCGATCTACTTGGTTCAACCACTTTCTTTTCTGCTAGACATTTAACTACATCCTTATTCTTCTTGGGTTGTGCAACACACTTTGAATTATCATCAATATTCTTTGATATGTGATTGTATCTACTTTTATGATGAGCATCAATCATGGAATGATTATGACTCTCTTCATTATTCTGAGTATATGACATGAAATCTTCATACTATGCTTGTGTAAGATGAATCAACCCTTCTTTATCTCTTAGAATATTGATATCAGCGCCTTTTTCCAACCCCTCAGCTCGCTCTTCATCCTCAAATATAGCATTCTGCAAAGGGGGCTATATTTTTTAATCATCAGCATCACTTCTTTCTCTCTACAAAATTTTAGGAGCATTAGGTCTTCTAAATTGCTGCCTATTAGGCTGATCAAATGAAAAATTTATAGCAATAGTTGGTCTTGCTTCCATCTTGAGATTGGACATCTTAGTGGTCAATGACTTAAAAATGTTGGTCAGCTCATGTAGCTTAGGATCTATGTTAGAAGTTCCTAAAGATTAAACTTTGGCTTTTTGCTTCCTTTTTTCTCTGTCAATCCCACCTTTGAGCCTATCATCTGCTAATATATTATATTCTCCCTCCAATGCATTGTCCTGCATTTATGTTAGTGTTGTATATCTTAATTCTCTCAATAATAAACAAAAATTAGGATCGAAGGCACCATCATAAGTGATTTTCATTGAAGCTTCAGTAGGCTTCATTTCAGTAGGAATTTTGCTATACATCTTATTGAATCTCTTAGAAAAATTAGAAACTCATTCTCTTTCTTTTCTTTTTATTGCACCAAATTCAGTGATATAATAAAAAAAAAAAATTCTTATCACACCATTTCGTTAAAAATGTATATTATAGGGTTTCATTCCAATGATGCTACTAGTTGTCAAATATGTGAACCATTTCTTAACATCACCCTCAAGGTTATGAACAAAAACTCTCATCCAGACATCTTCATGCACAATATTCCAATTCTTAGCATAGGTATAAAAATCAGCAAGGTGTTCTTCATTTGTTACCTCTCCCTCACCACTAAACTTAGTCATGTATTTGAGATAATATCCTACAGGTAATGCATTCATAGGTTGAGGTAAAACTAAAGGGGCATACCTTGCAGCAACAATTGAATCCATTCATTTAGGGGGTTTTTTTGGACCTTCCATGATATTAGTTTATGGGATTTATAGAACAACAATTCGTGGATTGTGAACAGTAGATGATGAAGCACCAAATTTTGATGTAGAGATTGTTTGTTGGCTGGAAAATAAGGGAGGTATAGGATTTTCTGCAAAATCAAGAGAAAGATTTTGCAGGACTTCTTTAGGGACAACCTTTGATAAAATAGTAGAAGGGGAAAAAAATTTCATTTACTCTTTTTCTTAATTATCTTTTCAGGCTCAGGGTCTCATATTCTCAAAGGGGAATATGAGCTAGCCCTATTTCTAGCCCTTCTAGGAGCTAGAATTTCAACAATGCAGTTGCCTGGTGTAAAGCAATCTAAAAATAGAGTTGGAATTGTACACCTCAGAACCAGAATTATAACTTTTTCATTCATCAAGGGATAAACTTCAATTTGCTTCCTCGATAATGATGCCAAAGACGTTAGCACAAGGAGTCACTCCTTGAATGCAAAAGGAGTAAGCCTTACACATCATATTTCATTTCAAATTTAAAGGTTTTGAGTTGTGGGATGGCCTCTTAAAGTGCTTGAAATGATTTTTATTCTTTAAGACTTTCATGCATTTGACAAGCTATGGAAATTATTAATTGTATGGGTAAATTGGTAGTATAGGGAGTAGATTGTAACAAGTGAAATGAGATAGATATCTAGTACTTACTCTAAGAAATATGCATATCCTAAATCAGTCACATAACTACAATGGTGGCTCTTTACATAAAATCTATTTTATGTAAAGTAAACAACATTTAGAAATTGGCATACATGTATAAATAATTTCATAAATCCTTCATGTAACCTTAACCAACTTGCTGCGCAACATACAAATGATTTTGCAGAAGACTAAAAATAAGATAATTTACTATTAGATCCTCTAACAGTTTTCTTACTCCCACCTTATGAGCTATTTCAACTCATAAATTAGAAGAAATAAACAATGAGAGAAACACACCATACATTAGATAGTCCTTGAATCACAAAGACCTCCAACATTAAGTGCAAAAAGGAGTTTTCTTTATTATATTAAGTATTTAGGTAGATCGACATGAAACCTAAAATGGTATTTACAAATGACATATATAAAGAGAGAGGCACCAACTCCATCTCTCCTAAAATGAAGGAATCACCTTTTGTCACATTACATAGGTGTTATAGGAAATTAAAGATATATCCCATCGAAATCTAACTAACAGGAGAGGTGTAAATGAGAGAAGAGAAGATTGTTTGGACTATACTGCTGAGTATGTTGACATGATGCCTCTTTTTCTACTTATTTGTCTCCTTGTACATTTGGTTCCTTAATAACCATGTGTCTTCATTAAATATTACCTTAAACAACCACATAACCACTTATCAACCATCACTTGTTATATCCATATCATTAGGAGTCCTATATTTCCTAAAGTTGCCTGGGAACTTTGCTGATAGTTATCAAAAATCATTTTAAATAGGTGCTACTAAAAATTCCAGTAAAAACCTATAACTGTGAAAAAATAGTAATGCTATTGGAATTTCCAGTAGGGCTATGTTTCCTTTTCAAAAATTCATAGAAACACTTTGAAAAACCTATGTAGACTTGTACACTTTGAAACTTGAGTTGTTGTTAAAAAATATACTTAGTAAGAAGAAATATGTTTTATCAAAAAATCCTTTTACTTTTATCCCATATGGGTTGTTGCTTCTACAAGCTTGTGCACGTCTAATTTTTTGTCAACATATTACCTTGATCTTGTGGTCCTAATGGATATTTCTTTGTGAGTGTTTTTTTTTTCTCCTTGAACCCTTTTGAATTTTTCTTCTTTTGAGGATTATGTTTGTTGATTTGAAGGGTATTTTCCTTTGAATTTATTATTAGAATAATTAGTCTATGCAACTGAAGGGGTTACACTTTATAATCCTTTAGATTTCCCTTCTACATCTATGACCTCTCTCAGCAAAATTGGATTATGCAGATCCTTATATTTGAGTGTAAACTTGTTGTTGTTTCTAGTGTATATTTTTCTGCTACCAACAACAGCTATGGCATCATATTTCCTTATTTTTTTTTTGATTTCATACCCTGCATCTTTTAGAATCACTTCATTAGACTTAGTGGGTTGATATTCCTTCTGAATTTTTTGTTGAATGTCTGCACTTGAAACATCCGGTAGCACCTATGTTTTGGATTTTTCTACAGTTGTAAACTGTCCTCTCCGAACTCTGGTATAAACATTAGGAAAAGTAGAAGTGGGAGTCACCATCTTCATAGATTTAGGTTTATTTTTTGATGAGCCTTCTCCTTTCTCCAACTTCTTCTCAACCATGGCTAAAGGAGTCGTTTCTTTTCTTATCTTAGCCTTTTTATGGATATTCTCCTTCTTATAATTTCTCTTTGTTATTTTAACTGGATGATGGTGTTGTTGTGATGATGAACATTGTTGAACTCAAACATATGGTCTATGTGTAGGTTGGCCTACCCTGTAAAACAAAAAATGGTCCAATGGTTGATTTATTTTCCTGAGTTCTTCTTCAACTAACACTTTGATAACAACTTGTTGATATAGACTATATTCTAAAGCAGCTGTGTGTTTCAATTCTAGCTAACATATTTTTCAAGTTATTGAGTAGAAATAATGGTAAGTTGAGGGTCTTCATGCCTGAAAAATGAAACACAAATATCATATGATAAAGAAAAACCACAGTATATCTCTTGTTACGGGCAAGATAAATTTGATGAGCTTAACAACCTCAACCCATTCTATCTTGAGGTAACTATTGGGAATTCCTTTAGCCCAGTTCGGATCTTTGTGTCCATATTTAAGGAAAATGTTGAGATATCCTCTACTGATGACTTGGACTTTAAACCATTATTCTCCTTCTTATGGAAGGTTGAAAGCTTTAGCAATTAAATCTATTTATACCTGCAATCTGAGACCATATATAGTTGCTTCATGTCCATTGAAAGGGTGTGCAAGCTCCTAAGCTATTCCTAAATGAGATTTTCCCAGTCTTGAACACAGTGGATACCACCGTTATTGAAAAAACAACCTTCTCACATTCGTATTAGCATCAACTAGGTCAGCTTATTAGGGTTCAATTCATTTTATCTTTCCTCCTTTCTTATTCATCTTAAGCAATAAAGAAGTTTGTATGCTAAAATATGTAGTGGTGAGGCTAGAGTAGCTCACCTAATAGGTGTTTTAGTGTTCTCTATGAGATCTTGTCTAACATCTAAGACTCCCTTCTCAAACTGATCACTGGAAAATCTCGTTCACCAATAGTTAAACTCAACAATGATAGTCTTTCTTTCTTTCTGGTGCTTTAAAACAAATATGCAGTTTCAACTTCCCATGAAAGAGATTTTTCATTATGGTAAGTATGTAATATTATAGCCTACACCCCATGATAGTCATTATGATCTTTAGTTGGCTGCGAAGTTTCATATGATATGCTACAAGTGGCTATAGATGAGCAGAGTTGTAACTGGTAGTCACCTCCACTGTATCTTTATTACAAGCCTAAATTTCTGGTACCATCTATGCGTGAAGAACCAAATGGTTATCGCATTAAAATTGTGGATCCATAACCTATTTCAACAAAAATCATTTACTTGGACATAAGGATGAACTGACTTAGTTGAAAAATAGGACAGACAACGATAAGCTTCTCTTGACTGCAGATTGACACCTAGATGCTACATGTATAACCATGAATCAACTCAACATTAATGATCGTAAACCTTTCCTATCATGTTACCTAACTCATGATAAAATATTTGAAACGTATTTGATAACATGAACATGTGGCTTAACACAAATTGGATGCACTTTATTTATTTATTTTTAAAACAGGAGAAGTTATAGGAATTTCTGGTAGCATCAGGTTAAAGAAAAATAGACACAAAATAGAACTAAAATAGATTGTCCGAAAAGGGATAGTAAATATCTACCAGAAATTTCATTAGTGTTCAACTTTTTTTTGATATTTAAAAAGTTTCATCCTAAAAACAAAAAATTTAAAATAGAATCATGACTTAGCATAGAATTGTGCTAACAGATGGAGTGGGAAATAGACTCAATGGTTTCTGATGTGATGAAATTTCTTCCTCAAAGTCACTTGAGCTAGCAGTTTCTAGTTTAGGCTCACTATCACATCTGGGCTACAAAGGGGTCTAAATGAATTTTTTAGAATCTTTGTGGTAAAATATTCCACTGCGCGTAGTTGGACATCCTTGATGCGTTTAAGCCATATGTTCACATAGAAAACCCCGTTCACACAATAGAATTTTCAGTAATAATTTTAATGAGCATAGGAACATACCTCTAGGGCCTTTGAAAAACCTTCTTTCTGCTTCATAATAGGACACAAATTTATCAATGGAAAATTTAGTAACAAATCCTCCCAAGAGGAAATTGATCCAGTGATCTACCATGTGGGTGATCTTATTATAAAACATATCTACTTTCTAAATCAATTTAGGAGTCCACTCAGTGACTACATCATCTTTTATGCAGTGGTGAAATTCAGCTAAGAGCGACAACCACTCCTCTATTTCGTGCACAAAGGAAAAAATGGAAATTTCATGCACTTCTGTATAAATATATTTTTTTACCCACTTCTTGTCAGATAACTTAGTACTTCTATTCTCTTTGAGTGCAAGTTTAGGGATCTTTCTATCCAACCAATCTTGTAATTCATTTCATAACGAATGCCAAAATATCAAATATCCCTCAAAATTATCCCAGTCCTGACAACATAACCATTTTCTGGCTTGAGGGGTCTTAACCTAGGTTCAGAGTTTATGGAGAAAGTAACAAACCCTTCAATTGGTGGCCCTTTCGGTAACGATATTGTTGCACAGACCAAAGTATCACCAGAAGTAGTATGGGGGGGGTGTTAGAACTAGGTTTTCACATCGTAAGGGGGAAATTAATGAAGTGGTCCACATAAAACCAATTGCAAATTTACATTACTAATGAACTGATGAACAACTGTGCGCGAAAATATACAACAGAATCATAGAGAATGTAGTCTTTAACAGAATAACACAGAATCATTGTTCACCTTAGCACAGATAAACAGAACAGAATCAAATCCAGATCTTAAACAATGCAAATACTTAAATATAACTATAAATCATCAATAAGCATTCATAATCATATCTTATATCCTTGCACAATCACCAATAGATAAGACAGATAATGCGATCTCAACATAAAATATGTAGTAAGAAACTCATATGGATAACATAGGAAACTTTCCAGAAACTATATTTTCTATTAGCTTCAGATCTATCAATTAATACATCAACTTTCCCTTAGAAAACCTTCCTATGCACACATCTAGCAGAGTCTGCACACAGCCTGGACTTGGTCTCTGGGCACAAAGCTAGTAGGAGCCATTCAACCCAGCCCAAACAATTCTTACATATGCATATACTTATAAAAATATCAATATTATGAACTTACCTAGAACTACATAGCTTAGACACAATATATCTATTTATATTCACCTAACACATAGATACTATGGTCTCAAACCACGGTTTGAGGCCCACAGTTTAACCTTAAACCCAAATACATTAAAATTTGGGACTTTGACCCACCCCAAAGCCCCTTGATTCCCTTTGTGCAGTGCGCAGATACAATATTATACAAAATGACATCGGAAATTGTGCCTTAGGGACCTCACACCAAGAAAACCATTAACTCAACAAAAATGATATCAAAATACAAGTAAAGTAAACGCATGAGGAAATAGCATAGATATGTATTCAAAGTATTCTATTATTACTCAGATATTCTTAATCCAACCATTTCTACACTGCGCACTCAATTGTAGTGGTCTGCACACTAAGCTGCTGAATTTCTAAGGTCTCCCTGCATTCAGCAGGAGGACCCTTCCCTTTATGATAAAGAAACATAATACAGAATCAAATTAATGTTACATACAAGTGAATTATATAGTGAGTTATCTATTGATCGAATCTCATTAAAGGACTATCCTAGACACCTTATATAGTCTTCTCTTTTATAACACCATAGTCCAAAAACCATGGGTGTAACTCAAATTATACCAAGTTTTCCAATTGATTTAAAAATTAAGGGGATTTGACCAACCCCAAAGCCCTTAAGACTGTAACATAGCTCTTTGTTGCGTGCTCCTCTCCTCTATATATAGATTATTTCCCAAAATATTCCATCGAGGGGTACCTTGTCCAACAACTAGTGTTTGGAAACCTACTTTTACAGTTCAACTTGGTTTATATTGGGACCACTTCTTGAATCCTTAACCTACACCATCTTCCCAAATTCCTATCCATCGATCATCACCCAAACAAGCTAAAATACATGTGATCAACCTTTATAGGTTTTCATAGTATCACAATATTTCCATTGGTATTGGGTACTTCCCAAGTCCCATTTACCTAGCCAGTACAAGGTACCTCACATTCTCTACTACTTGGAATGGGTACTCAAGTTTCGATATGATAGATTATTCATAGTATGTATCAATCCTAATCAAAGCCACCTTATCATGGGACAATGACAACTACCATCGGGTAACAGTATGGTCCATATCAAGGTATTCCTCAATCACCTTTTCAAGGAAAGGAATACAAACCCAACAGTTCCAACAGATTTATCATCATCCTAGGGCTAGGAAATAAGGTCACTTGCATACTGGTTATACAAATCCTCCTTATGCTAGTACCAAGGCTCCTTAGTATCAAAATCCCCCTTATCTGAGAATGCAAGCAAATATTTCTCAAGCTAATCCTTCATATCCAGGTCATCCTCATCCTAACTTTAATCGGTGGTTTAATTTTTCGGCTACTCTCTAATTTCCAGACAGAAACCGACTATCTAATGACCTCATTTCTCATTCTCCATGGTGGTCAATTATTCCCACTAAGTTTCTTGATGCTATCCTAACATTCAATGGGAATCCATGAGAAGACTCATCGAGGCACGTTATGGCATATCATTTATGGTGTTCTTCAAAATCCCTCAAGTATGATTACATTCAACTTTGTATTTTCCAATGAATGCTTGCATGTACTACAACTAGATTGAGTATAGAGTTACCTAGAGCTTCGTTCCATGATTTCATCACTTTTGGCCACAACATTATTTACACATTTCTAGTTCCTCATCACATATGAAACTTGAACAAAAGTATTGACCAATTTCAAATAATCAGATTCCACTCACATCCAAAATCACATTCATATCTGGAGGCATCACCACTCATTTCTCAAGACTTATGTTCCCACTACAAGAAAAAGGACATTGGTGAGGGTCATGCTTGTGACGGACCTGTAAGGACCGTTACCAATGTCACATATGGTGATGGTCCTTAAAAAAGTGCCACTGTAAGTGTATATAGTGATGGTCCTTTAAGGTTTGTCACCAAATCCATTTTCAATGACACTTTTGGTGAGGGTCGTTAAATGCCCATCATTAATTCTCTCTTTGGTGACACTTCTAGTGACGAACTTTTAATGACCCTCACTAATGCTATTTTTGTTACTTTTGGTGACGGTCAAAAAATGTTCGTCATCATTGATCTTTCCAATGAAGTTTTGATAACGCTATGTGGCCATTAATATATTTTTTGTCAAAAGATAATGATTTAAGACCATTATTGTGGAGTTTTTTTATAATATGTCCAAGACCATAGTGGTTAGAGTCAGTGAATTTTTTAAGAAGTAATTATTGTGTATCATTACCCTCAATTAATGACTATTCAAATAGAGTTTTCCTATGAGTCAATACTTGATCCATATATATTAAGTTTATTATCTAGAAAATTCCCTTTAGATAAATTTCCATTAGTGTGTGTAGGAAATATATTATTTAATATATAATCAAGATCTAACAATTCTATTAATGAGAAAGACCTAACACTCAACAATTTTGGCACACCTTAAATTGATACTTTGCAACACAGTAACATTTCTTAGCACCTCGCATGTATTAGAACATATTTGTACCTAAAACACCTTGTCATGACACTGACGCCAAAGCACATGGTGGCATGCACTAGCATAGCATGGAACTCTCCTAGCATGTGTTGGCATGCTTGTAGTCCCTAGCATGCACTGGAAAACCTTGGTTGAATGCATTGAAATACATTAGCACTTGGCACACAATGCCACTTGGCATGTATTGGGACCTATTATTAGTGTGCCTAGCATGCCCCTTTTGAAAAAGATAAAGTTACGACTTATTAACCCTATTATTGGTTCTTCCTTTTCTTGCCTTGACACATATTGACATACCTTGGCACCCTACACATCCTTAGCACTTGACATGTATTTTCATGTCATGGAAATATTAATTGGCACATATAATTAGCACACGCTGGAACTCCCAAGCACACTTTGGGAATTCTTCACATGCCTTAATATTCCCTAGCATGCTTCACCAATTCTTAGCATACCTTGTCACCCCTTCCTTGGTATGAAAACTAGCACTTATTAACACTAGTCTCTGACACACGTTCCTCATATTCATTAGCTTCCATGAATTTTTACCTATTTCTCCCTTAATGTTTTTTCCTAATACTCCTTAACACTCATCAACATGCATTAGCACTCTTCAACATGCCCTTCCACTTCATAATATGCATACCAATCCCTGACACATATTGGCGCTTGGAAAGTCTTAGAATATATGGAATACATAGAGATGCATTGGTATGATTTGGAATGGTTTAATATTAAATTTATTTGAGATCAATTTTTGGAAAGTAGATGAGAAGAAATAAAGGAATACTTGGCTCTTAGAAAGCACTAATACTTTGCACTTGGCACCTATTTCCAACTAGTGTTGCTATGCCTAGCATGCCCCTCTTGGAAAAGGTAAATTGATGACTTATTAACCCTCTTATTTGATCATTTTCTTGTAGTTTAACTTTTTTCTCCATTTTTTTCCTTGACAGTCCCTGGCACACATTCACACGCCCTTGCACATCTTGGCATGTCATATCACTTGGCACATCTTAGCATGTTTTACATGCCTTCGCACTATCTGGCACATCTTAGCATTCCTTAGCATGCCTTGGAATTCATGTCCTCACAGCTAGCCTTTACATTTTTTCATGACTTGGGAACCCAATCAAGTCCTTGGCTATTGCAGTTCATGTGACAATATTGGATTTCTTCAACCACAACAACTTGACCAATTGCACCTACTACAAGTATATTGTGCCTTGTTCACCTAAGAACTGCCTATAACTCATCTTATGCCACTCATTCCAAAGCTCAACTTGTCCCACTTAACTAGTTACCAAGACAAGGATCACATGATCTAGCCATGGCCATAAAACAACTAAGCAACATAGGTTACAAAGGAAATATTTCACATGTATGTTTAGTTCATATAAATAGTAGAACATTAACTGATATTTTGAAACAACCTTAAGATGCACAAGGCACATAAGATATAAGCTGACACAAGATGAGTGCCCCAAAACTTATAGACAATAATGTAAAATATGCAATTATCTATAATAGCTTAAAACATGAGCATGTAGCCAAAGTGTGCCACATTTCATATAAAAAAATATCTAAAGGAAAAATAATGGTGTGCCTAACACAAAGTGATCTCCCTTTTTCTAAAACTAGTGCTATGTCGAGTCTCATATAACAACCGTAGGCTTGCCTCTTGTAAATCCCACTATGAACTTCTCCAACCAGCACACTTCGTCCTCAGCACACTTTAATTCACTTACACTCCCTGGCACACATTCTTATTCCTTCCTTTCCACGCATTTTGACCTAGTTATCCCATGATATGCCTCAACACTCCCTAACGATCTTCAGCATGGATTGAAATTTTCTGGCATGTGTTAGCATTCCTTTTAATTATTTTACACACCCTAACCCTCCCTAACTACCATGCCCTCACAACTACCCTTACTTAATTTGCAACTTGGGAACCCAACCAACCCCTTGCTTGAATATAAGAGCTTGACCAAGTTACAGTTACTACAGCTAGACTATGTTGTTGAATTATGTAGCTTGGGAGGTACTCCACAAGCCTATTGAGATGAGTTTGTGTGATTTTGGTCACAAACAGATTTGTGGGAAAATAATCCAAGAAAATGGATTTTGGACCGAAGATGGGGTTTAAAATCTAAAAGAAAAATAAAAAGGAAAATTAATATTTCAGAAGGTCTAAGTGGATAAAACCCATAAGTTCTAGAGGGTTCCTAAGAGGTCTAGGAAAATTTATTTAAGGAGGCCTTAGGTGCTGAAGTTTGCAACAAGAAACTGTGAAATTGGCATCCAGAAACAACATGATTACACACACACTAGTGTGGGATCACAGGTCCAAGTGATAGTCACACAGTGATGGGTCCAAGCGATACATTAGTGCATTTAATTTATTTTTCCCTTAATTAAATTGGACAATAAATTGTAATCTTATCTCAAAAATAATTGTAATAGTTAACTGAGTGTGATAAACTCAATTAGCTCATGAATTTCGAGTTGAGGGTGGTTGGTGAGGCATGCAGAGTGATTTTATTAGTTATGGAATTCGAGTTGCAGTTAGTGTGTTAGTTTAATGCATGATTAATATGTTAATTGAGTTAGTTGAGTTAAAGTAAGTTGAACTGGTTGTAACTATTTGTTGCACTAGTGAGAGATCAAGTGAATTAAATCATATTTAATTCACAATCAATGATTTTCCATGCAACTGATGATTTACTATTAATAGTTTCATGCATGTCAGTTCCAGTAGAGACCCAATAGAGACAAAGGTTAAAGAGAAGTTAATTATCAATTGTGGTTTTAGAAAACTTCCCAGATGCAGTTAAATAACCATAAGATTCCCAGGATACTCAAAGCAGTTGAGGAAGGCTGAAATTCCTAAAGAATAGGGATTTCATTCATCAAGAATTGCATGAGCAAGGCAAGCTAAAGACAAGCTTATAATTGGCTAAGTGTTAGTCCAATTTTTCCTGGATCAGTGTGAGATGATAGGTAGAGTGCAGGAGATTATTATGAGCAAGAATGCATTGTATTGTTTCATCATTCCTTGGCTGAATATACAATAAAAGATAGAGCGATTTTGAGCAGCAAGCTTTCCCGAGGAAAATTATCTTTGTTGTGTATTGATTTGCTTCTTTATTTTACTTGGTGTGATTATGGAATCATGTTTAATTTCCACAAATGAGTTATTAGAAGAATTTAGTATCTTTATTTAGAACATTTCATGATCAGATTGAATTCATGATATACATATGTTTGTATAATTTCTACATGTTGTCAGAGCAGGAACTGTTTGGGTGAGCCAGTTTACAGAGAATATCTGAAAATTTTGATGCAAAAGTTTGAAAAAAAAATAGAATATTTTGATTCCTTGCGAAAAAATACCCAAATTGAAAAATAAAATCGGTCGAATCAGAGCTCAAATGAGGGAGATATCGTTGATTTAAAATCAGCTCTTTTTTTAGAAAATTTTGCGACGACAGGACAATTACAATGCGCAAAAGTGATAAAAGGAAATAAAGCCAAGAATATTGGGATTCATGTGAAGAATCTCTACAAACTTGATGTAGATTATTGTGCAACATTGATGGGTAAGGCAGACAAAGTGGTGAGCCAAGATGAGGGTGAGTTATGGAACAAGATATTGGGCCATCTACACCACAAAGCCTTGAAGGTCATGCAACATATTTCTACGGAGCTTCCAAAGGGTACTCTTATGTAGATAGAAGGTATGTACCATGGGGAAGTGAGAGAAATCCAAGTAATTGTCCCTTGAGAGGGAGCTTGATTTGCATGCAGATGAGGAACTCTTGGCTCCAAAGGATGAACCTCAGGATGTGGAGCAGCCACAAGATAAGGATCATGGAGTGGTAAAAAACACTCATGTAGATACCTCCATGAGGTGAAAATTTCGAGCCAGATGGGCAGAGGGAGTATATGCTGCTATACCTATAGGTGTGAGGGGGTTGATGTGCAAAATTAATCCCGAGAATAAATTTGGGCAAGGTTCATTGAGATGGTGTGTCTCATGGATCGAACCTAGCTATGGGGATTCCATAATACGGTATTAGTAGGAAGTATCTATTAGATTGATGCAGCCAAATTTCATGAAGAAAAAAATCATAGTGACAGGTATCATATACTCGAGCCCAGATCATAGTTGGTAGCAATGTAGAGTGCATGGATGCAGATGTTAGCAATGCAGAGAATCTAGTAGACATGTGTAGTAGCTAGCAACAATCAAAAGTCTCTGATGAAAGATGAATTATACTGATTCATTTTTTTGGAGGCTATATAGTTTTAGAAGTGTTTCATGCAAGATTTGCATATGAAAGAAACACTAGGGAAGTGTTGCATGCAAGAGTTGCATGTGCACATGGAGGACATTCCAAAGGTACCATATTAGAACAGATTTATTCCTTTCTTGTTGAGAGGAAGTGTTGAATTTTGCAACAAGAAACAGTGAAATTGGCATCTAGAAACAATATGATGACAAAAACACTAGTGTGGGATGACAGGTCCAAGCGATAGTCACACAATGATGGGTCCAAGTGATAGTCACAAATTGATGGGTCCAATCGATAGTCACACAATGACGGGTTCAACCGATACATTAACGCATCTAATTTAATTTTCCCTTAATTAAATTGGACAATAAATTGTAATATTATCTCAAAAATACTTGTAATAGTTAACTGAGTGCGATAAACTTAGTTAGCTCATGAATTTCGTGTTGAGGATGGTTGGTGAGGCATGCAGAGTGATTCTATTATTTATGGAATTCGAATTGTAGTTCATGCATTGGTTTAATGCATGAGTAATCAATTAACTCAGTTAGGTGAGTTAAATTCAGTTGAACTGGTTGTAACTGTTTGTTTCACTAGTGAAATATCAAGTGAATTAAATCATATTTAACTCAAAATCAATGATCCACCATGCAATTGATGATTTACTATTAATAGCTGCATGCATGCCAGTTTCAGTAGAGATCGGGTTGAGACAAAGGTTAAAGGGAAGTGAACTATCAATTGTGATTTTAAAAAACTGCCCAGATGCATTTAAAGCACCATAGGATGCCCACGATACTTAGCGCAATTGAGGAAGGCTAAAATTCCTAAATAATAGGGATTGCATTCATAATGAATTGCATGAGCAAGGCAGGCTGAAGACAGGTTGAGAATTTGCTAAGTGTTGGTCCAATTTTTCCTGGATCAGTGTGAGACAATAGGCAAAGTGGAGGAGATTCTTGTGAGCAAGAATGAATTGAATTGTTTCATGATTTCTTGGTTGAATATATAATAGAAGATAGAGGGGTTTTGAGCAGCAAGCTTTCCCCAGGAAAATTATCTGTGATGTGTATTGATTTTCTTCTTTCTTTTACTTGGCGTGATTATGCGATCATGTTTAATTTCCACAAATGAATTGTTAGAAGAATTTAGTATCTTTCTTTAAAAAATTGCATGATCAAATTGAATTCATGATATACATATGTTTGTATAATTTCTACATGTTATCAAAGTAGGAATTGTTTGGGTGCACAATTTTGCAAAGAATATCAGAAAATTTTGATGCAAAATTTCCAAAAAAAGCATATTTGGATTCCTTGCGAAAAAATACCTAAATTGAAAAAACAAATCCGTAGAATTGGAGCTCAGATGAGGGAGATATCGTCGATTTAAAATCAGCTCTTTTTTTAGAAAATTTTGCGATGACGGGACAATTACAATGTGCGCGAGTCAAAAAAGGAAAGAAATCCAAGAAGATTGGGATTCGTGTGAATAATATCTACAAACTTGATGTAGATGATTGCACATCATTGATGGGTAAGGTAGACAAATTGGTGAGTTGGGATGAGGGTGAGTTATGACATAGGATATTGGGCCATCTACACCACGAAGCCTTGAAGGTCATGCAACATATTTTTATGGAGCTTCCAAAGGGTACCCTTGCGTAGATAGACACATGCAAGGGATGTACCATGGGGAAATGTGAGAAACCCATGCATTTTTCCCTTGAGAGGGAGCTTGATTTGCATGTAGATGTAGAACTCTTGGTTACAAAGGATGAAACTTAGGATGTGGAGGAGCCACAAGATGAGGATCATGGAGTGGCAAAAGCTACTCATGTAGAAACCTCCATGAGGGGGGAATTTTGAGCCAGATGGGTAGAGGGAGCACATGCAACTATACCTCTAGGTGTGAGGTGGAGCGATGTCAAAAATTAATCCCAAGAAGAAATTTGGGCAGGGTTCATTGAGATGGTGTGTCTCATGGATCGAACCTGACTATGAGGGGCCCACAATACACTAGTAGCAGGAATGATCGCTTAGATTGATGTATTCAGATGTCAGGAAGACAAAAATCAGAGTGACAGGTGTCAGATACTAGAGCGCAGATCAGAGTTGGAATCAATGCAAAGTGCATGGATCCAGATGTTAGCAACATAGAGAATCTAGTAGACATGTGCAGTAGCTAGCAGGAGTCAGAAGACTTTGATGATAGATGCATTATACTAATTCAGATGTTTGGAGGCTATTCAGTTTCAGAAGTGTTGCATGCAAGAGTTGCATGTGCACATGCAGGACATTCCAAAGGTACCTGATTGGGACATATTGATTCCTTTCTTGTTGAAAGGGAGCATTGAAGTTTGCAACAAGAAACAGTGAAATTGGCATCCAAAAACAACATGACGACAAACACACTAGAGTGGGATGAAAAGTCCAAGTGATAGTCACACAGTGATGGGTCCAAGTGACAGGAACAAAACTAGAAGTTTTCAACCTTGGTCACTCCCTCCTCGGCTCATGAGTGAAACTAAATCCTTCCAGTCACATGGATCCCCCTCTATGCATGTGACTAAGAGGTTAGTGTTTTGACAGTCAAATTAGACTCCATTCGTACGCTTCCAAGATCATTAGTGTGACCAGAACTCCTAGTCACACATGTAGCTCTTCCTTAGAGCGACCAAAGCATTCCAGTCACAGACACAACATGTATTCCATGCGACTAGGATATTAGGGTTTTTGAAGTTCATTTTTGACCCCTAGTCGCGTGTTGTCCTAGCTTAAGGGAGTGACTAGGACCCTATAGTCACATAGATGAATCCTCCTCCATGCGACTAAGGAATAAATGATTAAGTTTCAGTATTTCAAATATTTCACTTAGTGACCATAGGGTTCGACAATAGATTTAAGTGAGTGACAATTCAGTACTGTCTTCAAAATTAGGTTTTGTAGTGCATACATGGTTGGATTCATTTCATGAATGTTATGGTAGTTTTACTGGTTAGTTGCATAGATGAAGATATGGATCATTGTACTCTCTTTTTCTGATGACAATCTAAGAAGAATAATTGACAAGGGTTTCCCCATAGAGGGTTTTGCCTTCGTCTTCGACCAATCCTGGTGTCTCTACGTGTGCATGATTTTCTTCTATTTTTATTTTATGTTTCACTGCATTGATGATGATGTTATTCTTCTTTCTACATAATTGCATATTCTACAGAATAATGATGTAAATATTAATAATGTTATGATGCTATGGGGTGAACTTTATGTGCTAACGAAGAAATGAAATTATCAAATAAAAGAACAATATAGCCCTATGAAAAATTAACATGTTAAGACACCAACAAAGGTCCGATCCTTATCAAATTCTCGTCACCTATGCCCACTCTTTTGGGATTGATGGAGTTTGGTTCAATGAGGGCCTTCTATGATCGTGATCTAATCCCACCGACCAACTTTTGTTGTGCTATGTCACCAACACAACACGAGGCCCAAACCTAGATCCATTTAGGTTTAACTGAATTCATATAATGCACACATAACACTTGCACAATTTTAATAGTTTGGACGTTACTCCTTTTTTTCAAAGTTGATCCCAAACTCGTGAAATGGAAATCACTGAATCCTTTCGATGATATCTCCCTCTAGGTTGATAATGATTATGTCCCAAGGTGAATGATGATCTGCTCACACAACTTCCTTCATTTTTTTTCCTACTACCATATGTAAATATCCAGGACAAATCAAAGATTTCCTATCCAATTTCTAATTGACAAGATTCAAATCAATAGAAAAAGACTACATAGAGAAAAACCATATACAAATGCATGGAAAAGGTTTAAAACTATATTCACTTTTTATCAGGTGATATGTACAAAGAACGTTGTGGACCTTCTGTTTGAAATCTTATTTTTGAATGCACTTGGGAGATTTTTTCTCCCTATCCTTTTCTATACAACTTCACTAGTTGCAATTATCTCAACATAAACAATAGAAATTAGAAATTTGTCTAGTAGCCTAGAACCCCTAGATTTCCAACCCTACAACTGTTACATTAACAAAAGACCACTTTGATAGTTACTAAAACAAACTAACACCTCGCCAATATTCCTATGAGACACATGGATAATTAACAACCTACAATTTCTAATTTATACACAAAAATCAAATCTCCCTTCTATAATTTACATGGTACCCTTGGGGTCTTAAATAAAATGATTTTCCTAGGGTGATGCTCCTGCATCAATGAATCATACTAGTTGTGACATGTCATAGTACGTATTCCGGGTGAACTTGTTGCCACAACACCATTATGATCACTAGCATGGTTGAGAAAAAAACTACTTGAATAAATATTTAGAAGGTCATATATTTCTATGCATGACCCATAATTAAGCAAGATTACAATGGTTGGAAATTTCTTGTTGAGTAGAACAGGTATACAAGCTCAACATAGAACCTATAATATTACTTGTAGAGGAAAAAAATCCATTAACTCACCTCCTTAATGCCACTAAGGGGGATGGGTACATGATAAGAGAAGATTAATTTTCCTATCATATTAAGCAAAGAACAAACCTAATAAGCCATTAAGTAAATATGAATGTCTTAAAAAGCATGAACCCAAGGGTGAATTATACTAGTTGTGACATGAAATAGTACAAATGCCTGGTGAACTTTCTGCCACATCACTAGTATGATTGCTAGTGTGATTGAGAAAAAGAGAACCTGAATATTTTTTTACAATGTAATATCTTTCTATGCATGACTCATAATTAAGCAAGAATATAATTGTTGGAAATTTCTTGTTGAGAAGAATACAATAATAGTACTTAAAGAGGAAAAATTTCATTTTCTCACCTCCTTAATGCCACCTAGGGGGTGGGTACATGATATGAGAAGATGAATTTTCCTATCAGATTAAGCAAAGAATAATTATTGGATCTAGTTCTCGAGGGTCACATCAATGTCCTTGTTTAAACTATTCCTTTAAATTTGGATAGATATTGGAGTTCTTCCATAATAATTATATGTATGGATATCATGGGGACTAAAAACATACATGAAGGGACATTCACTTTTGCTATGGTGAAATAATTTTTTCTATGGACTTTTCAAAGTTTAATTTTGGAAGACTCTCAAGATGGTTTGAGTGGACTTAAATAAATTTCTCATGATATTATTGGATTCATCAAAGCGTGTAACATCTAGCTTGGGACATAGGCCTTCTTCATTTAGGATGATTTCATATTCATTAGAATAAATAATCTTTTAGCTTGGGATATAGGCCTTCTTCATTAAAGATGATTTCATCTTCATTAGATTAAATAATATTTTAGCTTGGGACATAAGCATTTATCATTAAAGATGATTTCATATTTATTAAAATGAATAATCTTTTGAAATTATTAAAGATAAATTTTATTGAATTAAGAAAAATAAAATAAAATATGTAAAAAAAATTACTTCACTCCTTTACAATATTCTCTAATAAATCACCTTATGGAGTGATTGATTGCTAATTTTATTATTTTCTTTCATCCCAATTATATGATCTAAAAGAGAAATTTTGAGTTTGAATCTTGTATCATTTATGTTAATACATTACCTATTTGAAAGAGTCTCTATGAAATTGGAGAAAATGAGTAATTTTGTCAAATTGTCTTCTTATTTGATAAATAATTTTTGAATAGTTTTCCCAATGGAAAATCTCATCCTTTTAAGAAGATATTGTAAAATTTTATCGATAGATAAACAAGCTAACTTTTTCTTTTCAAAAAGATATATTTTATTATTATTATGTATCATTCAGTGACTATATTTTATTATGAATTATATAATTTATTATGTCAGCAACTATATTTTACAATTATGTATCACATATGAGAGACTTATACAAATTATTAAGTTTTGATATAGATCGAATCCCTAAGGTATGTATTAGAAGGTATGTGTATAGCATTGGATGTTTCTTGATTAGAGTAGAGTGTCTTTATTGTATAGTATAGAATAGCTTGTCCCTGCCCCAATTCCTTACTTCCCACATTTTACGCACTAAAAATAATCAATTCGAACCTCGGTTCCTTACTGCCCACATTTTACGCACCGAAAACACTGAATTGGAACCCTGGTTCGAGGGTTTGTACAGGAAAATATTTGTGGGAAAGATTGAAGGTTGAGCGTCCGGGATCTACTTAACAACAATGGCTGGATGGGTTTCTCAAAGCTTCAGGTCACCTAGAGTTTACTTGAGCAGGTAAATAATTCATATCTCTTGCCTCTTTCCACAGTTTTTCTATCGCCTTTAATAATTTCTCAATCCAGATCGCATGCATCCTTCAAAATTACTACATTTATCTACTTAATTCCTCTTAGATTCTGAATATTTATATCAAACAAACAGTATGTGGTGAATTTTGGAATGTTAAGTTGAATTATTTTTATCTAAAAAATCCCAATGCAATTTGACAGATCACATGCATCCATCAAAATTACCGTATATATCTACTTAATTACTCTTATATTCTAAATATTTTTCGTGAACAAATCGTATGTGGCGAATGCCAGAATGTTAAATCAAATTCATGTTTTTTAACAAAACCCAATGCAATTTGAAATAAAACCTCTGGATGTTTCGAAATTTTCTACCTTGCAAACCCTCATTGCATCACCTATGTTGTCTTAAGGTAATTATGAAATTCACTCTCATGGTAATATCACCCAATGAGATTTGAAATCAACCCTTTTGGATGTTCGGGGATTTGTTATCTTGCTAACCCTTATTGAAATAGTTTTGATGAATTCCTCTTAGATTCTGAATGTTTATCTCGAACAAACAGTATGTGGTGAATCCCGGAATGTTAAATCAAATTCATGTTATTTAGAAAAACCCAATGCAATTTGAAAGAAACCTCTTGATGTTTGGAAATTTACTACCTGCCAACACTCACTGCATTACCTGTGTTGTCTAAATGAAATTATGAAATTATACAGATTGACCATCAGATTTCTCCTGGTAACATTACCCAATGAGATTTGAAATCAACCCTTTTAGATGTTTGGGGATTTTCTATCCTACTGCTAACCCTTACTGCATTAATTTTGGTGAATTCTGTGGAAATTATTAATAGGATTTTAATTCTGTTTCGGTAAATTGTGTAAATCTACAGATTGACCAGCAAGCTAAGGAATCATTTGGAAAGAAAGACAAGTCTCCTTGATCCAATGAACTTGAAATTGGCTTTGGAAAGCCAAATGGAATTCCTCCTTTGCAAGATTAGTCTAATAAGAAGTCACAAGATACCCCTCAAGTTTTGAATAATTCGCACATAAAAAATATTCTTGGAGAAAAGCATTCATGGACCCGACATCTCCATGGCCTTAAAAAATCCACGTCAAGTTCAATTCCCTCACAGCCTAAGGCAGAAATCCAATACACTTGGGAGATCGTTCCCTATGGGTACTAAGCCATTTCTGATCTTGGGAAATGATCACTAGAAAAAAAGTGGAAGCATTCCCATGAGCTTACTACTCGTGGAAGAAGTTTGGGAAACCATGATAATGATGGAAAGAAATGTTATCAGTGAGACTTATTTCTTCGAAGATAGATATACATACAAAAATAGAGTTTCAAATACTAGAATATCAGCATCTGTTGCTTCTAAGCATGCTCCACCCAATTCATATAATTTAAAGCTTTTAGGGAGTGCTCGTCATTCAGAGTTCTTGGTATCATTAGTATCTCTTGATTCAAACAATTTTTTTAAGACATGATAATAACTCAGAGACTGATTCTAGATGCAAAGGAGATGGATATAGAATATAGAATGAGACACTTGCTATAAGAGATAAATCCTTCAGTATCATTAAGTGTACCAACAAACCATAAATTGTTTCTGGTAGTAACTCTTCCATTCATGGGAGCGGATCTAATCCATCTATATCATATGGTTTAACAAAGGTTTAAGATGGGTTAGAAAACACAGACAAAAATTGTTACAAAGGGCTTCACACAGTTGGAAGTGTTGACCAGAATGATTAATGTTTCATTATTTTTGGCAATAGTATTTCTCCTTCACATGTAAAGGAAGACAACTTAATAAGAGCTCAACTGGAACCTTCTCATGAATCCAAATTTAAGCCTCATGTTAAATCTACAAATAAAATATCAATGAATTTAAAAGAAGCTGGTCTCCATGGTCAAAATGGAAAACAATATGAAGTTCAGGAACTTCAAATGATTAATGTTAACTCAGAAAAATGTGACAGTCAGCAGGAAAGGGGATACTCCTACCGTACATGTCTTGAGAAAACTAAGAAATAAATCACTTACACACCAAGGGACAACGTACATGGTAAAGAAATAATTATATTTGCTGCAGATGTTTCAGAGTTACAGTTTGTGTACATGGAAAAGATGCCTCAAGGAAGTCCAAGAAAGAGCCAAAGTTGAATTAGATGATGTCCATGGAAATTCATCAGAAAGTGGTAAAAGGTCAGACACGGATACAGATTCAACTTCAGGATCTGATTTAGAGGAAGACCGAAGTGGAGAGGCATGAATAACTACATAGGAAAAAGTGGGAGGAACAAATGGTTGCAGAGGCAGCAGCTGTTGAAGCCGCTAAAGCTACAATAAAAGAATGACAGTAATTTGTGAAGAGACTGGAAAGAGAGAAAGAGAGATTAGAGAAAATATTGGTTAAGTGTGAAGAACAACAAGCTAGAGAGGTTAGTTCTCTTTTATTATATTCTATTTATCATTATTAAATTTTCTTTGCATGCATGGTTAAGCCAAGTTAATTAAGGTTTGTCATTAGTTTACAATGGCACTTTAAATTGGTAACGATATCGAGATAAAATATTAGAATGTTTCATATTTGCAGTCCCATTGATAAGCATACTTTCATCAATCCTTATCTATTAATTGTATTTGTTAAGTGTATTTTATGTGAATCAAGTTGCTTTTATGTTCATGCTACCATGTCCACTGACCAGGTTGGATTAAACTTATATTTTCATATTTATGTTGTTTTTATTAACATATTTTATGGTTTGTTTTTTACTTCTACATGTAGAATTTTAATAATGAATATTTAATTTGCATATTTTTCATCATATATTCATTATTATAACTATCAATCTTGATATTTTCCTATATAAAAATGTTTTATGTCTATAAATCTCATTTCACATTTCATTTGCACTATTTTTTTTAACCCAGAGCAACTTGGCAGTTTATGTGACATGTGGCTACTAATAAACCGTTTTGGGTCTACGTCCCGTTCTCCTTTCCGTAAATCAGGTCAAAACTATAGGGCTTTGAACCTTGGATTTCATAGTTACCATAGACTCACATTACTTCGATCACTAATTGAGATGCCCCCGTGGGACTGACATTGCATTTGCACTATTATTTAGGAACACAAATATGATTTTTATGAAGTTTGTGTTTCTATGATAATATACCTTATATTGACATTTATCACATCACTATCAAAACCACTCCAACTCAAATAGAATGTTAAATTGGTCATTATGGTTTAACCTATTAAATAAACTCATAAGAAAGTAAAAAATACCCAAATGATCCTGTTGTCGTAACTCAAGTGATTTCTGAGTATAGCAGAGATATAATAATGAACTTCGCATAACTGGAGGACCAAAGATTTCTCTAAGGAAAATTCAGACGATACTGGGGCAACACCAGCTCATCCACTCTCAGCTGAGGTGGTTAGTCTGGAAAATGGTAGCTGATACATTTCTTCTGAGAATGGAGGGTGAATGTGCACATTGACAAAAAATTTTGAAAGAGAAGTAGGAACCAAGATTTTATTGATCTTTTGTCTTTGAGTGGGGCATAAATTCCCTCAACTAGAGTATGTTATGTCATTTAGAAGCATATCATTTTCTTAATTACCCCTTTTTTTCATATATATTGTTTATAAGTATAATAATAAATTATTACTACGATACCAACTTGAAAGACATAATATATTGTGATGTGTATTTTTATAGTTTCAAATTCATAGTTTCTGTACATAATTTATGCATTCCAATGAAATTGAGATAAGGAACTGCATTAGATTTTTTGTTAAATCTCTATGTTTTGATCCACTTCATATATATATAGCTAACATTTTAAGTCAGCAGAATTTACAATGCATATCATGTAGTGTTTTCTGAAGAATTTTGCAGTAACTGAAGGATCGATTGTCCATGCTTCATGAATCTGGTACCGTCATGCCTATTAATATTTCTTGATATTTCTCTGGTTCAATTCAATCTCCAAATATTCCCTCACTATTCTTTTTGAGTAGTTATCGACTTTGGCAATAACCTCAGCCTCATCCATACAATGAGATGGCTTGTGTCATTATATTTGTTCGTTAAGGAATATTTTTGAACTTTGTTATAAATGCTAATTTTCCTGCAAACCTAGCACCTGACAATCCATTGGCCTAGCAAATTACAGATCTATTGAATGAATTCACAACTAGGTTATTAACATTAAATTAGAAGAAGAAAAAACATAACCATTCTCACAAAAAATGCCCCCTAAAAATAACCATAAGGCCTTCCTTATCTGCAGCTCCTTGACCACAAGGGTCAAATTGAAAAACATGTACATCCTTTAAAGATTTATAGGCTGAGGCAACCACTTCAAACCCTTGAACTTCAAGATAGTCCAATATTTGCAATTGTTCACAATAATTATTAATAAGTCCATTATGCACACTCCTCAACTTAGAGTTGGGCAGAGAGAGAGAATACTTGATTGATGCCAACCTTGTAAATGAACAATCGTGCCTTCTCATTGATTGGACTCTCCACCACTAGTTGAAAAAAGTATATGTGCCTAGAATCAAAGGTGACATATTAACACAAGTTATTGATACTTGAACATAACTGGCATGGATATCATGGATAAAATATGGAGAGACTCTTTGAATCTTAGAAAACATTTTCTCATACTATACATAATCAAATACTCTACTTAATCTATAGGTGGTAGGGCTTCAATTTTTTCCATTTATTGGTAAATATTTTTTATTTTCTAATGCTAAATAAACAAGCACGTATTTTTTTATCTAATAATTACTCCCAATCATATATGAAAATCCTTAATTAATTACACAAAAAATTAAACTTCTTAGAAAAATATGGCCTCTTCCTTAGATATGCTTCCATGTGTGTTAGAGGGAGAAGAATATGTGAGCGATGTGTGTGCTATAATTGTATCGAGTGTAATTTTTATAGTGGTATTAGTTTGCCCCAAAGAGATGTCACATCTCTTTGTAAATTACATTTAAAATTAACTTTAAGTTTCTTACTTTTAATTTTAACTTGTGTAGCTGGGAAATACCTCCTATAGATAGCCAAAAATCAAACTCCCTCTTGGCTAGGGAGATATTCACCTTGACTTTCTCAGATGTATCTCTTTGTTGAAAATTTTCTTTAAGAATAATTTTTCACAACTCATCATATCGACATCATAATCATCCAGGTCAACGCACTTGACCTATAATAATCATAGCATTCACTGAGTACCATTATCCATGTTAGCACACATAACCTACAGTACTAGGTACTATCATCTAGGTTAGTACACCTAACCTATGGTACATCATCAATATGTACTAGGTACCATCATCTAGGCTAACACACCTAGCCTATGGTACAACAACTAGTCACCATGATCTAATCGATGCCTTAACCTCATGTTATACAAACTAGTATAGGTTTTCCATCACCACGGTCAAAAATTAGGAAACATCCATGTTCTAGCTTAATAGGTTTGTCCAAACCCTAAAGGACATCCACATCCTCACTCCATAGGTTGCCATCACCATGGTCAAACCATGAAGGAGATGAAAAAAATTAATACACCATCAATCTACTATGAGGAGAGATGAAAACAATACACCATCATTCTCTTCTCAGGAGAGATGAACATAGTACGCCATCAATCTCCTCTCAAGAGAGATGAAAATAGTACACCATCAATATCCTCTCATGAGAGAAGAAATTTTTACACCATTAATCTCTTTTCAGGGAGAGATGAAATTTTTACACAGTCAATATCCTCTCAAGGAGAGATGAAATTTGTACCTCATGACTGCAAGCCTCGAAACCAAATTCCCTAACCACATAGCTCTTACAGTAACCTGATGATGCTATAAAACCAATGCTCCCTCTAAAAGGGATCCTGAGCCATTCTAGGCTTCTTACATAATCTTCAACCTACTCAAAAGCAGAAAGGTATCCATGGTGGATCTCAATAATTGTTTTTATTAATAACATCTAGCTATTCATCCAACTTTAACCAAATATTTGTACAAAAGCGAACACCAACAACCTATCACTGTTATTTCTTTTCTCAACAATGGACTCTTGAAACTATTTCTTCATCAAGAAAGTAGCCATGGGCTCACAATCCATCATGCCACATTCTCAGCAATAATTTTATCATGCTCATGTAACACTTTTAATCAACTCCTTATTACGCTAAAGAGGTTCTCATCCTTTGTGAGAAATATGTCATCAACACATATAGAAGTTCACAAATTCATCTTCAGTAGATCAATATCTTCCTTTAGGACTTCAAGCCATATTCATATTGAACTTCACGAGCCAAATCATGCTTTAATGAAGCTGATCTTTTCTACTTCCTTTGAATCCAAAGCTCATCCAGATTCCATTCACGAGTCATGTTTTCAGTTCATTCTTCCATCCATTTTCAACAATCGCCACACCTTGGCAATATTTAATATGTACCTGCAATCCTCACTAGGATGCCATGGAAGAACAAATTTTGAGAATAATGTTAACTCTTGATCTTGGCCTTCTTGTAGGAAGCATTACAATCTCATCAAGTTAGAAATGTTCGTCCTTGTCCTCATCATGATGTTGCTTTCCTTTCCTTTCAGGCATGAGATAGGGTTTCTAACTTTCTACTTTTAGTGGAAACGATCAATCCTAGGGTTTTTCCATTACCCCTATGGATTTCTTATCTAAAGACTAAGCCTTGTAGCTGGCTAGGGTTTACAAAGTATTTCATTTCACATTTTCTTGTAAGTCCAATAGTATTTGCAATGAGTAGAATTATCATTTTCATGTCCATTGCTCAAGAATACTACAACATTACTAATAATTCTTTCTTGAGATTTTCAACCCAAGTAGCCTACACACATCGAGTTCTACAAATTATTCAATTTTTTGAAAAAAAATCAACTTTGAAAAAGATCTTGGCCACTTTTTCATTGTGGTCTTATCATGTTAATGCTTTTCCTTCATCAAGCTAATATATAAGACAATGTCCTGCTTCTGAATCACAAGGAAACACAGAACCCTAAAATATATAAGTCCCTTAATATTTTTATATATTCTTACAGGGTTTGATCCTTATGCTTGAGTAGTTATTAAGCTTTTTTCATCGAACTACAAATCTGGACTTAACTTGTTAATGCAAGATATATCACTGTAGTTTATGGAATACAGACTTTGCATCTTCTTAATCATTTCATTTTACACTCACACAGGTTGCCCATACCATATACCATGATGGTTATATGCTACACATTAACAACTATCCTTGACAGGTTCCTAAGGATTTATTTATAACTGCATAACATTTGTAGATCATTAACACAGTCCTCTAATGTATTTTTGATTTTTCAAGTATTTGACACAGACCTTTGGTATATTAGAATATTATGATGCAAGTATTTATACTTTTGACAGAGCTTCTCTTATGATGATAGGAGATTACCTATGAATGCTTCAAATAATATTGTAGTGATGATTCATAGCTCTCATTCCAATGATTCGACAAGTCATCGATCTTTAAACTTAGTTCATAGAGCAAATTCCATTAAGCGGCAAGAACAAGAAGAAGCATATAGCTTCATAAATCTCCAAGCCTGAGTATTTACTATTTTGTTAAAATTGTGGCCTTGGGTTATAGTTTAAAGGTGACCGATATTATAAAATTTCCTTTAACCACTCCTTTCTCAAGGGTAGGGTCATCGACATAGGAAATTGACTCATATAAATTAATTAATTTTTTGGACCAAGGATAAAATTATCCACAAGGATAAAATTACCTATTGATGGCTCTAGCTCCCTTCACACAGTCAATTCCTAGGATTTCCCAGTCTATAAATTCTTACATCTATTTCATTCTACCAGCCCTCTCCCATCAGGTTGCACAACCCAAGGAATGGGATACCTATCTTTGTCATGCAGTCCCTCAGGTTATCCCACTTCCCTCCAGGCCTCTAGCATTGACTGGCCAAGAAATCTCTCTGTTGCGGACTCCAGGGGTTATCAACTGTAATTAAGTTTATTCAATGACAACCATTTCCCTTTCACATTGTCATGATTTCCCCATAGTTTCATGAAAACTGTTTCCATAATTCTATTATAGCATTAATACAACAACCTAAGCTTTGAGAAAAAAATCTCAAGGAATATTGGATGTCAAAATTTCTTTTGCATGTTGAAAAATCACGGATTATATCTGCATGCATGGGAGATACCATGTGCTTTCATAAGAAGTACATGTTTCTCTCTTAACCACTAATTCCAAATTTCCAAGGTTAGTAAGACTTAGGATAACAATAAAGCAATGTTTAATAAGGCTAAGGTTAAAGAATCAATGAGAGTAATAAAATGAATAGATATTTTTCCCTTAGGCCCTAATCCCCCTTTCGTTCCCTTCTTGTGAGATTATAGCCCCTGCATTGTTTTTCCTTTCTCCCTCTATAGTCTGTGATGTATTTTTATTATGATTCAATTTACCACTTTACATATTCCATTGTTCAGATTTTTAGCCATTTATCATGTATAAATATACATTACTGTTCTAGGGATCAAAACTGGGGGTATTACATAGATAGAATTATCACCCAACTCCACTTGCATGTTTCCTTTTACTCTTGAAATTTGTTGTATATCTCATAGTTGAATGCCATGTGCTTTGATCCTCCACTGTGCACATGATGATCAACACTAAAGTGGTATTTGCTGAGAAAAAATAAATTGTGGAGAAGGATGTCTCTAGCTTGGATGCCAACTCATCCACTATAGCTTCCACACTCATCTCAAACTGCTTTTGTAGTTGCTTCCCTTTTTTTGATAATGGCTTGCTTAATGTCCCTTCTTACAACATTTGAAACATGTCACATGGATCATAGCCTCCTC
The DNA here is from genome assembly GCA_034641835.2 of Pinus albicaulis. Classification (NCBI taxonomy): domain Eukaryota; kingdom Viridiplantae; phylum Streptophyta; class Pinopsida; order Pinales; family Pinaceae; genus Pinus; species Pinus albicaulis. The sequence goes on from CM076583.1 coordinate 819,345,272, forward strand.
CTCAAAATGAGATGAACAAACCACTTTTTTCTTGGCCTTCTTGGGTCCTCCTTTAGTCATATTCCCAATGAGTGGATTATTTTGAGTCTCTTCCACTCTGACTGACAAATTATCCTCCTGGACAAAGCCATCCTGCAATGTTTCAAAAGTGGGAAACTTCACAGTTTCACATTTTCCCTGCATGAAGGTAAGTCAAGATACTGAGAATACATTTAGAGTTATCCAACCTAACACATCTTCATAAATCTTGTTTCCTATTTTGTAAGTTGATATCTCAACTTGGTGTTCTTCATTGGATAGCTTGCCATAGTATTAGTATTTCTCATGTTGTTACTAATGATCTTTTTCTTCAAAAGAATCTTGTGGTATACGTTCACACTTTGATACAGAGTGACTGAGGCATCATACATATTCTTCCATGTCTTCTTCTATGCGATGTGAGGGATCAAGTGGTCCTTGGCTGAATCAAGGAAACTTTGCTTCTTTTTGGCCACCTTCTTATTGTGCTCAACCAACCGAACAGATGGGCATCTCATCATCACACCTCACACAGCTCCAAGTGCCTATCATGGGGGAAGATCAGCTTCAACCACTAAAATAAGGGCATTACACACACTAAAATATTTTTACAGTTTTGTCTCATAGAAAATATTCCCATCCATATGTGGATTTGCTGAGATATTTCATATTCACAGCACTGACACCATATCAATTTTCTACACCATATTTCAGATCTTTACCATGTTTTAGATCCTTACTCAAAGAATGAATTTTACAGCTCCTAAATATTTTAACTTTTAGATTGAACCTATAAAAATTTTGTGTATACTAAAATACTACAGGAAATACTCGGCAATGCAAATACTGCATTTCATGAGCTAATTTACAACATCAAATAAATAAAGTCTATTCAACATAAATCCTTAATTTGAAAAATTATGAGAAAGCTTCTCTAAAAGCTAAATAGGGCACGATATACATCATGCAACAATATGAAATGTTCTAGACGACCCGAGGACAAGTTCTAATAATAATCACATGGTTTTTTCTATTACTCAAAAAAATAAAGTATTATAGCAAAACTAGAAACATATCTAGTGTATTAATAGCGACATATCTAGTTTTTTAGTTATATTTTGGATTTATCTTACGAAAATTTGCCATAGCAACATCATCTGTATCTTACTTGGGCTCAATTATTTTTATTGCTTGTCATACCCTAGGGTTTCATAGACTTATGGGATCTTGGCTATCTTTGAAGGACTGAATTGAGTTTTTGAATTAGTTCTTCATCTCCTTTAACATAAATATCACATATTACAAGTGATATTATACTTAATTTATTCTTTTAGAGGCTTTTCGGTTCAACTTTATACTTGTCCATATAGAGAATAAGGTCGATTTGAACACAACCTCTTATGGTTGCTTTTCTACTCTCAAATTTACTTATCTTTCTGTTGAATATTAGCGATGATGTGGATGGAATTTTGTGATGATGTGTCGTTTATAAACTAGAGTTCCTTCATTTTATATGTAATGTCATCATCATGCATGTGAAATGGCATCTAGTTTGTTTTTATCTATTTTCTTTTGATGTAATTTTATAGTTGGAATCATAGACCAGTCCAAATTTGTTACACAAGTCATGCTTCCTTCTACACTCCTTGGAACAGGTGAAAATTGGATTTTGATGAATATTTTTTTTATATATTTTGTGAGTTTGACAGTGGTGAAGGCTACATCATATTCAAGTCCAAGAATAACACCCAAATAGGGTGGGGAATTGAACCAGTGACTTAACATCTAGGAGTGCTTTAACAGTGCACCCAATCATTGTCTATCGAAGACCCCGTGGACAATGAAGGCAATTAGAGTTACTAAATACTTAAATTATGAAGTAGGTTAGTTCTACATTGATATTGTCTAGATATAATATATTTTATTGTTGTACTTCACCTTTTTTTTCCATTTTGGTTATTGAAGATCAAATATTCTTCCAATCTCTAATATGAATCTTCATGAACCTATTGGCATCTAATTGTTAAATATTCATAGGATTTCACTGAAAGTTTGTGTGAGGAGGTATATAGTTTTTTAGCAAATACAAACACAATTCTTCAAGGATAACATAGAATTGAACCATTGACCCATATAATGTCATATGGTTCTACAATTGTTTCCAAAATTCTTCTTTTTACACCGTCTAGTGACACCACTATTTACTTTAATTCATAATGGTTGTAGGTAAAATTTTAAAAACCAAAGGGATGGGTGTGTTTGGAAATAATGCTAAAAACACAAATATCCTCGTGTAAGTTTGGTGGTATTATTTTCTAACAAACTGGCATGAGAATGATGATAATCCCTCATATTTTCCATGAATATATCCATCAAAATGGAAAAAAATGAGTGATCAACTGCCCAACCACGGGAATATTCTGTAAATGCCACCCCCAAACTGGGTTATGAGACCACAGGGACAAAGGATGGCTGTTGGATTTATTTCTCATCCATCCCAACCCACAATACTAAAAATATAGCCACAACTAGACACCAACAATTCTTTCCCTCATTGAAAGCTTATTTAGGTATCTCACCCAATGTTAAAACAATGACAAATCTCTTCCACTTAGCAAAACACAACACAAGGTCATGATCTCCATTGAATCCATCCCCTCTAGTTCCATAGTGTTGCATAAAGAATTACTGGTTGCTCTTTGGGAATCCCTGAAATTCATATACATTGGCTCATTCCAGTGATTAATCAAACAAGTGGATAATGTGATTTCAAATATGCCTTAGCTCATTTCCAGTTAACAATGATTTAAACAAGTGAGTAATGAGATTCAATGTTGCTTACTCTACAACTCTCTCTTCAAACACAATGCCTTCCTTCCACTTCTGCCACAACGCCTCTAGCTTGGCACAGACTCACACATCTTTCAAGATAACTAGCTTCTTGGGTTGGTTATATGGAATTATAGCTATGGAGGCATGTGTTCTCTCAACATGAGGAAGAATGTAAGAATGAAAAGGAAATAACCTCTCCAAGAAAAACTATATGTCATGTGTCTTCCATATAACATTTTGAGTTTGTACTTGAAACATATGATGAACAGAGTAGGTGAAAGAGCTTTTAATATAGCATGGTTATGTTGGGGTTCTTATGTTTTGGCAGTTGGCAATCCAAAAAGATGGGGACAACATCGGAACCCGCCTGGACTCCTGAGGATCTAGCCCTCCTGGGTCCCAGAGAGGGGGTCTCTCTGGTTTGAGCAGGTTTATGTCTATGAAGCTCAAAGTTTAAGATGTTGGGATAGTAATAGAGCAAGGTTTGTATTGTTTGTTTTGGTTTGTTTGATTTATCGGGGAAAGAAGGTTTAATGTAAGACCCAGGATGAGCAAAGAGGGATAAAGGCAGTGAAATATTCCAGGGAAATATTTAAACCATTGGGAAATGAGTCGGGAAAAGGATTTTCTTGCTACTTAATAGGCGGGCTTTCATTTGATTGGGCTAGTCATCTGAAACTTAGGATCTTTCAAGATGATTATGATGTGGAGGGTAAGAGGAGAAAAGATAACACAGATTCAGAGCACAAAGTTACAGATCAGCAGGTCGTACAAGGATCCTAGTGGACAGGGCTAACACTAATCCCCAGTGTTCCCAAATCTTCCAACTAAATCTATAACGAGAAAGCATCTAAGAACTGAATTCATTTAATTCATACATCAGAGAGCAGGCAATAACATCCACTACATTGGTTAAACCAACTGAAAACATTTCTTAGATAATACATTCAGAAGAGAAACATCAATGGCAAGGAGAGCAGAAACATAGGCTACCTAACAAGGGTAAATCCTATGCCAATATTCTGATGCAAGCCAGTAGAAACGAAATGAAATGAATGTAAACACAAAGATAGGATAACATCACCGCTGCTTCAGATCAGGATCCAAAGAAATGTGCTTGTCATATTAAATAGCAATACCAGTCAAGTACAACATGCCAATGGCTGAATACTTAGTCTGAAAACATATCCTTCAACGTATCTTACAATCTTTACACAGATACTGTGTCTCAAAAGAAACTACTTGCAGTTCTCTAATAACTGATCAACAACCTTTACAATAATTTCTTCCTGAGTCTTATAGCAGAAGATGAGCCGAGGAGGTAGGTGAAGAACTAAATGCAGCATTAAAACTTCTGAAGAGAAAGAGGGCCGAAGCCCATTCTGCTTTCAAATTCTGAGCATTCAATTCTCTGGCACTCTTTGGGAGAAAGAGTGGTCTTTTCCAGGGCTCCTTTTACTTTTGATATGACTTTGATGCATTCTAGCTGTGGTGCTTCTGCAGTACTATTGGTGAATAAACAAAAGGTAAATGAAAGACAGTGAAGTCTCCCATACTTGTGCAACAAATGCTTCTGATCATGTAGGACTGCTGTTGGGGTAGGAAACTGCAAGAACACGATGTATAATAAAAATTGCATGGGCACTTTGTCCTCTGATGAAGAAAAACATTCTGCTGCTGTAGAAAACCCTGGTGGTACGGTTTCTCGTGCATTAAACTTCTGATTGATCTTCGGGGTTTTCAATCTGGTACCTTGCCTCTGAAAAACTGATTAATCCTTTAAAATCTCCAGTTTAATGCTTTGACTCTTTGATTTCCTTGCTGATTTCTCTTTGCCGCTCCCACAGTTACCTTCTGGCCGTGAACTCTGTGCTTTTAATGGCTCCGGAGGAGAGTGACAGAATTTTGACCCCGTCCTTTGATTACAATCACGTCAAACACTTCCCTGGGCCTTTTCTTCATTAAATGTATCTTTGTACATGGCCCTTTCCTGCATGTCTGCCACTGTGACAGGAACAATGAGCCATGGCGGTTTTCCGCGCTTGAAACCCTGCAAAACAACAAACTTGTCACGAAATCCATGGACGGGGATAATGGATGCAGTGTGGATGAAGGAAATGGCCGTGTAGATGACGAAATGGAGGAAAAATTGCAGAGAAATGGTGAAAAGCGCTATGGTGGGTGGTTGGCGGTCTGCGGAGAAAATTTGAACGAAAAACCTTAAAAAACACGAAAATGAACCAACTATATGTAATGGAATGGGCGCATGTACGATGGATGCTCGTGGCGGTGACATGGCAAGACCGAGCGGTGACGAAATAGTCAACGGCAGGCAAACAAATCTGGACCGTCCGATCGTGGCGGAGATCAACGGTGGTGGATGCATCGAAGGGTGATGGATGGTGGGCCAGGGGTACAGCGGAGATGGTATAACTCGCGCGCAGCTTTGATGAGCGATGATCGTTGGATCAACTGCTCCAGATCTGACAGCTGACAAAGATATCGCTCAGCATCCACGGACGAACTTTAATGCGTGATGAGCCGGCGGTTTTGAAACAGTGTCGCTGCCACGCGTCAAACAATGTATGGAATCGCTGGCTGATCGGGGAAAACTGCCCTTCGCCCTAAGGCGGTGCGATAGAAACCACTGGTTTAGGAATAGTGCATGGAGGACCATCGGGCGGGAAGATTGATGACCGTCGGATCAACGCTTTAAACGGACGGCAATGACGCGATCTGGGGAATGAACGGGGGAAACCTGTGCGCTGTAGATTTAATGATAGTCGTCCGATCTACCAAGATCGACGGTCGAGGTTGCGCCCGATGAACAAATACGGCAAGAGTCTTTCGGATTTCACGGGTGGTTCCAGCGCCGGATCACGTGGAAGAAGAGGTGCGGGGCTAAGCAGGAAAGGGGCTAGGCCTGATATAATGTTTAAAGTGGGTTTTTAAACCTTTTTATTGCATTTTAAAGCCTAAAAAGGGTAACGATAGGGAAGAAAAGGGTAAGTCGGTTTAAACAAAGGGCAAAGATGGGATTTAAAGGGGATTTTGGGGGGGGTTTAGAGGGTTAATAGGGGGAATAGAGGGGAACAAAAGCACTTTGACAGAAGGAGGAAAAAGGGGGAAAAGGGACACTTTGCAGGGGTACAAGGGGTAATGCAGGGCTTTTGGAGAAAAATTTATAGCAATCATTGAGGCTCATAGACTCCGTAACAGCAGAGGGAAACGAGGGCAACAGTTTAAGGTAGGGGACATGAAAAGGCTACAAGGATGATGTGTTTACAAGGGAAATGCATTCATTGCTGGCTTATACAACAAATTATCCCCTTGCTTGCTTTGTCAAGGAAATCATAAGGGGCTAACAGTGGCTCCACATGGGGATGGCTTCTTCTTGAAGGAGTCAAGAATTCAGAGAATAGATCTTTGGAGTAGGCCAATGGTCTGCTGCTTGGCACATCCCTTTCTTTCTTTGATCAGCTGCCACAATATGTAGACATTACATCAGCAGAAAAACGTTCCTCAACATTCTACCTACCCATACTACAATCCTAGCATTTTTTCTTCTTCTTGGGTGCATTTGAGCTAGCAGACCCTTTACATCATTTTATTTTATTTTTTTAAACAGAAAATAAACCTATTCTAAATCTACACTTATTACTCCATAAGACCAGATTAAACTATTGGTCTCATATGTTTCTCTACCTAGTCTAATATCTGCTGGGATTAAACTGTCCAACAGATTTCTTCTCTACATTCTGAGACAGGAAATTGAAAAACAGTCAAGCCAGGATTAGACTGTCTGACTTGCTGTTGGTCCAAGGCACAAAGACAGTTGCACATGGACAAAATTCGCAGAAAACTAAAAACAAAATTGTGAAGGCTTGGGATCTGAAACTTGAAACATCCTTCTTTCCCTTTGTGACTCAAGATTTGAGCATGTTAGAGTCACTTCCTTCTTCATCTCAGCTCTGGTTTTGGGCATGTTAGAGCTGATTCTTCTTTCTTCTTTGTTGGTCTAGATTTTGAGCATGTTAGGACTAGCTACTTTACTTGCTTTGGCTCAAGTTTTGAGCTTATTAGAGCCAATATTTTGCATATCGGAGGTTCATGTTTTAAGCATGTCTGAACCTCTCCTTTTCCTCTATTTTTTGAAACATTTTCTCTTTTACTTGAAAATAAAAACTGCAATGGTATGTACAATGGAAATGGAAACGGAAAACTGTAAATTAGCAGAAGTAATGTTTGAGCATCCTGCTATTGACAGGACCTCCAAACAGTTCAGTGCCATCTAATTCTCGTAAGAAGAAAGCATTGGGACCCACAGTGGCCTGGATGAGGTATGGACCTTGCCACAAACTGTCAAATTTGCTATGCTTTCCTTTATCCTCTCTTCTCGAATCCCACTTCAACACCTTATCTCCAACTTTGAAATCAGCAGCTTTAGTTCTTTTGTCAAACAATTTCTTTATATTCTCTTGAAATTTCACTGCTATGTTGTGGACCTCTTCCCTTGTTTGCTGAAGATGGATTGTTTGGTTTATTCTCCTCACCAGGTTGTCTTCTTCTGTTTGGATCTCCTGGACCAGCTTGATCACTGGTGTCCCAAGGCTGGTAGGGAATACTGCTTCCGTACCATAGACCAGCTGGAATGGTGACATACCAATGGACTTCTTTGTAGTAACCCTGTTAGCCCACAAAGCATGTACTAGCTTGTTATGCCATGATTTTTTGTTCTCTTCCAACAGCTTCTTTATGATGATCACCAGGCTCTTGTTTGATGATTCATCTAATCCATTACCTTGGGGGTAATAGGCAGTTGAATGACCGAGTTCTATTTGGTAACTGTGACAAAAATCAACCATCTTTTTGGATCCGAAAGCAATAGCATTATCAGTGATTATTTTCCTTGGCAGCCAAACTGAGAGAGAATGTGACTTTCTAGGAAACTAATGATGACTGAATCTGTGGCATTCCTAGTGGGCACGGCCTCTATCCACTTAGTGAAATAATCTGTGGCTGTTAGGATCCATTTGTGTTGAGCAGAAGAAGTAGGGTGGATTTCCCCTATGAAATCTAGGCCCCATTGCAGAAAGGTACCTTCCACAGTGATGGGTTGTAGGGGTAAAGGGAGGAGTTTTCTCTTGCCCTCAAAGATCTGACATTTGTGGCAGGCAACTATCATTTTATGAACATCATTGAAGAGTGTGGGCCAATAGTAGCCAGCTCTGAGTATTTTGTTTGCATTGGCTTTCCAACTCAGGTGGCCTCCACATTCTCTAGCGTGGAATTCTTGTTTAACCCTCTCTGCCTCATTTTCAGTCAAACATTTAAGCAATAGGCCATTAGTATTCTTCCAGTATAAGTTTTCATTCAAAATGCAGTAATTTCTGGCTTTTAGCTTTAAGAATCTGGCCTTGGTCTTTGATAATCCGGGAGGGGCATTGAGGTGTGTAAGCACATACAGAATGTCGGAATACCAAGGAGAGCTCTGAAATTTTTCCTCAACAGTGAGATCAGGCGATTCTTGTTGCTCATCCAAGGTACTTATCATGTTAATGTTCAGGGGCTTCAGAAAGATTCAAATGCACACTTAAGCCCTGACCTTTAATAAGTTTGGTGGGTTTTTATTTCAAGGTCATACTCTAGGATCACAGCTATCCATTTGCCTCTTTTCCCATCTGGGTCTTGGGACAGTATGTCTTTGAATATGATGTTGGGCACATAAGCTACAGTGTGGGAATGCAATATGTACACCCTGAAGTCTTCCAAGGCCTTAATCAGAGCATAGGCCTGTTTCTCCATGATGTTGTATTTCAAGGGTGCATCTCTGAGTGCTTTGCTAAAGAAGGCAATTGGCTGTTCCATTCCCTTTGTGTTTTTCTGCAGCAAGATTGCGGCCACTATATGCTCGGAGGCGAATGAAAAGATCAGGAAATATTTGGAGAAATCTGGGCTGATTAGAACGGGAGCTTGTGTAAGTGCAAGTTTCACTGATTCAAAATATTGTTTAGCTCCCATGGTCCATTTTACTCCTGCACCTTTCATCAGAATGTTAGTCATGTTTCTAAGGTGTTCAACCAGATTTGGAATAAACCTCCTAAGGAAGTTAATCTTCCCGATGAAAGACTGTAATTCCTCGATGTTTCTGGGGTGGGTGATCTATAGTATTCCCTCAACTCGTTGTGGGTCTATCCTGATTCCCTTCTTGGAAATAATGTGGCCAAGGAGTTTACCCTCTTGTAGCCCAAAGACAATATTTTTAGGGTTTAGGGACAGACCAAACCTTCTACATTTTTCGAATACCTTTCTCAGATGTTTCAGGTGTTCTTCTTCAGTCTTAGAAAAGACTATTATGTCATCCAAGTAGATAACAATGAAGTGCCCTACCTCATCTGAAAATGCTATGTCCATGACTCTTTGGAAGGTGGCTCCAGCATTCATCAATCCAAAAGGCATATTCACATACATGAAGGTACCCCATGGAGAGGTAAAAGCTGTTTTGAGTTGGTCTTCTGGGATTACTAAGACTTGGTTATATCCGGAGAAACCATCTAGCAGGGAAATCCTCTTGGAGCCTACTAACTTCTGTAGAATATGTTCCATTTTAGGCAAAGGGTAATTGTCCTTGAGTGAGGCTCTATTGAGATTCCTGAAGTATATGCACAATCTGATTTCTCCTGTTTTCTTCCTCACAGCCACTAAGTTTGATACCCAATCAGAGAACCTCACCGGTACAATGATACCTGCTTCATACATCTTCTTAATCTCCTTCTTTACTACAGGCAATTGTTTGGGATTGATTCTGCGAAGTTTTTGCCTGAAGGGCTTCTGATTTTCTTTCAAGGGTATCTTGTGCTTAATGATATTTGCATCATAGGCCTTTAAGTGTTCATAGCTCCATGCCAACACATCAATGAATTCCTTGAAAAGTTCAATGTATTTCCTCTTCATGTCTGCAGGTAAAGACTTAGCGAGTTTAATCATTTTGGGCCTATCTTCAGTGCCTAATTTGCATTCTTCCACATCAGAGTCTGCGTGTTCTATAGTGGGCCTTTTTTCCACATCATCAAAGTCAAAGAGGTCCTCTAAGGGTGCCACGCCTCTCGGTATATTCTTGTCTTTGCCCTGCAGCACCTCTACCTCTTCACTATCTGCATTTTCACATTTGCAATCTCGGTTTCCAGTCTGTTCATCTAAAGAATTTATTTCTATGTTACAGGGTGTTTCTTCCTCATCTGAGGATTCTTCACTTAGGCAACTATGGTCAGATTTGGAGTCTAAATCAGAAAATTCAAACTCGTTTCTGCGTACCAGAAAATCTTCGATCTGCTTATCACCTTCAAAAACCTGCCAATATTTTTCGTTGTCTGCCACAGCAGGTCTGAATTTGGTCTGAACGATGATCTGTTGGTCTTTGGGAGTCTTGGGGTAGGAACTGGATAGGCAAGCCAATCCATTTGCGATGACATTTTGACCCCTAGGAACGAACACTAATTGGTATTCAACAAACGTTTTCAGTATGTCCGTGGTGTCATTCCTATATGCTCTTAGCCTAGGATGTTTCACTGTGTATTCCCCGTTTACCTATTTGATGACTAACTCTGAGTCGCCCCTTACGGTTATCCTACGAGCTCCCTTTTTCTTCAACAGATTCAGACCCAGGATTAGAGCCTCGTATTCAGCGACATTATTTGTGCATTTGAAATGCAGACTACAGGCGTGGCTCTCAGCGTAGTCATTTTATGTATTGTGTAACCATACCCCTGCCCCTGCAGCTCTTCTGGTACATGACCCATTGAAGTTCATCACCCATAGGGGTTCCTTTTCATTTCCGTTATCACTCTTTTCCCTATGACAGGTTTTTCCATTATGTTGCGTTGTAGGGTCTATACTGGGCTATGGATTGCTTTGTTCTTCGTGAAATGTATGAGATTCAGGGATCTGGTCGAAAGCCTGTTTATGCTCAGTTTCTTGTTCACTCTAGGTTGGGTCTCCACCACATATCCTACAGGTTTCATTGTGGTTTTCTTCTTCGTTGTCGTCTAAATCTAGAGCAGCCATTATGTTAAAATCCATGGCCTCCTCCTCTCCGCTTGTATCTCTATTTTGGGACTCTGACCCTTCTAAAGATTCAACGTTACAGAAGATGAAGGAGTCAAGGTCTGTATGTACAGAATAAACAGGTGAATTTTCTAGTTTTTCGGGGCTACTGACTAGGAATTTCCTCTGTGTCTCCCTATACAGTTTTCTAAGTGATTGGGATTGTGGCATATGAGCCATCCATATGCATTGTACCCTGTAGCTTGGCCCCCCATGATCTTGATAGTAGCATGCCATACTTGGGTGGCACATCTGCCACCACAACATCCATAACCATGCATTTAGCTAGGATTTGAGTTAATCTCTCACACAAGTCTTTGATCAAGCCTAGGAATTTTACTCTGCTAGAGTCGAAAGAGTATAAATCTTTGTAGGGTCTGGTTATCTCTAGACCTAGTCTTTCCATAACTACCTTAGGAATTAGGTTGTGAGATGCTCCAGAATCATGCATTGAATTATGCAGGATCTTTTAATGAATGTTGAGATTGATATAGAAAGGTGGAACTACCCCTTCCTGAAACTTCCCCTCTATCTTAGGACCAAACAAGAGGGCAGGCTGATCATCATTCAAATTGACAGAGTCACCATTATCACCTAAGTTCAAAGCTCTCAAAATCTGGCCTTTATATACATCCTCAGTGGCCAGCTCAGAAAGTGGGACAGAGATTTTAATTCTTGCAATCTCACTTTCCAGATTGAAAGTGGACTGACCTTTTGGGATACTCATCTCTATTCTATTTGCCACTGCCTTAGTGGCTGAATTAGTGGGCTGATTCTCATTATGTACAGTGTTTGTGACAGTTTTACCAGGAGCACTAACTGCAATGCTAGTGCTGCTAGCTAGTTTACCTTGTGCATTAATTTTTTGGTTGTCTTTTTCTCTATTCTTTCCAGAACTTTCAGCTGATGGTTTGCTACTCTCAGCAGTTTCTTTAGAAGATTTCTCAGGTCTCTTCTTGATGGTAGTCTCAGAAGCTTTGGGTTTAGCAGTTTCTTGACTCTTTTTGCTTCTAAGTTCATACTGTTCTATGACCTGCATCATGGCATTTTCAAACCCTAATCTGTAATCTTCATATTCCAACCATTCCTCTTCCCAACCAGAGGGTGAAGATTGGTCTTCTTCTGAATAACAGTTATGGATTGAATCTTCTGTTTCAAACATATTAATTGTGTTTCCCTCAGACTCTTCTATGATTCCCTCATCTTCATCAAGAAAATTCTCTTGGAATGGGGGAATAACTTGTTGATCTGATTCTCTTTGTCTGTTGGGAGCATTATTGTTTCTTCTAAAGTTCTGGTTCTAGTTCTTGTTCTGATTGCTAACGGTGAAAACCATCCTTTCCATCATTTGTTGTAACCTTTCCACATTTTTTGACAATTTATCATAATTTTGGTCAGATGTGGAGGCCACATTGTCATCTCTGTATGTTACCCTTCTCTCAGCTTTCAGTCTTTCTCTTTTCTCAATCAGGTTAGCTTCTATATTCACTACTCCTTTCTGCATGTCCTCCAATGTGTTGTATTCCTTATCCCTAAGCTCATAGGTCATGTCAGCATCAAAGCCTTCAGGGTATTTTTCTAGGGCCATGCCTTGTGGAGGTTTCATATGTGGAGGGAGAGCATTATAAATGTTGTTGAACCTCGTTGTGTAATCGTGGACACTCTCTCCTACGTTTCTCTCAAGGGCCATGTATTCTGCCAGGAGTTGGCGAGGATTCGCCCTAGTTTCCCATTTGTTTATGAAAGTCTGATATAAGCCCGGAAGATCATTTATGCTACCTGGAGGTAGGCCCTTAAACCATTTCTTCACATCACCCCCTAAGCTTTGGGCAAAGATTCTCATTTTGATTGTATCATCATCAATTTCCATGTAGTCGAAATAATCCTCCATCTTATCTACATATTGTTGGGCTGTGATGGACTCCTTTGCAGTGAAGTGTGGAATCTTAGACTGATAATCATTCGGTACGGGTACTAGAGGCTGGGGTAAAACCAGAGGTGCATACCAGGCTGCCATAACGATATTTTGATGAGCTAAAGGGGCTTGGGCAGCAGGTATATGGATTACAAGGATATTATGACCAGCAGAGGACTGATGAGCAGACCTAGGGTGACTGAGCCGCAAGTTTTGTATGAAATGTAAATCAGGAGGTGTAAATGGAAGGGTCTGTCTATTCCCAAGGTGTCTACCACTTTTTCATGGTGAATCAGGAATATCAGGGTCTAGCTGATCTAAGCTACTGAATGACCTAGTTCTAGATAAGTTGTTAGGTAGGTCTAGGTGAAGGTGCAGAATTATCTCTATGGATGTGTTTGGAAATAGTTGATCTTTTAGGTGTATGAGCTCCCTTGAGGATGCTCTCAGGATTTTCAACTATTTCAGGTGGGTCTGGGTCAGGGTAAGCTCTTGTATGAATGGTTCTAGAAGCCAAAATGTTGTTTCTGACCAAGCAACTTAACCCTACTTGTTACTTCTACTGTGGTTGATGTTGTTATGGGGGTTGGTCTCCCAGTGGAGTCTAATGTGAACCATGATAATCAGCAGGCCTACTGATCACCAGTGGCGTCTTTGAAACGTTTAGGGAACTATGGAGTCACCAGGTGGAAGGTTTAGGATGTTTTTTGGAGGGTACACTATCCATCACAGTGCCCTTGAGATGTCCCTTTTCAAGGATATCTTCAAAACACAGCAAAATCTAACCAGAGATTGACTAGGAGGGCATTTACCAGATATGTCACCTCTGAAAGAGTGTGAGATGCGGAGGCTACCTGGCCCTTTCCAAACTCTGTCCAAGAGTATGGGAAAACACAAAAAATGGTGTAGAGGTTGATGTGAGAATAGGAGTGTTTAACTGCCAACCTAACCAGAGATTGTAGGTCTTTTGAATGCCTAAAGATGTTTAAGGTGAAATGCACTTAAGATGTTCCCCAGCGGAGTCGCCATTATGTTGGGGTTCCCATGTTTTGGCCAGATTGGCAAGACCAAAAGATGAGACAACATCAAAACCACTTTCAGACCTCAGGATCTAGCCCTCCTGGGTCTAGAGAGGGATCTCTCTAGTTTGAGCAAAGGTTTATGTCTATGAAGCTCAAAGTTTAAGATGTTAGGCTAGTTATAGGCACGGGTTTGTTTGTTTGATTGTTTGTTTTGGTTGTTGGTTATCAGGAAAGAAGGGTTCAATGTAAGACCAGGATGAGAAAAGAGGGATAAGGCAGAGGTGAAATATTCCAGGAAATACTCAAAACCATTAGGCAATGGAGTCAGGAATGGAATTTCTTGCTAATCAACAGGCAGGCTTTCAATTGGGCTAGTCATATGAAACTTAGGATCTTTCAAGATGAGTATGTGATATGGCAAGTAGGAGGGAGGAGATCACACAGATTTCAGAGCACAAAGTTACAGATCAACAGGTCGTACAAGGATCCTAGTGGACAGGGCTAACACTAATCCCCAGTGTTCCCAAATCTTCCAACTAAATCTATAACAAGAAACATCTAAGAACTGAATTCATTTAATTCATACATCAGAGAGCAAGCAATAACATCCACTACACTAGTTAAAACAACTGAAAACATTCCTTAGATAATACATTCAGAAGAGAAACATAAATGGCAAGGAGAGCATAAAAATAGGGTACCTAACAAGGGTAAATCCTATGCTAATATTCTGATGCAAGCCAGTAGAAGCAAAATGAAATGGATGTAAACACAGAGATAGGAAAACATCACCGCTGCTTCAGATCAGGATCCAAAGAAATGTGCTTGTCATATTAAATAACAATACCAATCAAATACACTATTGCCAATAGCTGAATACTCAGTCTGAAAACATATCCTTCAACCTATCTTACAATCTTTACACAGAGACTGTGTCTCAAAAGAAACTACTTGCAGTTCTCTGATAACTGATCAAAAACCTTTACAATAATTTCTTCCTGAGTCTTATAGCAGACGATGAGTCGAGGAGGTAGGTGAAGAACTAAATGCAGCATTAAAACTACTGAAGAGAAAGAGGGCCGAAACCCATTCTGCTTTCAAACTTTCTGCATTTATCTCTGGTATGGATTAGGTGTTTTGACTACAGTACTGTGTGGTACATTTGGTGAAATAACAAAGGAAAAATAAGAAACAGTGAGGTCTAACCTACTTGAGTAGCCAATGCTTCTGATCATGTAGGACTGCTGTCAGGGCAGGAAACTTTCGGGAACACGATATATAATAAAAACTGCATGGGCATTTTGTCCTCTGATGGAGAAAAAAATTCTGCTGTTGTAGAAAACCCTGGTGGTACATTTTCCCGTGCATTAAACTTCTGATTGATCTTCGGGGTTTTCAATCTGGTACCTTGCCTCTGAAAAACTGGATTAATCCTTTAAAATCTCTAGTTTAATGCTTTAACTCTTCGATGTCCTTGTTGATTTCTCTTTGCCGCTCCCATAGTTACCTTCTGGCCATGAACTCTGAGCTTTTAATGGCTCCGGAGGAGAGTGACAGAATTTTGACCCTGTCCTTTGATTACAATCATGTCAAACACTTCCCTGGGCCTTTTCTTCATTAAAGGTATCTTTGTACATGGCCCTTTCCTGCATGTCTGCCACTGTGACAGAAACAGTGAGCCATGGTGGTTTTCCGCACTTGAAACCCTGCAAAACAGCAAACTTGTCACGAAATCCATGGACGGGAATAATGGATGTAGTGTGGATGAAGGAAATGGCCGTGAAGATGACGAAATGGAGGAAAAATTGCAGAGAAATGGTGAAAAACGCTTTGGTGGGTGGTTGGCGGTCTGCGGAGAAAATTTGAACGAAAAACCTTAAAAAACACGAAAATGAACCAACTATATGTAATGGAATGGGCGCATGTACAATGGATGCTCATGGGGGTGACATGGTAGGACCGGGCGGTGACGGAATAGTCAATGGCAGGCAAACAAATCTGGACCGTCCGATCGTGGCAGAGATCAATGGCAGTGGATGCGTCAGAGGGCGATGGACGATGGGCCAGGGGTACGGCGGAGATGGTATAACTCGCGCGCAGCTTTGATGAGTGATGACCATTGGATCAATTGCTCCAGATTGGATGGCTGACAATGATATCGCTTGAAATCCACGGACGAACTTTAATGCGCGATGAGCCGGCGGTTTTGAAATAGTGCCACTGCCACGCGTAAAAAAATGTATGGAATCACTGGCCGATCGGGGAAAACCACCCTTCGCCCTAAGGCGGTGCGATAGAAACCACTGGTTTAGGAACAGTGAAAGTGGGCGGGGACCACCGTGACAGGCGGATTCCGCACCGTCGGATCTATACAGATCAATGGTTGAAAACGCGCCCGATATGGATGAATTGTGGACCGTTGATCTAGCGAATTAACGAACGGTGGAGATGCGACTACGGGCGGTGAACGGGTGCACAGTGCAAACTGCGGGGGCGGCGATCGTCGTCCATTCTGCGAAGATAAATGGTTGTTTTTTCCCCCGATACAAAACACGCTAAGCGCTTTTAGCTTTGGCACCTGGTCATGGCGCGAGGTTATATGGAGAGAAAGGTTACGGGGCTAAGCGGGAAAGGGGCTAGGCTTGATATAATGTTTAAAGTGGGTTTTTAAACCTTTTTATTGCATTTTAAAGCCTAAAAAGGGTAACGATAGGGAAGAAAAGGGTAAGCTGGTTTAAGCAAAGGGAAAAGATTGGATTTAAAGGGGATTTTGGGGGGGTTTAGAGGGTTAATAGGGGAAATAGAGGGGAGAAAAAGCACTTTGACAGAAGGAGGAAAAAGGGGGAAAAGGGACACTTTGCAAGGGTACAAGGGGTAATGCAAGGTTTTTGGAGCAGAATTTATAGCAATCATTAAGGCTCATAGGCTCCATACCAGCAGAGGACAACAGTCAAAGGTAGGGGATATAAAAGGCTGTAAGGATGATGTGTTTACAAAGGAAATGCATTCCTTGCAGGCTTATGAAACCAATTAGCCCCTTGCTTGCTTGTCAAGGAATTTATAAGGGGCTAACACATGCCATATATCACAGCAAGTCAAACTGCTTAATCTTGACTTGATGGTTTTTAAATTTCTGTTGTACAATTTAGAGAATAAAATCTGTTGGACAGTTTAATCCCAACAGATAGTAGATTAGGTAGAGAATCATATGGACTCAACTGTTTAATCTGAGTCCATGGAGAAATAAGGAGTAGAAATAGATTAGATTT
>CM076583.1:819962530-820152480 GCA_034641835.2 Pinus albicaulis
TCACCCCCGAGACACTCCTTCACACTGGAGCCCTGCCCACTCGTCTCGACTCTTCAACTCTATCCAGGCAGAGTTACGCTTATTGCTATGAGACCCTATTTGGGAGAGTTCCTCGAATCAATGGCCGAACTGTTTGAGATTTTGATATTTACAGAGAGTCCCCAAAAAAGAGCCGACGCTATATTGGATAAGCTTCCAAACAACAGCCTCATTCGGAAGAGGCTCTACAGTGATTCCTGCACTGAAATGGAAGGTAAACTCGTGAAGGACCTCTCGCTCCTGGGAAGGAACCTGAAAAGGGTAGTTATTCTCGATGACTACCCCTTCTCCTACTCTCTTCAACCTTCCAATTCACTCCCCATCAAACGATTTTTTGGATGCGCAGCAAATTCTGAATTGAGGGACGAAGTGCCCTACGTATTGCTCATATTGCTGACAAGAGGGCCCTTGATGTTGTTTTCAACAAACAATCCACTTCTATTAATTTATTTGGCAAAATAAGTTTGAAGGATAATATTCTTGTTCTAACTATGTAAACTTTATTCATTTTTTCCTTAACAGGATGAATAATTTTTCATTTCTCTTTAAAATCTATTTTCATCAAAGTTCTCGTCAATATTGATCAATTTTTAATTTTTTTCAATAAAGCATGAACACAGACTATGAAGTGTCGATTCACTTGTGAGGTAGGCAGAGTTTTTAACCAGTTCAATTCATTTCGTTCAATAATATTCTACGGCAATAAGTCAACAAGGGTTGAAAAATAAAAAGGGAAAAGTAGCATTTCCCCGTTTTTCCCAAATATGGCATGGCATGCCTCACTTGCTCAATAGGTGATTTGGGAAAAACAAATATCCCTAACTGTGCTACCTACGTTGACGGAAGTTCACTAATTGTGGCGCAGGCCCCCATGAAGCAACAACTCAATCAATCTAAGTGAAATTTTAAAATTTATAAGACCCAAAATAAACTTGTTATATAATCATAATTTAATCCTAATTTGGAATAGGTCAATATTTCTAAGAAAACTTTGAATTTTCAAATTAAAATATAGTTAAAACTAAAAAAAATTATAAGACCCAAAATAAACTTGTTATATAATCAAAATTTAATCCTAGGTCAATATTTATAAAAAAACTTTGAATTTTCAAATTAAAATATGGTTAAAACTAAAAAAAATACGCCCTCGGGATAATATAGATTTTATTTTTATTTTTTAATTTGAATTTTCAAATTTGATTCTAATTCCTCAACTCAACACCCTCGGCATGATATCCTGGGAGCCTATATTCAGGGTTAACCTTGGCTCGCCCATTGCAACCAGCTGTAGTTCTGACCGAGCCAGGCCAAACACTTTTATCCGACTAAATACGTCGATAAATATCTGACTAAATACGTTGATATGTATCGGGATATTTTGTGGATATATGACCTTGTGGATATATAGTCATATTTATCTTTCTACAAATTTTATGTTTATGTTTGGGTTTGAGAGATAATGAAAACCATGTTTTATGAGGGATTGAGAAATTATAAGTGATCTTCCAAAATACGAGTTGTTCGGAGGTATGACTGATGAAATGAGTAGTGACTTTGTAAATAAAATAAAATATGCACGACTTTCGTTTAAACATAGGGAATTTGACATTAAATAGTTGTTAACTAGTAATATGAGATTTTAGTTTTTATTATTTTAAAAGAGAAGACTAAAACAATTATTGTTTTTGGAAAAATTTATTTGTTTTACTATTATGAAAATAAAATTGGTTATGGAAAAGTAGTTCCATAAAAAGACAAAAACACTGATGGTAAAAGTATTCCAAGAACTAAGAGGTGGTTGGACAGTTTGAACAGTTAACTTTTCCTCTGAGGATAAAAAGCATATCCCAGTTAGGAAAAGGGGTTATGTTCATAAACTAAGGGAAGAGAGTGAGGAATTTCCTGAGTTGGTAGAGACCAGTGGAAACCACTCAGCGTTACTGAGAGCTTCTAGTATTGACTGGACTTGGAGTCCTGAGGTCACAACAGAAACCACTGTCAACCTGTACCTCTCGGCAGTAGAGCACGGGGGCAAGAGGAGGACGTAATTGCCTCTCTTGAAGGTTGGATGGATGTCATCAGCAAGTAGCAAGTTGCACATACAGATAAGTAACAGTGCATCCAGTAATTTTTAAGGGAAATATTATGAAACTTATGCAAAGGTATGTGTAGACTAGTACAAAGAAATAATTATGTGTATGGAAAATATATGGAAGGAATGAAATTATTTAAGTAATTTTGAAATGGTAAATATTTATGAATTATATAAATATGTTAAGTAGAATCTGCAAATTAGCTCTGAATTCCGATAGGAAAGACTGTAAAAGAAAATTGTTGCATGATTAAAAAAAACTTTATATGGTTACTGGGAGTAACAACAGTAGTAACTATGTGAGATTGCTTTGGAAACAGTAAAATTCTAGGGTATTACATTGCAATTATTAAATTGTGCTAAAGCTAAGTACACAGGAATAACACAGTGAAACATGAGTCAATTAGTTAATCTTATGAGCTATATTAATTGAAATGATTGAGTGAACTGTTGGTTCCAGCGACGAGGTGAAAACCTCAACCCGGAACGCGTCGTTACTCCAAACTGACCTATACTCGGACAAGATTTAGAGTTGGTCCAGTCACCTTAACCATATATGTAAAATTCATGTTTTCTGGTAAAATTAATAGACAGTAGAATACAATTGTGTAGTGTTAAATAGTTTCGACCCCAAAACTAAACAATATACCAATAACCATATGAGCATAAAGAAAACAAAGAATTAAAGTACATTGGCAAGGAAGCAACATAGTACAATAAATCCAAGAACCATCCCTAGGCTCGATATTCATCAAATAACAGAGTTAGCAGGGTATATCCTAAACGAAAACAATAACAGGATAAATGTAACCGCAAATGGGAACATGGCCTTTAAAAAAAATAGTAAGAACATTTTGATAATTTCCAGCACAAGAATCAAATGGAAAAACCCCGTAGTGCATTGTCTGAAGAGAAACATAGAACATGTTCTTACACAGGTTACAATTACAAATTATATAAATCGAAATCTGGGTTGGGAAGTTCCATCGAGACCGAACGGACAATTCTGAAGGAATTCCTCTACTAACAGACCTTATACATCATGAAAAACATAATATTTTGACTAAAACGGAGCCCTTCATATAAGCGCAAGATTTAAGCGTATTTGACATTCATAATCTAAAAAGAAAAAAATTATGCAGATGACAACATGGTAAACTTGAAGGCAGAAGCCTAGTAAAATTGAGATTAAGCAACTGACGAGGATGAATAATAGTTGTTGAACCCATTCGACTCGTTACCGGAATACCTGGAGGAGCAGAGGCGTCGTTAGCAGAAGGGAGTCCATAGAATATTGACCTGAAAGAACAAAGCTCCGACCTGGTATTCGAGAAGATACCTGCAAAAAAAAACAATACCCAGATTGTTAAGTAACGATACCGTGATATTAAGCAGACAACAAATTCAAGGGATCACTGAGAGCGAAAATCTCGGTAAACTTATTCACCTGTAGTGATGAGTCTCTGAGTGATATGAAAAACGATGAGCTGGAGAAATGAATAAACCAGAAAAAGACTAAGGGGTAAGCTAAATAATAAGAACAACCCATGAATCAACATAATTGTTAAAGGAAAGAAATAGAAAACAAGACAACGTTTACAAGCCAAGGGAGGCAATACCTGTGTTGAAGGATCCAATGGGTTTGGAAATGTTCTGAGATAGTGGCGGTGGCTGGAAGAGCCTTCCGAGATCTTCCGCACAGATTCCAACCATTCTCGAATAATAACCTGAGGCGAAATTAAAACCTTCCAAGCATACCAACACAACTGGTTATAGTGCTAGCCGGAGCCCAACTGCGTTAATAGTTCTCATGGATGAATTGCACACCTATCCAATGCCCAGTCAATGACGAAATGAGACGAGAGGTCAGGGTTGCGATGTATTACCAAGTGTTTTCCCACTCGTAAACTTTTCTGTAGATCCGCGATGATATCCAATGGTGGGCGATGGGGCAGGTAGCCATCGAAAACATAAACAAAATCACTTAAAATCTCACAACTGGAAAGTGCATTAAATCGTCGGACGTGACCAGGACAGGTACTTCAACCCAAAACTCGAGATAGGTTCTTAATGAGTTAAACCAAAGTTGGATTTGTATAAAGTCATGAACATATAAGTGTAAAGGTAAGTCTAGCAAATCAAGGATCAGAGATAATGAAATTATATATATATAGAATGTGTTAATCATACACAGTTTAAACCATATGATCGTAGATATTATCATGGTTTTTATTTCATTATAGTTAATCCTTAAGGAAAGAAGTAATTTTTTTTTATATGTGGTATAGTTTGAGTGTTAAATGTTACAAGTAGTATCAGAGCAACGTTTGCACGCTGGGACCCTAGGGGTCACATAGCGATTTAAGATGTGTGTATACTGATGCACAAAACATAAGTAGTAGCACAAGGGAAAACATGAGAAGGGGATCGACACAGCAAACACTTCGGAATAATGGAGAACCTACACCTCAAGCACAACCAGAAATGAACCCCGAGATGTGGATTCAATTGAGTGTAGATGAACACTAGCAGACTAGTAGACTGCTAGAGGAAAAAAAGCACCAAAGCAGGATATTGTTAAGTACTGTGCAGAAGTTACAAGAGGAAATGGTCCGTGTGAGAAGTGATAATGAATGTTTGATGTAGGAGCAAGAGAGGATACTTAATAGCCTTTCCGACAAGCATAATCAAGGGGTGTTACAACCCAGTCCCGATCGAGGTATGCAAGAAGAGAATGAATGAAAGACTACGGACCAAACCATGGACAGAATGGACATGAGTCCTTCACAGCGAAGCAACAAAAATAGAAACTATAATGATGCAGAGTCTGATGATGTGTCATATGAGCAAGAAGTTAAGAAGCAAGAAGTGGAGCTTCAAGGTGAGTTTCGAAAAATAAAACCACCTACATTTGATGGAGAAGCGGAGGAGGTGGCAGAGGCTTGGTTGATAAATATGAATAAGTACTTTCAATTGTACGAGTACAACAACAACCTTAAAGCCAGATTGGCCATATATCAGTTGAGAGAAAAATCCACCCTATGGTTGTAGGAGGTAAAGAATGTTCGCAACATTGAATATCAAGAAGTTACATGGGAATAATTCTGGCAATAATTTAAAGATAAGTATTTGACATAACATTTTTATGACGAAAAATCTAGAGAATTCCATGACTTGAAGCTGGGTAAAATGACTATGGATGAGTTTATTACCAAGTTCACCTCCCTATTAAGATATGTCCCATATCTCAAAGATGAAAAGGCTAAGGTTCAAAGGTTCCTGAGTAGTTTGCCAACCCACATGAAGGAACAAATTGAATTTGTAAATCATAGGACCATGGATGAAGCAATTCGTAAGGCAAGGATGTGCTACCAGCAGTCCAAGGAAAAAGGGGAAGTGGAAAAATTTGGTAGCCAAACAAAGGACAGAAAAACAGTTCAAACTTCAAGGATTCCAGAAGTAATAATTTGAAGAATTATGCACAAAGTTCTGTAAGCAAGCAGTTTGGAAGAAATCATAAAAGAACCCAATGGTCTATTGAAGAGAGGTCTACAGAGGCTTCTAGAAAACCTGAGCAAGGGAAAGTAACCAAGCCACCTCAGTAGTGTTGGGGATGTGGTGAGGCACATTATTATAAAAATTTCCCACAACAAGGGAGAAGTGAAACAGTTGTAAACTTGCAGCAGGCTTTTATAGTAGGAGATGTGACTCGAAACATACCTCAAATCAACGCAGCATTGGATGATCGACAAGCAAATTATCAGCTAACAATGATAGAGTTGGAAGGTAGGTTAGTGTCTCAATATGTTTCTATTTTGGTTGACCCAGGTACAATTTTAAGCTATGTAAACCCCAAAATAGTAGAAGTATGTAAATTAAAAGGTCAGAAATTCAAAAATCCTTGGCTGGTACAACTAGCCACAGGAACTAAAAGAGAAGTAAGTGCCAAAATTCCAAACTACACATTGGAAATTGCAGACCACTAGTTAAAAGTTGACCTGAATATACTTCCATTAGGGTCCTATGATGTTTTTTTGGGTATGGATTGGCTAAAAAAACATTGGACTTTGGTGGACTATAAAGTAAATATTATTTATTACAGAATGCAAGATGGAACACGCAAAGAGATTCATGGAATCAAGAATATTCTACAGCTACGTCCTATTACAGCATCCCAAATGAATAAGTGTACGAGGAAGTGATGTCAGATTTATGCTATCTAGGTGGGAGATGGCAATTCCAAGGTGAAGGCCCCTATTATGGAGAACATACCAATGGTACAAGAATTTATGGATGTATTTCCAGAAAACGTACCTGGATTACCCCCAAGAAGAGATATTAACTTCACCATTGAGTTAATGCCACGAGCATCACCAGTTTCAAGAGCTCCTTACAGAATGAGTGTTCCAGAATTAACTAATTTAAAAATGCAGTTGCAAGAGCTACTAGACAAAGGATACATTCGTCTGAGTATGTCCCATTGGGGAGCACCAGTGCTATTTGTAAAGAAGAAAGATGGAACCATGTTAATGTGCATGGATTATAGAGAGCTCAATAAATTAACAGTAAAAAATAAATATCCCTTACCGCGTATTGATGACCTGCTTGACCAGGTGAAAGGGGCCACAATATTTTCAAAAATAGACTTAAGATCTGGATATCACCAGATTTAGATTAAGGATGAAGATATTTATCAGACTAAGGTGGAAGAATTGCAGCAAATGATAAAGAGGATGGTTGTCCAAAACAATAACCAAAACAGAAGCCAAAACCATAACATTAGAAGAAACAATGCTGCCCCCAACAGACAAAGAGAATTAGATCAACAAATTATTCCCCCATTTCAAGAAAAAAATTTAGATGAAGAAAAGGGAATCATTGAAGAGTCTGAGGGGAACACCATAAATATGTTTGAAGCAGAGGACTCAGTCCTTAACTGTGATTCAGAAGAAGACCAACCCTCACCTTCATATTGGAGTGAGGAATGGTTAGAAACTGATGATTACAGATTAGGATTTGAAGATGCCATGCTACAGGTCAGGGAACAACATGAACTTAGGAGCAAGAAAATCCAAGATACCTCCAAAACAAAGACTCCTGAGGTAACCATCAAGAAAATACCTGACAAAACTTCTAAAGCAACCTCTGTAGATAATAAAACAACAGCTGTAAGTTCTGGTAAACATAAGGAGAAAGACAACCAAAACAATGAAAAACAAAGCCAACCAACCGGCAGTGCTAGCACTTCGGTTAGTACTCCTGATAAAAAATTTCATACAGATGTACATAATGGGAATCAGCAAGCTGATTCAGCCACCAAAGTAGTGGAAAATAAAACAGAACCTAGTGTTTCCAAGACGCAGTCCACTTTCAATTTAGAGAGTGAGATTGCAAAAATCAAAATCTCTGTACCATTGTCTGAGCTGGCCACTCAGGATGTATATAAAGGCCAAATTTTGAAAGCATTAAATCTGGGAGAAATGAATGATTCTGTAAATTTGAACGATGATCAACCATCTCTGCTCTTTGGTCCAAAAATTGAGGGAAAATTCCAGGAAGGGGTAGTTCCGCCTTTTTATATCAGTCTCAACATTCATGACAAGATCCTCCATAACGCCATGCATGAATCTGGTGCATCTCACAACTTAATGCCCAAGGTAGTGATGGAGAGGCTAGGCCTAGAAATCACTAGACCCTACAAAGACTTATATTCATTTGACTCTAGCAGATTAAAATGCCCAGGCCTCATCAAGGACTAATGTGTGAGCTTAACCCAGATTCCTGCCAAGTGTATGGTCATGGATGTTGTGGTGGCAGATGTACCACCAAAATATGGCATGTTATTTTCAAGATCATGGGGAGCCAAACTACAAGGAACAATGCAGATGGATGGCTCATATGCCAGTATCCCTATATTTGGCCAACTTAGAAGACTGTATAGAGAATCTCAGATGAAATTCCTAGTCAGTAGCCCCGAGAAGCCTGAAAATTCACCATTATACTCTCTACATACAGATCTGGACTCTTTCATTCTCTAAAATGACCAATCCTCAGAAGAGCTGAGATCAGATAATGGAAATACAAACATACAGCCCATGGATTTCAACATAATGGCTACTCTGGAAGAAGACGAAGAAGAAGACCATGGGAAAACTGCTGAAAATATAACTCTGAATGAAATGGAAACAGAACAAAAACAACAAGCTAGCCACCTCCCTGATCTCCATGACCATAACGAACCACAAAACGACCCCCCTCCTAGCACAAACATCACAACTCAACATGATGGCGAATCCAACTGTAGGGGAGGGGATGAAGGCGAAGTAAATAACGAACCCCTGTGGGAAATGAACTTTGATGGGTCCTGTACTAGGCAAAGTGCCGGAGCAGGAGTGTGGCTACATAGCACAGGAGATGATCATACAGAGAGCCACGCTGTGAATCTGCATTTCAAATGCACGAATAACATTGCAGAATATGAGGCTCTCATCCTAGGTCTGAATTTGTTGAAAAGGTTAGGAGCTCGTAGGATAGCCGTGAGAGGAGACTCAGAGTTGGTAATCAAACAGGTGAATGGTGAGTATTCAGCAAAACATCCCAGACTAAGGGCATACAGGAATGACACTCTAGATTTGCTGAAAACAATTGTTGAATATGAATTAGTGTTTGTTCTCAGGGGTCAAAATGCAGTGGCAAATGGATTAGCATGTCTAGCTAGCTCACATCCTAAGGCCCCAGTTGACCAACAAATTATCATTCAGACCAAATTCAGGCCTGCAGTGCCGGACAATGAAAAATATTGGCAGGTCTTTGAAGGAGACAAACAGATCGAGGATTTCCTTGTAGGCAGAAATGAGTTCGAATTTTCTGATTCAGACTCCAAATATGATAGCTTCTGCCTAGATGGAGATCCCTCAGATGGACAGGAAACACCGTGTAACATAGAAATAAATTCTTTTTCTGAACAAACTGGAAATTTCAACGAAAATAGCGAGAACGCAGAAAATGAAGAGGTCAAAGTGTTGCAGGCCAAAGATAAGAACATACCCAGAGGCCTGGCACCCTTAGAAGACCTTTTTGACTTTGATGACGTAGAAAAAAAGCCCACAATTGAACATGCAGAATCAGATATAGAAGAATGCAACATAGGCACTGAAGATAAGCCCA
The DNA here is from genome assembly GCA_034641835.2 of Pinus albicaulis. Lineage (NCBI taxonomy): Eukaryota > Viridiplantae > Streptophyta > Pinopsida > Pinales > Pinaceae > Pinus > Pinus albicaulis. The sequence continues at coordinate 819,971,829 of CM076583.1, forward strand.
AAATGATAAAACTGGCTAAGTCTATACCTGCAAACATGAAGGAAAAATACATTGAACTGTTTAAGGAATTCATTGATGTGTTTGCATGGAACTATGAAGACTTAAAGGCCTATGACACCAACATCATACAACACAAGATACCACTAAAGGAGAATCAGAAGCCTTTCAGACAAAGACTCCATAGGATTAATCCAAAACAATTGCCTGCAGTAGAAAAAAAAATTAAAAAGATGTATGAGGCAGGCATTATAGTCCCTGTAAGGTTTTCCGATTGGGTGTCAAACTTAGTGGCTGTAAGGAAGAAAACAGGGGAGATCAGGCTATGCACAGACTTCAGAAACCTCAATAGAGCCTCCCTGAAAGATAACTACCCTTTGCCTAGAATGGAACACATCCTACAAAAGGTAGTGGGCTCTAAGAGAATCTCCTGCTTGATGGTTTTTGAAGGTACAACCAAGTTACGGTACTCCCAAAGGATCAACTCAAAACGGCCTTTACCACTCGATGGGCACCTTCATGGCACTTAAAAATGCCCTTCGGACGTGAATGCGGGAGCTACCTTCAGAGAGCGAGAGAAATAGCTTTTCTCGGAGGAGATAGGACACTTTATGATTATCTACTTGGATGACTTGACTGTCTTCTCTAAAACTGAAGAAGAACATCTGAAACATCTGAGAAAAGTTTTTGGAAAGTGTAGAAGGTATGGTCTGTCCCTAAATCCTAAGAAAACTGTCTTTGGGCTGCAAGAAGGTAAACTTCTAGGCCACATTATATCTGAGAAAGGGATTAGGATAGACCGCCAGAGAGTTGAGGGAATAATCCAAATTACACATCCAAGAAACATCAAGGAGTTGCAGTCCTTCATTGGGAAGATCAATTTCCTTAGGAGATTTATCCCCAATCTTGCCGAACATCTTAGGAAAATGACTGAAATGCTGAAGAAAGATGCCGGAATTAAGTGGACTGTTGAAGCCAAGAAATATTTTGAGTCAGTAAAGCTTGCGCTCACTCAAGCCCCTGTCCTTATCAGCCCTGACTTCTCAAAAGATTTTCTGATCTTTTCATTTGCTTCCCAACACACAATAGCTGCAGTTTTGCTGCAGAAAAATTCAAAAGGTAATGAACAGCCTATAGCCTTCTTCAGTAAAGCCTTGAGAGACGCGCCCTTAAAGTACAACATCATGGAAAAGCAGGCCTATGCTCTGATTAAGGCCTTAAAAGACTTTAGGGTGTACATTCTGCATTCTCACACCATAGCCTATGTGCCAAATACAGTGGTCAAAGACATCTTGTCCCAAGACCCTGATGGAAAAAGGGGCAAATGGATTGCTACAATCTTAGAATACGACCTTGAAATAAAACCCACCAAGCTGATCAAAGGTCAAGGCCAGGCCCAATTAATGGCTGAATAAAAATTGCATGCCTTGGAAATTAACATGATGAATGCCTTAGACGAGCAGGAAGGATTGCCCCATCCAACTGTCGAGGAGCAGTTTCAGAACTCTCCTTGGTATACTGACATCCTTTATGTGCTCACTAACCTCAATGCCCCTCAAGAAATATCCAAAACAAAGGCCAGATTCATTAAACTCAAAGATAGAAATTATTGTATTTTGAATGAGAACCTATATTGGAAAAATCCTAATGGCCTTTTGCTGAAATATTTGTCCGAAACTGAAGCTGAAAAAATTAAACAGGAATTCCATGCTGGGGAGTGTGGAGGCCACCTGAGTTGGAAAACCACTTCAAATAAGATACTCAGGGCTGGTTACTATTGGCCTACCCTCTTCAGTGATGTCCATAAAATGATTCTTGCCTGCCATAAATGTCAGATCTTTGAGGGCAAAAGAAAACTCCTTCCCCTCCCTCTACATCACATCACCATAGAAGGTCCTTTCATGCAATGGGGCCTAGACTTTATAGGAAAGATTCATCCTGTCTCCTCTGGGCAACATAAATGGATTTTAACTGCTACAGATTACTTTACTAAATGCATAGAAGCTATACCCACTAGGAATTCCAATGACTCTGTCATCATTAGGTTCCTAGAAGACTTCATCTTATCTCGTTTTGGTTGTCCAAGGAAAATAATCACTGACAATGTTGCTGCTTTCGGATCCAAAAGAATGGTTGATTTCTGTCACAGGTACGGAATAGCACTTGGACATTCAACTGCCTATTACCCCCAGGGTAATGGTCTAGCTGAATCATCAAATAAAAGCCTGGTTAAAATCATCAAGAAGCTGTTGAAAGAGAACAAAAGATCATGGCATAAAAGGTTGATACATGCCTTGTGGGCAGACAGGCTCACTACAAAGAAATCTATTGGCATGTCACCCTTTCAGCTGGTTTATGGGACTGAAGCAGTGTTTCCTACTAGTCTTGGAGTTCCAGTAATCAAGCTTGTTCAGGAGATCCAATCAGAGGAAGACAGCATGATAAGGAGATTTAATGAAACAATCCATCTGCAGCAAACAAGAGAGCAGGTTTATAGCAGAGCTGTCAGAGTACAGGAAGGCATAAAGAGATAGTTTGACAAAAGAACCAAAGCTTCAGATTTCAAGGTTGGAGATAAAGTTCTGAGATGGGATTCAAGAAGAGAGGACAAGGGCAAGCATGGAAAATTTGACAGCTTGTGGCAAGGTCCATTTGTCATCCAGGCCACTGTGGGTCCTAATGCGTTTTTTCTGCAAGAGCTTGATGGTACAGAGTTGTTTGGGGGTCCTGTCAATGGTAGGATGCTCAAACATTATTTCTAATAATTTTTCATTTCCAGTCTCATTTCCATTGTACATACCATTGCAGTTTCATTTTCAGAAATAGAAAAAATATTCCAAAAAACATGAACCTTTGAGGTAAAAAGATTGGCTCTAATAAACCCAAAATCTGAGCCAAGGCAAAGTGAAAACAGTTGGCCCTAATATGCACAAAATCAGAGCTGAAGGAAAAAGAAGAAGTGACTCTAATATGCTCAAAACCTGAGCCATAAGAAAGGAAGAAGGATGTTTCACAGTTGTAGAATTCCATGCCTTCACAGTTTTGTTTTCTACAAGTTTCTACCCAGCAAGTCAGACAGTCTAATCCTGGCTTGGCTGTGTTTAAATTTCCTGTCTTAGAATGTAGGTGAAGAAACCTGTTGGACAGTTTAATCCTGACAGGTAGTAGATTAGGTAGAGAAATAGATGAGGTCAACAGTCTAATCTGGCCTCATGGAGCAATAAGGGTAGATGTAGAATAGATTTGTTTTTGTTTTGCAAAATAAAATGTGAAGGGTGTGCTAGCTTAAATGCACCCAAAGGGAAACTGTTAGAACTGTATTTTGGGTAGGTAGATTGGTTGGGAAATGTTTTTGCTGATGTTTTTATCACACTGTGGCATCTAAAATTGAAGAAGAAAGATGGCTTATGACACCAGGCATCTAGCCTACACCAAGAGATCAATTTATGAATTCTTGACTCCTTCAAGAAGAAGCCATCCCCATGTGGAGCCACTATTAGCCCCCTATGAAATTTTTTACATGCAAACAGCGGGCTAAATTGTTGTTGAGACTTCAAGGAATGCATTTCCCTTGCAAACACATCATTCTTGAAGCCTCTTTGTGCCTTTTGTCCTTTGATGAAATCCCCTTTGTTGATTTCCCTTACAAAGCCTCTCTGTTTGTGAAGAAATGCCCAGAGGCCTCCTATTCCCTCTTATTTTCCCCCCACTTAGCTTCTATCTTCCTCCCCTTTATTTCCCCTTCTTTTTCCCTTTTTACCCTTTTAATTCCCCAAAAATCCCCTTAAAATCATTACCCTCACCCTTTGATGGCCTTTTCCCCCCTCTATTTCTCTATCGTTCCCCTTCCCAACCTTCAAAATCCATTTAAATGGGCTAAAACCCATCTTCTAACCTTATTATAGGTCTAAGCCCCTTTTCCGCCGGCCCCTTAACTACTTCCCACACATGCCCGTGTGCTAGGACCAAGCGCTTAAGTCCCAGGCGCTTATCGCAATCGGAAGACCGGGCGGGTGCATTCCCTTTGTAATAGTCAAAGCTACGACGCGATTTGTTTATAACGTTAAGTCGTGCGATGGGTCCTGCACCGTTGATCTTCCACGGAGATCCGACGGCGGAGCGCTAATCGCAGGCCCCCGCTCAAACGCAATCGCAATGTTCCGTGTGTGCCCTCTGATCAATCGCAAGTCCTATCTTCCTGCCTCCAATTGCGATCCCCCGATTGCATCCCGACCGTCCATCCTCCCCGCGATCCGACGGTCAGCGCTAACTCCCTGCCAACCACAATCGGAAGTCCTTTCTCTGATTTCTCGATCAGACTCTCCCTCTAATTGAACGTGAGCCGTTGATCTGATCAAAGATCCAACGGTCAGCGCTCGATCACGCCCTGACCTCCGATCGCCAATCGCAAGTCCCTCTTTCCGTCTCCCGATTAAATCCTGGCCGTCCATCCCCTTTCTGATCCAACGGCCATCGCACGCCCACCCCAATCGCAATCGTAAATGTTTATATGTGTCACCCTTTGTTCCCTCCGACTGCGATTGTTCCAATTACATCTCCGCCGTCCATTTCCTCCCAGATCCAATGATCATCGCTCCTCCCACCCCATCTCAATCGCAATGTTTGAAATATGTTACACCTTTTTTACCTCCGATTGCGATGGTTCTGATTAGATCTTGACCATTGATCCTCCCCTGGATCCGACGGCTCAGGTTTAATCACCCCCCGCCTCCCGCTGGGCCCCACTCCATCGCATTTCATAGCATTTACATCCTATTGCTTGGTATTTTGTTCAAAGTTATATTGCATAGTTGTTCCACCCATTTAGGCATATTATTCTGCTCAATCTCCACCGTTGATTTTTGTTCCCAGACCATGATCTGACAGCCTGCGCTGCATATTATCACCAAACCCTATTGCTCATAAGTTCTCACCGTTTCATTGCATTTTGTTACCATTGTAGTGAAAGACACCATTTCTCCGCCGCCGCGCTACCATCTCATTCCCCCCCATTGCATTATGTTTGGATTCTGATGCAAGATCCGAACGGCACAAAAAAGAAATTCCACCATTAATACACAGTATGGGAGCAACAGCAAGATTTCCACTGACAGAGACAAAGGAGTTAATGAACATCAGGTTTTCACATCAGCAGAGTGGTTTCCTCCACCAAAGGACAGATTTAAAATCTGAAATCTCCGGTGCCATTAAGGCTCAGAATGCATGAAAGAAGACAACACCGGAACATCGCAGGGCTCGAGGCAGCAAATAGAAAACTTTCACGCCTCCTCAAGGATTTTAGAAAGTATAGCACCAGTTGAAGACCCCGAGGATCAATCAAGAGATCCTGAGCACAAGCAAAAGTTCAAAACCGCCGAAGCATTTATAAGATAGACTTCTCAGTAGTGTATTTCATTTTTGTTCAAAGCACCAAAAGTACCACAGCCGAAATATGTCAAAGTCATATCCAGGGAAGATCATTCTTTCATGAAAGAGATGACAGAAGTTAAATACTCAGCTTCAAATAGGACGGGCTTCGGCCCTGTATTCATTTTTATGTTTAATGTTACATTTAGTGTCCACCTACCCTCTCCAGTCTATCTTTTGTTCATCCTCTGCTATAAAACACAGAAAGAAACATTGTTGTGGTTGTTGATGAGAAATCAGTGAAATGCAAGTATTTTCCTCTTTGAGACAAGTTCTCTATGTAATATTGTAAGATAGACTGAGAGTTGATGGATTCAGACTGAATGTTCAAGATATGGGTTGTGATGTACCTGATTGGTGTTGTTTTTAGTATGACAAGCATGTTTCTTTGGATCCTAATCTAAAGCAGTTGGTGATGTTTTCTTTTCTCTGTGTTTAATTCCATTTCATTTCATTTCATTTCTGCTGGTAGGAAACAAAAGTATAATATAGGATTCACCCTTAATAGGTGCCCTATGTTTCCTGCTCTCCCTACCTCAATATTTTTTGCTTATATGTGTATCTGAATGTTGATTTCAATTGATTTAACTAGTGTAGTGGATGATATTGCCTGCTCTTTGATGTATGAATTAATGAAATCTGTGTTTAGATGTTCTTGATAGGATTTAGTTGAATATGTTGAGAACTTGGGAGGTCTAGAATCTCGTATCTGCCTCACTAGGAGCTTTCCATTCCAATTAAACCTTTCCTAGATCCCTTGTTACACCTATGATTTTGTCCAAGCAGACCTAGAGTTAAATGACCTCTGGTTTGATCTATAGACAGGGTTGGTTGGTTCTCCTTCTTTCATTTTCTATCCTTAATGTCCCATTCCAAATATCTCCTTTAAAGATCCAAATGCTCTAGATGACTAGCCCAACTGAAAGCTTGCACATTGATTACCAGTAAATCCTTTCTTGACTCCATAGCCCAATGGCTTTGATGTTCTCTGAGTTATCTATCTCTGCCTAAGCTTCCTCTTTGCTCATCCTTGTCACACATTGGTCCTTCTTTTCCTGATTTCCTCCAACCAAACGCAAACAATCAAACCAACAACCTCGAACTTATAACTAGCCTAAAATCTTATACTTCAAGCCTCAAAGACATATCCTTTGGCTTCATAGAGAGATCCCTCTCTGGACCTCGGAGGGCTAGATCCTAAGGTCTGAAAGTGGTTCTATGTTGTCTCATCTTTTGGTCTTTTTCAACCTGGCCAAAACATGGGAACCCCAACATAATGGCGACTCCACTGGGGACTTCTGAGTACATTTCACCTTAAACATTCGTAAAAACCTCAGAAACTTAGAACTCTGGTTAGGTTGACAGTAAGTCATCCCTTTATTGAATCAACCTCCATTATTGAATATCCACCATACTCTTAGATAGAGCATGGAAAGGGCCAGGTAGCCTCCAGATCTCATCCTCTTTTCAGAGGTGACATATCTGGTAAATGCCCTCCCAGTCAATCTCTGGTTGGAGCTTGCTGATTTAGAGGAGATTCCTGAAAGGTGATAGTGCCTGAGCACTGTGGTGGACAGTGTATCCCCTAGAAACATCCTAAACCCTCCACCTGGCGACTCCATTGTTCCTAAACGTTAAAAGACTCCACTGGTGATAAGTAGGCCTGCTGATCATTTTGGTTTCACATCAGACCCCACTGGGAGACCAGACCCAAAACATAATGAAGACTCCACTGGGAGATCAGTCCTTGAGACAACATTAACCACAGTAGAAGCGACCAGTAGGGTTAAGCTTCTTGGCTTATAGACATCATTCTGGCTTACAGAACCATTCATACAAGAGCTTGCTCTGATCCAAACCCACCTGAAATAGTTGATAATACTGAGAAAATCCTCAAGAGAACACCTGTAAGTAAGAGATCAACTATTTCCAGCAACATTAATAGAGCTAATTCTGCACCAGAAGATCTTGCAGATCTATTAGACCCGTTCTTCGACCTAGACCCTCAAAAAAGATTACCTAGAACTAGGTCATTCAGTGTTTCAGATCAGACAGGCACTAGGGACAGTGAAACCCCTCCTTCCACACCACCTGATTTCCACTTTCTCCAAAACTTGGGGCTTTCTCACCCTAGATCTGCTCAGCAGATTCCTGCTGGTCCAAACATCCCTATCATTCAAATACCAGCTGCTCAAATCAACCCTTTGCCTCACTAGAATATCATCATGGCAGCTTGGTATGCACCTTTGGTTCTACCCCAACATTTGTTACCCTTACCAAACGATTATCAGTCAAAAATCCCACACTTCACTGCTAAAGATTCCATAACAGCTCAGCAAAATGTAGATAAAATGGAGGACTCTTTTGATTATATGGAAATCGATGATGGGACAATCAAAATGAGGATCTTTGCCCAAAGCTTAGGGGGCGAGGTCAAGAAATGGTTTAAAGGGTTTCCTCCTGGTAGTATTCAAGATCTCCCTGCATTATACCAGACCTTTATAAACAAATGGGAGGTTAGAGCAAACCCTCGCCAGCTCCTAGCATAATACATGTCCCTTAAGAGGAACGTAGGAGAGAGTGTTCACGATTACACCACTAGATTGAATAGCATCTACAATGCCCTCCCTCCACACATGAAACCCCCACAAGGTATGGCCCTGGCTAAGTATCCTGATGGATTTGATGCCGACCTAGCCTATGAGCTTAGAGACAAATAATATACCACACTGGAGGACATACAGAAAGGAGCCATAACCATAGAAGCAAACCTGATGGAAAAAAGGGCAAGACTAAAAGCTGAAAAGAGGGTAACATATAGGGATGACAACATAGCCTCCACATCTGATCCCAAATATGACAGACTTTCAAAAAATGTGGAAGAATTGCAGCAAATGATAAAGAAGATGGTTGTCCAAAACAATAACCAAAACTAGAACATTAGAAGAAACAATGTTGCCCCCAACAGACAAAGAGAATCAGATCAACAAATTATTCCCCCATTTCAAGAAAAAATTTTAGATGAAGATGAGGGAATCATTGAAGAGTCAGAGGGGAACACCATAAATATGTTTGAAGCAGAGGACTCAGTCCTTAACTGTGATTCAGAAGAAGACCAACCCTCACCTTCATATTGGAGTGAGGAATGGTTAGAAACTGATGATTACAGATTAGGATTTGAAGATGCCATGCTACAGGTCAGGGAACAACATGAACTTAGGAGAAAGAAAAGCCGAGATACCTCCAAAACAAAGACTCCTGAGGTAACCATCAAGAAAAGACCTGACAAAACTTCTAAAGCAACCTCTGTAAATAATAAAACAACAGCTGTAAGTTCTGGTAAACATAAGGAGAAAGACAACCAAGACAATGAAAAACAAAGCCAACCAACCAGCAGTGCTAGCACTTCGGTTAGTACTCCTGATAAAATTTTTCATACAGATGTACATAATGGGAATCAGCAAGCTGATTCAACGACCAAAGCAGTGGCAAATAAAACAGAACCTAGTGCTTCCAAGACGCAGTCCACTTTCAATTTAGAGAGTGAGATTGCAAAAATCAAAATCTCTGTACCATTGTCTGAGCTGGCCACTCAGGATGTATATAAAGGCCAAATTTTGAAAGCATTAAATCTGGGAGAAATGAATGATTCTGTAAATTTGAACGATGATCAACCAGCCCTGCTCTTTGGTCCAAAAATTGAGGGAAAATTCCAGGAAGGGGTAGTTCCGCCTTTTTATATCAGTCTCAACATTCATGACAAGATCCTCCATAACGCCATGCATGACTCTGGTGCATCTCACAACTTAATGCCCAAGGTAGTGATGGAGAGGCTAGGCCTAGAAATCACTAGACCCTACAAATACTTATATTCATTTGACTCTAGCAGAGTAAAATGCCTAGGCCTCATCAAGGACTTATGTGTGAGCTTAACCCAGATTTCTGCCAAGTGTATGGTCATGGATGTTGTGGTGGCAGATGTACCACCAAAATATGGCATGATATTGTCAAGATCATGGGGAGCCAAACTGCAAGGAACAATGCAGATGGATGGCTCATATGCCACTGTCCCTATATTTGGCCAACTTAGAAGACTGTATAGAGAATCTCAGATGAAATTCCTAGTCAGTAGCCCCGAGAAGCCTGAAAATTCGCCATTATACTCTGTACATACAGATCTGGACTCTTTCATTCTCTACAATGACCAATCCTCAGAAGAGCCGATATCAGAAAATGGAAATACAAACATACAGCCCATGGATTTCAACATAATGGCTACTCTAGAAGAAGACGAAGAAGAAGACCATGGGAAAACTGATGAAAATATAACTCTGAATGAAACGGAAACAGAACAAAAACAGCAAGCTAGCCACCTCCCTGATCTCCATGACCATAACGAACCACAAAACGACCCCCCTCCTAGCACAAACATCACAACTCAACATGATGGCGAATCCAGCTGTAGGGGAGGGAATGAAGGAGAAGTAAATAACAAACCCCTGTGGGAAATGAACTTTGATGGGTCTTGTACTAGGCAAGGTGCCAGAGCAGGAGTGTGGCTACATAGCACAGGAGATGATCATATAGAGAGCCATGCTGTCAATCTGCATTTCAAATGCACGAATAACATTGCAGAATATGAGGCTCTCATCCTAGGTCTGAATTTGTTGAAAAGGTTAGGAGCTCGTAGGATAGCCATGAAAGGAGACTCAGAGTTAGTAATCAAACAGGTGAATGGTGAGTATTCAACAAAACATCCCAGACTAAGGGCATACAGGAATGACACTCTAGATTTTCTTAAAACATTTGTTGAATATGAATTAGTGTTTGTTCCCAGGGGTCAAAATGCAGTGGAAAATGGATTAGCATGTCTAGCTAGCTCACATCCTAAGGCCCCAGTTGACCAACAAATTATCATTCAGACCAAATTCAGGCTTGCAGTGCCGGACAATGAAAAATATTGGCAGGTCTTTGAAGGAGACAAACAGATTGAGGATTTCCTGATAGGCAGAAATGAGTTCGAATTTTCTAATTCAGACTCCAAATCTGATAGCTTCTGCCTAGATGGAGATCCCTCAGATGGACAAGAAACACCGTGTAACATAGAAATAAATTCTTTTTCTGAACAAACTGGAAATTTCAACGAAAATAGCGAAAACGCAGAAAATGAAGAGGTCGAAGTGCTGCAGGCCAAAGATAAGAACATACCCAGAGGCCTGGCACCCTTAGAAGACCTTTTTGACTTTGATGACGTAGCAAAAAATCCCACAATTGAACATGCAGAATCAGATATAGAAGAATGCAACATAGGCACTGAAGATAAGCCCAAAATGATAAAATTGGCTAAGTCTATACCTGCAAACATGAAGGAAAAATGCATTAACCTGTTTAAGGAATTCATTGATGTGTTTGCATGGAGCTATGAAGACTTAAAGGCCTATGACACCAACATAATACAACACAAGATACCACTAAAGGAGAATCAGAAGCCTTTCAGACAAAAACTCCGTAGGATTAATCCAAAACAATTGCCTGCAGTAGAAAAAGAAATTAAAAAGATGTATGAGGCAGGCATTATAGTCCCTGTAAGGTTTTCTGATTGGGTGTCAAACTTAGTGGTTGTAAGGAAGAAAACGGGGTAGATCAGACTATGCATAGACTTCAGAAACCCCAATAGAGCCTCCCTGAAAGATAACTACCCTTTGCCTAGAATGGAACACACCCTACAAAAGGTAGTGGGTTCTAAGAGAATCTCCCTGCTTGATGGTTTTTCAGGGTACAACCAAGTTCTAGTACTCCCAGAGGATCAGATCAAAACAGCCTTTACCACTCCATGGGGCACCTTCATGTACTTAAAAATGCCCTTCGGATTGATGAATGCTGGAGCTACCTTCTAGAGAGCGATGGACATAGATTTCTCAGAGGAGATAGGACACTTTATAGTTATCTACTTGGATGACTTGACTGTCTTCTCTAAAACTGAAGAAGAACATCTGAAACATCTGAGAAAAGTTTTTGAAAAGTGTAGAAGGTATGGTCTGTCCCTAAATCCTAAGAAAACTGTCTTTGGGCTGCAAGAAGGTACAATTCTAGGCCACATTATATCTAAGAAAGGGATCAGGATAGACCCCCAGAGAGTTGAGGGAATACTCCAAATTACACATCCAAGAAACATCAAGGAGTTGCAGTCCTTCATTGGGAAGATCAATTTCCTTAGGAGATTTATCCCCAATCTTGCCGAACATCTTAGGAAAATGACTGAAATGCTGAAGAAGAATGCCGGAAGTAAGTGGACTGTTGAAGCCAAGAAATCTTTTGAGTCAGTAAAGCTTGCGCTCACTCAAGCCCCTGTCCTTATCAGCCCTGACTTCTCAAAAGATTTTCTGATGTTCTCATTTGCTTCCCAACACACAATAGCTGCAGTTTTGTTGCAGAAAATTCAGAAGGTAATGAACAGCCTATAGCCTTCTTCAGTAAAGCCTTGAGAGATGCGCCCTTAAAGTACAACATCATGGAAAAGCATGCCTATGCTCTGATTAAGGCCTTAAAATACTTTAGGGTGTACATTCTGCATTCTCACACCATAGCGTATGTGCCAAATACAGTGGTCAAAGACATCTTGTCCCAAGACCCTGATGGAAAAAGGGGCAAATGGATTGCTACAATCTTAGAATATGACCTCGAAATTAAACCCACCAAGCTGATCAAAGGTCAAGGCCTGGCCCAATTAATGGCTGAATCAAATTTGCAGGCCTTGGACATTAACATGATGAATGCCTTAGACGAGGAGGAAGGATTGCCCCATCCAACTGTCGAGGATCAGTTTCAGAACTCTCCTTGGTATACTGACATCCTTTATGTGCTCACTAACCTCAATGCCCCTCCAGAACTATCCAAAACAAAGGCCAGATTCATTAAACTCAAAGCTAGAAATTATTGTATTTTGAATGAGAACCTATATTGGAAAAATCCTAATGGCCTTTTGCTGAAATGTTTGTCCGAAACTGAAGCTGAAAAAATTAAACAGGAATTCCATGCTGGGGAGTGTGGAGGCCACCTGAGTTGGAAAACCACTGCAAATAAGATACTCAGGGCTGCTTACTATTGGCCTATCCTCTTCAGTGATGTCCATAAAATGATTCTTGCCTGCCATAAATGTCAGATCTTTGAGGGCAAAAGAAAACTCCTTCCCCTCCCTCTACAGCCCATCACCATAGAAGCTCCTTTCATGCAACGGGGCCTAGAATTTATAGGAGAAATTGATCCTGTCTCCTCTGGGCAACATAAATGGATTTTAACTGCTATAGATTACTTTACTAAATGGATAGAAGCTATACCCACTAGGAATGCCACTGACTCTGTCATCATTAGGTTCCTAGAAGACTTCATCTTATCTCGTTTTGGTTGTCCAAGGAAAATAATCACTGACAATGCTGCTACTTTCGGATCCAAAAGAATGGTTGATTTCTGTCACAGGTATGGAATAGCACTTTGACATTCAACTTCCTATTACCCCCAGGGTAATGGTCTAGCTGAATCATCAAATAAAAGCCTGGTTACAATCATCAAGAAGCTGTTGAAAGAGAACAAAATATCATGGCATAAAAGGTTGATACATGCCTTGTGGGCAAACAGGCTCACTAGAAAGAAATCTATTGGCATGTCACCCTTTCAGCTGGTTTATGGGACTGAAGCAGTGTTTCCTACTAGTCTTGGAGTTCCAGTAATCAAGCTTGTTCAGGAGATCCAATCAGAGGAATACAGCATGATAAGGAGAATTAATGAAACAATCCATCTGCAGCAAACAAGAGAGCAGGTTTATAGTAGAGCTGTCAGAGTACAGGAAGGCATAAAGAGACAGTTTGACAAAAGAACCAAAGCTTCAGATTTCAAGGTTGGAGATAAAGTTCTGAGATGGGATTCAAGAAGAGAGGACAAGGGCAAGCATGGAAAATTTGACAGCTTGTGGCAAGGTCCATTTGTCATCCAGGCCACTGTGGGTCCTAATCCGTTTTTTCTGCAAGAGCTTGATGGTACAGAGTTGTTTGGGGGTCCTGTCAATGGCAGGATGCTCAAACATTATTTCTGCTAATTTTTCATTTCCAGTCTCATTTCCATTGTACATACCATTGCAGTTTCATTTTCAGAAATAGAAAAAATATTCCAAAAAACATGAACCTCTGAGGTAAAAATATTTGCTCTAATAAACCCAAAATCTGAGCCAAGGCAAAGTGAAAACAGCTGGCCCTAATATGCACAAAATCAGAGCTGAAGGAAAAAGAAGAAGTGACTCTAATATGCTCAAAACCTGAGTCACAAGAAAGGAAGAAGGATGTTTCATAGTTGTAGAATTCCATGCCTTCACAGTTTTGTTTTCTACAAGTTTTTGCCCAGCAAGTCAGACAGTCTAATCCTGGCTTGGCTGTGTTTAAATTTCCTGTCTTAGAATGTAGGTGAAGAAACCTGTTGGACAGTTTAATCCCGACAGGTAGTAGATTAGGTAGAGAAATAGATGAGGTCAACAGTCTAATCTGGCCTCATGGAGCAATAAGGGTAGATGTAGAATAGGTTTGTTTTTTTTTTGCAAAATAAAATGTGAAGGTTCTGCTAGCTCAAATGCACCCAAAGGGAAACTGTTAGAACTGTAGTTTGGGTAGGTAGATTGGTTGGGAAATGTTTTTGCTGATGTTTTTATCACATTGTGGCAGCTAAAATTGAAGAAGAAAGATGGCTTATGACAGCAGGCATCTGGCCTACACCAAGAGATTAATTTCTGAATTCTTAACTCCTTCAGGAAGAAGCCATCCCCATGTGGAGCCACTGTTAGCCCCCTATGAAATTTTTGACAAGCAAACAGGGGGCTAAATTGTTGTTGAGACTTCAAGGAATGCATTTCCCTTGCAAACACATCATCCTTGAAGCCTCTTTGTGCCTTTTGTCCTTTGATGAAATCCTCTCTGTTGATTTCCCTTACAAAGCCTCTCTGTTTGTGAAGAAATGCCCAGAGGCCTCCTATTCCCTCTTATTTCCCCCCCACTTAGCTTCTATCTTCCTCCCCTTTATTTCCCCTTCTTTTTCCCTTTTTACCCTTTTAATTCCCCAAAAATCCCCTTAAAATCATTACCCTCACCCTTTGATGGCCTTTTTCCCCCTCTATTTCTCTATCGTTCCCCTTCCCAACCTTCAAAATCCATTTAAATGGGCTAAAACCCATCTTCCGACCTTATTATAGGTCTAAGCCCCTTTTCCACCCGCCCCTTAACCACTTCCCACACATGCCCGTGCGCTGGGACCAAGCGCTTAAGTCCCAGGCGCTTATCGCAATCGGAAGATTGGGCGGGTGCATTCCCTTTGTAATAGTCAAAGCTCCGACGCGATTTGTTTATAACGTTAAGTCGTGCGATGGGTCCTGCACCGTTGATCCTCCACGGAGATCCGACGGCGGAGCGCTAATCGCAGGCCCCCGCTCAATCGCAATCGCAATGTTTCGTGTGTGCCCTCCGATCAATCGCAAGTCCTATCTTCCTCCCTCCGATTGCGATCCCCCGATTGCATCCCGACCGTCCATCCTCCCCGCGATTCGACGGTCAGGACTAACTCCCTGCCAACCACAATCAGAAGTCCTTTCTCCGATTGCTCGATCAGACTCTCCCTCCGATTGAACGTGAGCCGTTGATCTGTTCACAGATCCAACGGTCAGCGCTCGATCGCGCCCTGACCTCCGATCGCCAATCGCAAGTCCCTCTTTCCGTCTCTCTATTAAATCCTGGCCGTCCATCCCCTTTCTGATCCAACGGCCATCGCACGCCCGCCCCAATCGCAATCGGAAATGTTTATATGTGTCACCCTTTGTTCCCTCTGATTGCGATTGTTCCGATTACATCTCCGCCGTCCATTTCCTCCCAGATCCAACGGTCATCGCTCCTCCCGCCCCATCGCAATCGCAATGTTTGAAATATGTTACACCTTTTTTACCTTTGATTGCAATGGTTCCGATTAGATATTGACCGTTGATCCTCCCCTGGATCCGACAGCTCAGGTTTAATCACCCCCCGCCTCCCGCTGGGCCCCACTCCATCTCATTTCATAGCATTTCCATCACATTGCTTGGTATTTTGTTCAAAGTTATATTGCATAGTTGTTCCACCCATTTCCGCATATTATTCCGCTCAATCTCCACCGTTGATTTTTGTTCTCAGACCATGATCTGATGCCCTGCGCTGCATATTATCACCAAACCCTATTGCTCATAAGTTCTCACCGTTTCATTGCATTTTGTTACCATTGTAGTGAAAGCCACCATTTCTCCGCCGCCGCGCTACCATCTCATTCCCCCCCATTGCATTATGTTTGGATTCTGATGCAGGATCCGCACGGCACAGAAAAGAAATTCCACCATTAATACACAGTATGGGAGCAGCAGCAAGATTTCCACTGACAGAGACAAAGGAGTTAATGAACATCAGGTTTTCACATCAGCAGAGTGGTTTTATCCACCAAAGGACAGATTTAAAATCTGAAATCTCCGGCGCCATTAAGGCTCAGAATGCATGAAAGAAGACAGCACCGAAACATCGCAGGGCTCGATGTAGCAAATAGAATACTTTCACGCCTCCTCAAGTATTTTAGGAAGTAGAGCACCAGTTGAAGACCCCGAGGATCAATCAAGAGATCCTGAGCACAAGCAAAAGTTCAAAACCGCCGGAGCATTTATAAGATAGACTTCTCAGTAGTGTATTTCATTTTTGTTCAAAGCACCAAAAGTACCACAGCCGAAATATGTCAAATTCATATCCAGGGAAGATCATTCTTTCATGAAAGAGATGACAGAAGTTAAATACTCAGCTTCAAACAGGACGGGGTTCGACCCTGTATTCATTTTTATGTTTAATGTTACATTTAGTGTCCACCTACCCTCTCCAGTCTATATTATGTTCATCCTCTGTTATAAAACACAGAAAGAAACATTGTTGTGGTTGTTGATGAGAAATCAGTGAAATGCAAGTATTTTCCTCTTTGAGACAAGTTCTCTGTGTAATATTGTAAGATAGACTGAGAGTTGATGGATTCAGACTGAATGTTCAAGCTATGGGCTGTGATGTACCTGATTGGTGTTGTTTTTAATATGACAAGCATGTTTCTTTGGATCCTGATCTAAAGCAGTTGGTGATGTTTTCTTTTCTATGTGTTTAATTCCATTTCATTTCATTTCATTTCTGCTGGTAGGCAACAGAAGTATAATATAGGATTCACCCTTGATAGGTGCCCTATGTTTCCTGCTCTCCCTACCTCAATGTTTTCTGCTTATATGTGTATCTGAATGTTGATTTCAATTGATTTAACCAGTGTAGTGGATGATATTTCCTGCTCTCTGATGTATGAATTGATGAAGTCCATGTTTAGATGTTCTTGATAGGATTTAGTTGAATATGTTGAGAACCTGGGAGGTCTAGAATCTCGTATCTGCCTCACTAGGAGCTTTCCATTCCAATTAAACCTTTCCTAGATCCCTTGTTACACCTCTGATTTTGTCCAAGAAGACCTGGAGTTAAATGACCTCTAGTCTGATCTATAGACAGGGTTGGTTGGTTCTCCTTCTTTCATTTTCTGTCCTTAATGTCCCATTCCAAATATCTCCTTTAAAGATCCAAATGCTCTAGATGACTAGCCCAACTGAAAGCTTGCACATTGATTACCAGTAAATCCTTTCTTGACTCCATAGCCCAATGGATTTGATGTTCTCTGAGTTATCTATCTCTGCCTAAGCTTCCTCTTTGCTCATCCTTGTCACACATTGGTCCTTCTTTTCCTGATTTCCTCCAACCAAACACAAACAATCAAACCAACAACCTCAAACTTATAACTAGCCTAAAATCTTATACTTCAAGCCTCAAAGACATATCCTTTAACTTCATAGAGAGATCCCTCTCCGGACCTAGGAGGGCTAGATCCTCAGGTCTGAAAGTGGTTCTATGTTGTCTCATCTTTTGGTCTTTGTCAACCTGGCCAAAACATGGGAACCCCAACATGTTGCAGCCCATACCAATACCTGAATGGAAATGGGAGGTCATATCGCGAGACTTCATCTCTGGTTTACCACCATCAAAGAGGAACAATGACTCCATTATGGTGGTGATTGACATATTACATAAGACTGCACATTTTATACCTATACAGTCTACTTACAAAAACTATACAGATAGCAGATATTTTTATGAGAGAAATTTTCAGATTGTATGGTATCCCAAAGCCTGTTATTTTAGATAGAGATGTGAAGTTTACTTCCGCATTCTAGAAAAATTTGTTTACAGGTCTAGGGACTCAAATAAATTTCAGCACTGCTTATCCCCCAGATGGATAGACAAATTGATCGGGTAAATCAGCTTTTGGAAGACATGCTGCACATGTACGTGATGCAATAACTAACAAAATTGGGAAGAGTATTTACACCTAGTTGAATTTTCTTACAACAATGGTTATCAGGAGTCCCTTAAGATGAGTCCTTTCGAAGCTATATATGGGAGGCAATGTCTCACTCCCATAAATTGGAGTAGCCCCGAAACGAAAGTAATGCTTGGACTAGAAATTCTAGCTTAAATGGAATCAGAGGTAAAGAAGATCAGGCAAAACCTGAAATCTACACAAGATTGGCAAAATATATACGTAGATAATAAAATGACTTATCAAGAATTCAAGGTGGGGGATCATGTGTATGTGAGGATCAAATCAAAGAAGAGCACCTTGAGATGGGCCTCTTGTGCCAAGTTAGCCCCTAGGTTCTGTGGACCCTTCCAGATATTGGAAAGGGTAGGACCTGTGGCATATCGATTGGCCTTACCCAGCCACATTCGGGTGCACAATGTGTTTCATGTGTCCCTGCTAAAGTGATATGTACATGATCCAAAGCATTTAATCAATTGGCAGAACATTCAGGTAGAGCCGAACGACGAGTTTCTGGTCGAGCCTTAACGTATACTTGGCAGGAGATAAATCATGCTCCATAATCGAGTTATCACCCAGGATAAAGTGCAGTGGAGGCACTTCAGCCCAGATGAGACTACTTGGGAAGACGAGGGATTTGTACGTGAGGCTTACCCATAGATATTTCTTGAGCTAGAGTGAAACACCGAGGACGGTGTTACTTGCAAGGGGGAAGTTGTGACAGCTGAATTTGGCGTTAAATAGTTGTTAATTAGTAATATGAAACTTTAGTTATTTAATTTTAAAAGAGAAGACTAAAACAATTATTGTTTCTGGAAAATTTTATTTGTTTTACTATTATGAAAATAAAATTGGTTATGGAAAAGTAGTTACATAAAAGGTAAAAATACTGATGGTAAAAGTAGTCCAAGAACTAAGATGTGGTTGGATAGTTTGAATAGTTACCTTTTCCTCTGAGGATAAAAGGCATATCCTAGTGAGGAAAAGGGGTTCTATTCATAAACTAAGGGAAGAGAGTGAGGAATTTCTTGAGCTGGTAGAGACTAGTGGAAACCACTCAGCATTCCTGAGAGTTTCTAGTACTGACTAGACTTGGATTCCTGAGGTCATAGCAGAAACCACTGTCAACCTGTACCTCTCAGCAGTGGAGCATGGGGGCAGGAGAAGGATGTCATCGCTTCTCTTGAAGGTTGGGTGGACATCATCAGCAAGTAGCAAGTTTCACATAAAGATAAGTAATAGTGCATTCCAGTAATTTTTAAAGGAAATATTATGAAACCTCTACATAGGTATGTGTAGACTAGTACAAAGAAAAAATTCTGTATATGGAAAATATATGGAAGGAATGAAATTCTTCAAGTAATTTTGAAATGGTAAATATTTATGAATTCTGTAAATATGTTAAGTAGAGTCTGTAAATTAGCTCTTAATTCCGATAGGAAAGACTGTAAAAGAAGAATGTTACATGATAAAATAAATGTATACAGTTACCAGAAGTAACAATAGTAGTAACTGTGTGAGATTGCTTTGGAAACAGTAAACTGCTAGAGTATTACATTTCACTGATTAAATTATGCTAAAGCTAAGTACACAGGAATAGCACCGTGAAACTCGAGTCAATTAGTTTATCTTCAGAGCTATATTAATTTAAATTATTGAGGAGTGAACTATTGGTTTCAGCCACGAGGTGAAAACCTCAACCTGGAACGCATCATTACTCCAAACTGAACGAGACTCAGACAATATTTAGAGGTGGTTTGGTCACCTTAACCATATATGTAAAATTCTTGTTTTCTGGTAAAATTAATAGACAATAGAATAAAAATGTGCATTGTTAAAGAGTTTCGACCCCAAAACTAAACAATATACCAATAACCATATGAGCATAAAGAAAACAAGGAATTAATGTACATTGGCAAGGAAGCAGCATAGTACAAGAAATCCAAGAACTGGCCCTAGGCTCGGTATCCATAAAATAACATAGTTAATAGGGCATATACTAAATGAAAACAATAACATAATAAACGTAACCGCAAATGGGAACATGGCCTTAAAAAATAATAGTAAGAACATTTTGATAATTTCCAACACGAGAATCAAATGGAAAAACCCCGTAGTGCACTGTCTGAAGAGAAAGGTAAAACCTGTTCTTACTTAGGTTATAATTACAAATTATATAAATCGAAATATGGATCGGGAAGTTCCACCAAGACCGAAAGGACAGGTCTGGAGGAATTCCCCTCCTAACAGACCTTAAACATCATGAAAAACACGATCTTTTGATTGAAACAGAGCCCTTCATATAAGCGCAAGAGTTAAGCGTATTTGACTTTCGTAATCTCAAAAGAAAAACACTGTGCAGATGACAACATGGTAAACTTGAAGGCAGAAGCCTAGTAACATTAATATTAAGCACGAGATGAAGATCAGGAATAGTTAGTGAACCCATTCAGATCGATACCAAAATACCTAGAGGAGCAGAGGCGTTGTTAGCAGAAGGGAAGCCATATCATATTGACCTGAAAGAACAAAGGTCCGACCTAGTCTCCGAGAAGATACCTTAAAAAAAAAAACAATACCGAGATTGTTAAGTAATGATACCATGATATTAAGCGGAGAACAAATCCAAGGGATCACTGAGAGCAAAAATCTCGGTAAACTTATTCACCTATAGTGACGAGCCTCCAAGCGATACGAGAAACGGCGAGCTAGAGAAACGAATAAACCAGAAAAAGACTGAGGGGTAAGATAAATTATAAGAACAACCCATGAATCAATGAAATTGTTTAAGGAAACAAACATAAACTAAGACAATGTTTACAAGCCAAGGGAGGCAATACCTGTGTTGAATAATCCAATGGTTTTGGAAATGTTCTGAGACAACGACGGTGGCTGGAAGAGGCTTCCTAGATCTTCCGCAGGGATTCCAACCATTCTCGGATAATAACGTGAGGCGAAATTAAAACCTTGCAAGCATACCAACGCAATTGGTTATAGTGCTGGCTAGAGCCCAACTGTGTTAACAGTTCTCATGGAGTAATTGCAGACCTAGCCGACGCCCAGTCAGTGAATAAATCATACGAGAGGTTAGGGTTGTGGGGTATTATTAAGGGTTTTCTTGCCCGTAAAATTTTCCGTAGATCCACGATGACATCCAATGGTGGGCGATGGGGCAGGTGGCCATTGAAAAAATAAACCAAATCAGTTAAAATCTCACAACTAGAAAGTGCATTAAATCGCCGAACATGACCAGGACAGGTAATTCAACCCAAAACTCGAGATAGGTCCTTAATAAATGCGAAGATCTCGAAATGAGTTAAACCAAAGTTAGATTTGTATAAAGTCATCAACATATAAGTGTAAAGGTAAGTTTAACAAATCAAGGATCAGAGATAATGAAATTTGATATATGTAGAATGTGTTAATCATATACAGTTTAAACCATATGATCTTAGATATTATCATTTAATCCATTATAGTTAATCCTTAAGGAAATAACTAATTTTTTTTTTTTAATATGTGGTATAGTTTGAGCGTTAAATGTTACAGGACCTTTATCTAACTTTCAATACCTTAGACAACGATGGTGATGACAGGTTACTCTAGAAGATGTACAAGGGTTACTGGAAAAGCTTGAAATTCAACATATTTCTGATAATAATATGAAATTAGTGATGGGCTCTTGGGACCATATGAACTTTATATTTTTCTTTCATTTTATATCATGACTCTTTTAATAGCTATTTTAGTTTTTGGTCTATGGTCATCATTTTAGTTTTTGCTAGTTTACTTTTATTTAAATTAAATTATTTTAGTTATATTAGTTTTCTTTAGTTATAGTTAAAAGCGACTTGTTTGTTGGTGTTGATCCACACTCAGCTCCACTCACATTTCCGGATTCATTTATGGTCGGGGTTGGGTTTCCCCAATGTTCTAGGGTGGCTGTTGCATTTTCCCCCTTCTCATAATGTCTCCTGTTATACTTATTCTTTCTCTCTCTGTGCATTATTATACACAGCTTAAGTTGTTAGTTGACCCATAGGGTCCCAACGTGCAAATGCTGCTTTGATACCACTTGTAACATTCAACCCATATTTTTTTTTTAACTTACTAGAATCCTTAATTATTTGTTGAATCTATCTTAATCACTATACATCAATATAATTCTCCGAAGTCTTAACTATAAAAACGAGTTATAAATTATAATATATATACACATTTGAAACATACTTCGTTAACATTATGCTATTACAAACTGCCAAACTCATACACACATTGTTAGTGCACCATTAACACTATTTGGCAATAAGATTTATATTAAAGGTCTTGATAAGGTCCGAGCCGTACATATGCCACACATCTGATAGCTTACCGCACTTTGGAATTAGCGTTTGGTACAACACCATCAATACAAATCTATTCCATTAATCAGGTTTCGACAAGATTTTTGAATGTATATCTCCTTCGTCCAGCAATAGTAACTATTATGGTGGTTCACAGTTGGGTTGGAATTTAATTAACACTGTCCCCGCATACCTACGAATTCCCAGCTGTAAACATCTCTAGCGTTGATCCATCCAGATTAAAATCTATGGTTGATTGGACGTCTAGGGTTCTGGGTTGGTTTTGGGTAATGCCTACCCCCAAAACCTAATCGTCTTCTCTTTTGCTCGAAATGTCGTCGCGAGCTCTGGTAACCTTCTCCATGGCAGTGGTGTTGTGCCTTTTCCACTTGGCTAACGCCTGCACAACTTTGACATCTGTCGACAATGGTGAGCTCTCCACTTTGCCAACGCTTCTTCTAATTCGTCAAGACTACTCTCTTAACACCTACAATTTTTGAGGTATACATAGATAAATTTTGTCTATTATAGTTTTACAGATTATAAATTTCTTGTTAAATAAACTTAGTCAATGTCTAATGGCCAGGGTTTTCGTTCTCTTCCTGATTCTTGTTCCCTGGAACGATTCTGGGTTTACCTTTCATTCTTGGAAGAGGTTACTACCAGTCCTCCCTTACCTTCATGGAGAACTTCTCAGGTACATGTTGTTATGTGTTTTCTTTTTGGTTTTCGGTGTTTTATGATATTCCTCCTTTCTACGCTCATACACATCTTCAAGGTTTAACCACAGAATTTATTTTTTGCAGGCCACTTACTTTGCCACTACCACATGGGGTTAAACTATAGGTAAATCCTTCCCTTGCGACGATTTTTCGTTTCTCATGTAATATTCCTTCAGTTATATGCATTTTCTCTTACCTTTTTTTTTTCTTTTTCTAGGTATGCTCCGTCGCTTGTCACTATGATTGGGGTTCAGATGTCTAGCTTAATTCTGATTTCCACTAACACTTACCATCCATGCCAGGTACTCACTCCTAAAATGGAGTCTTGTTGCCGTTGTCTGGTTCCACAGAGATTGTAGAAAATTTTGAGTTTCCTTTTAAAATGTATTTATGTTACTATGCTTAAATTAAGAGAGTTTTTCATGCCAGAGTGTACTTTATGGTACTCAGTAATTCTTTACAATTTTTTTTTTTGTAAATGATACGTTTGCCACAGTCAAGGGTTTTTCGTCTCTGTAATTATTCTTGAGTTATGCTTAATGTCTAAAGACTGTCGACCATCAAGGTATTTTACTTTTAGTAACCTTTTCTTAACTTATTTATGTGGAGTGTTGTATTCCTATATTGGTGATATTTGAGTACTATATACTTCTACATAATCGAAGTGATTACCTTTTCCGGTTTACACATTTTCAAGAAATAGAAAGGTGTTATTTTTATTTTATCTATTTTGTACTATTTCTCTTCCAATAATAAACAATACAAACTATGTATTATGAATAATCAATTCGGTTAGTTACTTCTTTGGCATGAAACGTTCTGTTCTATTTTCTGGTTATTCATCCACAGTCATGTAATATTAATTTATGTATACTTATTTCTGGGATGTATACAATGTTATTACTAGCCCTTAAGATGTTCATAGCATCATTTTATTGATATTCTGTTTATCATAGGTTTATGGTTATATTCTTCCTGCTTTCCACTGTTTTCTTACAATTCTCTTTCCTACTGTAATCTTCAGGTTTTCTGCACTCTACTTATAATAAGATTGTTTTCTTTATTTTCTTCAAACACATGTCCGGACCATCCTATCTATGTTTATCATAGTTGCAGGGAACCACCTACACAGAGCTTTCTTCAAGATTTCACCGAGTTAACAGTTCCCTGCCGTTAGATATTAATATATCTCTTATCTGATTTATAATGAAATAAATACACTGTTATCTTATCCTAAGTACAATAAATAGTCTAACAAACCCTTCTGATTTTAAAACAACAAACATCAAATTTCCTTTCTTCATAAAATCATTCCGATATAATTTCACTATTCTAAATAAAGAACCTAAATATTCAATTACAAAGAAATTTCATTTAGTTATCCGACTCTCAGATTTTGCTGATGATAGCCTCCCTTCCTTGAGAGAGGTGATTACGTCCTCGTCTCTTGCCCCGTGCTCCAAGACTGAGCTATACGTGTTGACAGAGTTTCTGGGAAAGACCTCGAGACATTCCGGTGTAGTCTTCTATTTCCAGAGATTCATACGAATTCAGAGAAATTCCACTGGTCACCCCAGCTCCGGAATTCTTCTCCTCAGTCCTCCTTCAATTTTCGAACAGAACCCCTCTTCCTCACTAGGATAGCCCTTTATCCTAAAGGTTGGGTAACTATTTGAACTAATTCTGTTCAACCAACTCTCAGTTCTTGAATTACCTTTTACCATTAGTTTATTTCTCTTTTATGGAATTCACTTCCATATTTAATTAAATCAAAATTAATTTCTATTCATAATGTACTATTTGCAATATAAATATTAATAAATGTCTTAATGTCTTAACAATATACTTAATCATCAGTTAACATTAAACCAACTGTTACATGTATTTTAGCCAAAAAACTAAGGTAAGTTGATATTTGGTTTCTCTCACTACAATGGAGTGGAAAATAGGGTTATCTATATATATATATATATATATATATATATATATATATATATATCCCACTAACCCCCTTACACCAGCCACAGTTAAATATATAACCATATATATGTTTTATTAATGGAATGATAGTTACCGAAAAAATCCCATCTCCCGGGTTTGTTACCCTCACCCTTTTCCAATTGTGCTTTCATGAGTTACCCTCAAAATGGCCTTCGAGGTCGAAATGTATGGTGGGTTCACGTTGCACAAATAATATGATATCTGAGATCATGTGTATGCCAATGTCTCATGGCGTTACATCATACCGCTCCTTTCAAAATGTGCCTCACCTTTGAAGTAATAGGGGCTAAACTATGGGTTTACATGTTCAAGTGGGTCCACTCCTTTGCTGCTCATGCCTCCCAATCGGTCCACATCTCTTGCTCTTATATTATATCTTTTCTTCCACATGCCATGTGTTATCTTGTAATAGGTAGCAATGACCAAACACCCTAACTTGCTCCTACCACAACACCCTAGTGTCAAGTCATCACATCCCTTCTATAATCATTATGCAAATTCACATCTCGAAGACATACTCTGGGATGGGGAATTCCTGTTATGCCACACCAATTCTCGTATAAGTTTTGGAATTTTTGGCCTAAATATATAGAAGCAATTTTTTTATTAAATTGTGTTTTTTTTTGTTATTTAAATCATATTTTTTAATACCTAAATCAATTTGGTACCTTAAAATCTCTATAAAAAAATAAAATAAAAACAAATACAGTTAGAATAAGATTTTAAAATAAATATGCTAGTTAAAACTTCCAAATAATTACACTTAGAATACATATTTTAAAATAGAGATTCGGATTAATTATTAATGGAGTGAATAATAATTCAGCGGAATTATTCCTTAAGAACAAAGCGAAGGCGGATGACAATTCGATTTTGGAGCACTCTATCCAGTTGGGTAAAGACGAAAAAGGAGAGTGTTCGTCGTAATAATGAGCTTTTTTTTTTCAGAGGAAAAAAAACACTGTATATTATATATGCCAGTATATTTAAACATCAATTTCGTTCTCAGCTATGCTACAGCGAGAAAACATCAAGACATCATTGCCACATTGAAACCGGATCACCATTCCTAAGAAAGAAAGAGGATCACAGTAGAGTGGCAAGTCGAATTCCTGAGTGCAAAAACCACTCATTACATTTATAACTCAACAGAATCTGAGTAGTCTCCACCCCTGTAATCATACAAAAAACAAAACTAGATCATTATAAGAGGGCACTATTTTGATGAAATGGTAGCAAAACCTATAAACATCGTTGACCAAGAGATATGATGAGCATCAACGCGTTCAGGCTCGCATGAAGATATTCTAGCTTGCTTGATAATATGTATAGTGAATCCTCAGGCTCGCTTGATAGTAGGTCGAGAAAAGTCCAAAAAAGAAGTATGGAACTATAATATTAGCTGCAAGTACACTTGTAAAAAGAAATCTCCATACCAGGGTAGTGGAACGAAATTTTCCCATATAAGAGAACCATCTCTGTAATGAAGAAAGTGTATGACTCCAAAATTTTCTTTGATGCCTCTCTTCGACAGTCCATCCGCTCGCGTGTTGTTCTCTCTGAAAATATGTATGATGGGCGGTTGGTTCAACCTCGTCCATAATTTTTTAGCCCGTTTCAACCAACCCTGTAGTCCTGGATTAGACAATTGATTGTTGCCCATGATGCCATCCACCACCATTCTGGAGTCCCCATAGAAAGTTAAATGTGGTAATTTTAAGTTGATAGTAGTCATAATAGCACCCCACAATGCCATAATCTCTGTTTTTTTATTTGACCATTACCACCATTCCAAAATAAATGAATCCTTTCTCTCAGTGAAATCTTGACCCAAGCCCCACAACCGATGACCCCTTCCAAACAAGCCCCATCGAAAATGAAAGTTGGGATGGAAATTTCATGAGGTCTGATCCGGTGAGAGCCATCGACCATGTTTTCATTGAAATGTTACACTTTTCGTCGTGTCCAGTGGCTTTATGGTTAAATACGATACAAATACATTATGAAATTTTAGAGTGTTAGCTTTTGAGGAAACTTGAAAATAGTGCAGATATATAGATTAAATGATTGGTAGTTGTTGGCAGGAATTAATTTATGTTAGGAATTAAGGCAGTTTATGGTTTTTGTGAAATTTTAGAGTGTTAGCTTTTGAGGAAACTTGAAAATAATGCAGATATATAGATTAAATGATTGGTAGTTGTTGGTAGGTATTAATTTAAGGTAGGAATTAAGGCAGTTTATGGTTTTATGTTGTTTAGCAGGTATTCTTTTAGTGAAGTAACTTATTTTTGTATTATTATTAAAATAATTATGATATAAATATATTTTGAAAATAAAGTATTTATATAAATTAAATAGTTAGTAAATATTATTGATAGGTATTGATTTATAATAAGAATCAAAATATACTCTTTATAATATTTTTTATATTGTCAAAATTTAAAAATAATCATAGAAATCAATTATATTATGACTTTATTATTATTAATTATAAAGAAATTAAATAACTAAAATACACACATATTTTCATATTAAAATATTTATATAAATTAAATGACGAGGAAAATAATGTTGATAGGCATTGTTTGAAGACCAATGTAATAATAGAGAGCTAAATTGGACTTTTTAAAGTGAAGGCTAAATGTATAATTTAGCTGGATATCATGACGCATGTATAATTTAGCTGGGTGCCAAGATAAAGACGGTGTAATTTAGCTGGATGCCAAGATAAACACGGTGTCTTCTAAATAGCTTAACCGTCGATAAGGACGAAGAGGTATTAATGAGCTTTTATAGGATTTCTTGACTTAGGGGGCGCTAACTGAAGGGTAGGAAGGAAAGTAATGATGAGATGTGAGAGTGTACTGTAAGTACAATTGAGTGAGTGAGCAAGTGGGGAGCTAACTGGAGGGTATTTTGGTGGGTGAGCTTTGTTTCCCATCATCGACCCATAAATGTACGCTCATTTTAGGATGATGTAGTGTTTTGATCTTAGGGTGAGCATTTCTTGTCAGCCGATAGATCTTAGGGTGAGCATTTCTTGTCTCGATCCATTTATAAGCCGATGGATCTTCGGTTGAGCATTTCTTAGCTCGATCCATTTATAAGCCGAAATAAGGCCACTCATTTTGGTGAGCTAATTGAAGAGTAGGAAGAAAAGTAATGATGAGATGTGACTGTACTGTAAGTACAATTGAGTGAGGAAGTGGGGGTTGGAGGGTCTTCAAAAGGCGGGGCGGTCCGGTGCGTCGAACAGACCAAGGTCCATGACATCGACGATGGAGGGAGTAGGAGTTGGAGCTAGTGAGGGATGGCTCATTGTTGCACTACTGTTTTCTGTTTTAGGTACTGTTGTTGCAGCGTCGAGCTGGTTTTACGGTGGCCCGCAGAAAGGTTCCAGAAGGTGGCCTCTGGTGGGGTTGCTTCCTGGGTGGATTTACAATTACAATGATTTCTACGAGTGGATTACGCATATGCTTCTCCAGAGCGGGGGAACTATCACACATATTAAGGGGGTTGCATGCACCAATTGGGTGGTGACTGCAGATCCTATTAACGTTGAGTACATTCTGAAGATAAAGTTCGATAACTTTTTGAAGGGCGACTACTTCCGACGTTTTTGGCGAGATGGCCAACTTCCTTCATGACGGAGAGACATGGCGGCAATTGAGGACGACAGTGTCCGTAATACTAGGCTCCGCGGGTATCCGCAACGACGTTATTGAGACCACTTTGAGGTTAGTGCATGAGAGGGTTATTCCACTGTTCCAGCGCGCGGCGAAAGAGGGCATTGTCCTTGACCTCCAGGACGTTTTTCTTCGCTACACCTTCGACAGCATCTGTAATTTCGGCGTCGGATTCGACCCTGGGTCTCTCAGCCTGGACCTAGCACATAATCGTTTCGCAGAGGCATATGACCGGTCCGTCGAGCTTTCCATGCGTCGGTTTCTTGTGCCCGCACTTTGGTAGAAGACACTGAGATTTCTGAATTTGGGGCCGGAACGGCAGATCCGTAAGGATCGAAAAGTCATAGATGATTATATTTCGGAGATCTGTGCTACGAAGAGGCGAGAGATGGCGCAGCCGAATTGTGAGGATTCTCCCGGCGTTTTGCCTCTCTTCCTCCGCCTGGAGAAGGAGATGAACGGTCGCGTGTTTTCTGACGACCAGTTGAGAGACACGTGCGTAAGCATCATAATGGCAGGCAGGGATACGACGGCCGCGGCGCTCGCTTGGTTCTTCTGGCTTCTGCCCCAGCACCCTCTGGTGGAAGAGAATATTTTGACGGAAATCAAAGGCATAATAAAGCAGAGAAAAGATGCAGACCTGCACGAATTAGAACCGTTTACGGTGGATGAATTAAAAGACATGGACTATTTGCAGGCGGCACTATCAGAGTCTCTGCGACTGTACCCTTCGGTTCCTGTAGAGATTTTAGAGGCTGCGAACGACGACGTGCTGCCGGATGGAAGCAGGGTGAAGAAGGGGTCGATCATGCTGTGCCTATTCTACTCCATGTCCCGAATGGAGAGCATCTGGGGCGCGGATTGCCGCGATTTCAACCCACAACGATGGCTCCACAATGGGAAATTCATGACCAAGTCGGAGTTCGTGTACCCGGTCTTCAACCAAGGCCCTCGCCGGTGCCTAGGAAGGGATGTTGCCATTCTGGAGATGAAGTGGGTCGCTTCCTCCATCATCCTGCGTTTTCGCGTAAAACCAGTGGCCGGACATACTGTCGTGCCAAAGTTCGGGATGATGTTGCGCATGAAATTCGGCCTCAACGTCACAATCTGCACCCGCTAAACCAAACCATTACTGTTTCCGCCTTATCACAATAAAAATATCACGTTCCTCCGACATTTACTACTAGTTATAAACAAAAAAATATATATCCATTCCGCTAAACCAAACCATTACTGTTTCCGCCTTATCACAATAAAAATATCACGTTGCTCCGCCATTTACTACCAGTTATAAATAAACAATATATATCCATTCCATCTAATGAAATGGAGGTGAATTACTACTATTTAATATCCATTTCATAATTATAAGTGTGACCACTTATTTATTTCAATATTTGTTTACTTGAATTTTTATTAATCATGGAGTTTTGTATTTTTCAGGGACATGTTTTTCAATGTATTCTATTAAAATTTGGGTGATTTATTTTCTTAATTGTTTTTTTTTTATATATCTTCTAATTTATTTTATTTGAAATTTGGTGACAGTTTGTGGAATAGCAAATTATTATGAATTGATATCCACAGGAAAATATGACCAACTCCATTTTACTTTACTTAGTAGTATGAGTTGATTTGATATTTTGCAAATATGTGAATAATTGAAATGGTGATTTTAAGAAATTTTAAAAGCCATAATTGACATCTCAATAATAGTTGGAAAAAAATAATAAGAATTAACCATTTTATGATATAACCAATTAAGTTTAATATCTCTTGTGCTGTCTTAGAATCTAAGATTTATTTTAATGTTTCTCAAATATTCCATTTTCCCCTTAAATAATAACATCTTATACAAATTCACTTTCATCTAATCATCCAAGTTATATATATATATTCTTGTATCTAATTATTCAACTTTAAAATAAATATTTTTACCTTTTCATCTTAAAAAATGAAATATTAACATAAATAAATAAGTGATAAATTCTAAATATAATGTCAAAAAAATAATAACAAATGATTTTATGAGGCATTTAGGATATGTAGACTCTTAGATTGGTAGCAATACTTATATATATATATATATATCCTTAACATCCATTTGTGCAAACACCCTAACCTTAGCCTATTTTACTCATTTCACTCCATTTGAATGTAGATTATTTATAAATAAAATTTACATGTTTCATTAATTTAGCATATCTAAACATTTGTTCAGCTTGTTCCATAAATAACCATTGTGTTCAATAAAGAACCTTGAAAATAACAAAAAAATATGAAATAACCTTTTAAAAACCAATCTTAACCTATAACTAGAACCTGTCAATAAATCAAACATGTGAAGAACCATAACTAGAACCATACTTATAACCAACATACAACCAGAATAATAACCATGATAGAACAATCATCAAAGTCACATAATAGCAACTACAAATACTAATGAAATGCAAGAGGGAAAAAAATCATATTAACATATACAAAAGCCAATACAGATGTGTGAGGGACCACATGACTCGCTTAGGATGCGAAGAAAAGACACAATGAACTAGTTGATGGTTGCAAGGGCTTGATGGTTGTCGGCTGAAGACTGTCATAGAGAAAACATTTATCCTAGGGATATCACCCATGAAATGGTGGGTAACAGTCATTGGATTCACAATAGTATACAATCAACTACTCGATGCAACTACCATCATATATAAAGCAAATATTTAAAATATGTCCCTGTCAACAGTCAAATTTCCGACACCATAAGATCGCATCAAGTTATCAGATGTATAGTGTGGCCATCAATGCACAACGATAAATTTAATATTTTTAACACCATAAGGTTGGAATGGGTTGTCATATGTATGATGAAAGCATCAAATTACTCCATCATATTGTTGATGCCAAAATGTTGGAATCAACTAGTCAGATGTGCAGCTTGGCCTTCTGTTCACCATCATATTTTTCCTCGACTATCCAATACCCCATCGTCAAATTCTTATCATCAAATTTGTGGAATGTCTATTGGGACTCTCTTGCATATTTTATTGATTTTGCATTAAATGCTTGACATAATATTCTTCTATTATTTTCAATTTATTTAACTAGATGCTGCCATATTTCCGATCAGATGCCTTGTCATTGGATTCTTATCATCAAATTTGTGGAATTTCTGACTACATGCATATTAATTTCAAAGTAATTTGATTAATAGTGTACATTGATTTCAATGTAAGCAGATCTCTTCCCCCTCCATCTATATCTCTATCTCCCACTGTCTCTCCTTCTTTGTCTCTCTATCTCACCAACCAAACATACACAATCTCTCTATATCTATCTATCTCTCTCTCACTCCCCTTTTCCACTCCCTCTCTCTCTTCCCCTTCTCTGTCTATAACACTTCTCTCTCCATATATATATCTCTTCCTCCCTCCATATCTTTTCCTCTCCTTCCCTCTCTCCCCGCCAACATCATTCAACCTTGTTAATATCTTTGCATTCAAATGCGGTAATAGAAAATAACTAATAGGTGTGACAATAAGAAAAGTAGAAGAAAATAGTTTCATATTGATTGTAATGAAGATTGTCTGTAATTGACAATATTCTTATTATTCACATTTTCAATCATTCAACATTGTTACATTGTCACTTTGCACTTGAAATTTTTATTTCATCATTTTTCGTCATTCAAGTTACTAACAGTCTCTCTCATCTCAAAAAACTGAGGTATCTACGAAAGGTTAAAATTAAATTTCCCAAATTAATCTTAGAAATATTTAGCATATTTAAAATTATCAAAAAAAACATATGTTCAACAAATTCTGTATGAATGGACATGACTGAAACCAACCCAGATCCATCTAAACCATGGATCTATTAAGCACCGAGAGGGATCAAATCTCTCGAGGTGAAAACCTTTCCTCAAGTTTTGCACTCAAAAAAGAGGTTTGCACCTTGAGATATTTGATCCCTCTCGACACTAGATATATTTGGGGTTAAGGTGGATCTAGGCTAGATGGATCCAGCCTAGACACTTAAAATTAAATCCATCTTAACCTAGATCCATCTTAACCCCAGATCTATCAAGCATCCAGAGGGATCAAATCCCTCGATGTGAAACTCTCTTTTTTGAGTGAAAAACTTGAGGAAAGGTTTGCACCTCGAGACATTTGATCCCTGTCGGTGTTTGATAGATCTAGGGTTAAGATGGACCTAGGCTAGTTTTCACCTCATCTATGGAGGGAATAAAATCATAATACCATGGGCTAATACTATAGTTTATCAATAAGGCTTTTGATTATTATGTAATGGATATGGAGGTATTCAATAGATTATTCATCTCATATCCATCTCTTATCCGACTAGAGACTGACATCAAATATTGAAACCGATTTGTCTCCTCAATTATTTGACCTAGTTGCACTTATAGATGACACAATTTTATCAAACATCCAACACGACCATCAAATTTTAGTTTACTATGTAGTAGTGAAAGATATGTCAACCAAATTGAAGTAAAGACGTACTCAAATATTGTAATATGAAAAATAGAATTTTTGATGTTACTTACTAATATTAGCTCAACAATGAATAATGCAATATCAATGCATATAGAAAATAAAACTCCAAAATAAATGAAAAAAAACACTACTAAGACACATATTGATAGCCTAATAACAAGAGTATGTACATTAATGAGTTAGAGTATTATCATCAATTGAAAGGAAAATAATTAACATGTCTTCTATAGGATACTAATACCAACATTATCAAGCCTTATGATAACAATTCATCTTGGGAAGCCTATAGGCACAATGTTCCACAAATGATTGAATTAGGTTCCTCACATCATGTCACAGTTTGAAATTTTTCCTATGTGCTTAGAAGTTTGTATTGTTTAATATCATCAACCATGATAGCATCAAGATCGAGTGTAAGTAAATATACAAAAGCATTTTCACCCATATCCTTTGAAGGGAATAATTTTTGAAGGGAAAGGTAATGTTACATCCATGACTATGGAATAATACAAATAATAAATAATAATTATCGAAAAGAATGTCACAAAAATACATGACTCCTTCCTACCTAATATTTATATGGGCTCCATCATTGCATTCAAACATATCAATCAAAAACATTTATATTAAAATATTATTCATTATTCATGTGGAATATAATGAGATTTTTTAGAAGGCTTGCTTAACACTTGATAATTGATTGTATAATTGCATAATTGATTGGATAATTGCTTGATTACCTCATTGAAGGAAGTGAATTTTAAAAGAAAACACATATAATTCATAAATCATTATCATGATAAAAAATTCGAAATTTAGGGAATGAAAGGGGTGTCACAACATGTAATAGGGAAGGGTTCAAGGGATTGTAGTCAAGATAAGGGGAATATAGACGGTTTAAATGATAGATGTCCCCTCTTTCGAGCCTTTGACCCCTTAGTGGTATTCTAGAAAAGATGGTATGTGAAGGATATGAAAATATTCCTATTACTAAAAAATCATTTTGAAACATGTAAAGATCGGGGAAAATAGATTGTAATAAAAACAACTTCCTAACAAATTCAAAAAAAATTAAGAGGATTGCCTCTTTTCTAGTAAAGTAAAAAAAATATCAGGATTGCCTAGTTTCCTCTACATGTTGGATGAGCTAGATGTTTTGCTTTAGCTCCACAATAACCTCCAAAATTAACAATATTTCCATTTATTTATTTACATGTTTAATGAGTTGGTTTTTTTTTTTTTTTTTAAACTAGACGACGTAGTTGTTTGCATTGAAAAAACAAAAACACCCAAATTTTTCAACTCTCTATGTTTCTCTATTTTCAACTAAGTTTTAAATTACACATCTATAATATAACTTAATACATATATAGTTAAATAATAATAATTCATATTCCAAAATAAAAAGCTTCACATCATTTACACATTCAAAATTAAATATAACAAATTTGATATTTCCATTAAATAAAATATATATCAAAAAGATCTTCTATCTAATATTAAAGAACATAAGATAGAAGATATTTTTAAATACATAATCACTCTATTTTAAATCCCAAATTATTAAGAACCTAATCTAGCAACCCACATAACATGAGCTGAATGTCTTGGTTCGTAATTAAGTGCACAAAAAAATTGTAAAGAGGCCACACTAAAGAAATAAAATAAGAATGCCTTAATTAATGCTACTGTGCCTCAAGCAACTATGTCAATTTCCCCTTTCTGGATAAGCTCCCACTCCTCATCCATATCATCATGATCACCACCTCTCAATGGTTGTGATTTCCCTGAAGAATAATCCTCCTCTCCCTTTGGGATAGTCTCGCGTCCTCCTTTGCTAGATTTTTCTACAATATTCACAATGGCAATGATTTCTCGAGTTTCTTCAATTCTATTATTAAAACTAGAGGAAATGTGAATGAAGTTAAGACTTTCTTCAAGTTCGTCGAATTTCTCGCATGTTGAGTTCATTCCCTGCATGCAAAGGAAACATTTATGAGGAAATAAAATGTTTTAAAAATATCTTGTATAAGTGAATAGAAAAAAATATGGGTGTTTTTTTAAGTGCGATTTTTTCTAATTTAGAGTGCCAAAATTTGGTACAAAAATTTGAGGTGAAATTTTGATTTATGTTATTTAAATTGGTTTTTTTTACTATAAATATATGGATTCAACACCCTAAAAAACACAGGGCACTTGGATTGTACAGGGTTACCCATCAAATATGTGATTTCAATGAATTGCCATGACCTTTTAAAGAATTTGATCAGAAAAATCCACTGGAAAAATCTCTAAAAAAATGGCAAAAAACAACTAAAAAAAATTGGGTGTTATACACATACATTGTCAGTTAAGGTTCCAACCAGTGAAAAAAAATACCGTTTTATGATTCCATATATCAGAATGTATTTTTCATTTTGCGAGGGCTCTATCTAATGAAAAACAGATAAATAAAATTGAAGGAGAATTTTTCGTAACAAATGGTCATTTTAATTAAATCAATTTCTCAGTCGAAGACATACACCTTCGGTGTAAGTTTGAGAATACATATTGGAGAAAGAGTTATTTAAATATACAAATTTATAAAGACTTAATTTACCAAAAAACTACACCTGCCAGGAAATTAATGTACATCTATAGATTTAGCATAGATCTATTTCTTGAATGTGTACACAAAGGACTGTAAATTTCAAAATAAGACTCTTATCAAAGAAACGAAATTTAAAGCTTATGTTATGTGAGTGAGTACTGAAAGAAGCAAAATTTTAATCTTACCTGAGTGAGTATTGTTGTAGTAACATGATCCATCCCGGTAGACCGAGGCGTATAAGATATGCCCAGCGACATATCTGATGCCCCTGTAGTGGAGAGAGGAGTGGAAACTGAATTCAAATTTGGGTTGTTTTGAAATGAACCCATGGACCTGTTGCATTCAAGGATGTGCACTCACGAGTAGTAGGCATCATAATACTCAAAATATTCATCTTTCTCTTCAATATCATGAAAGTAGTCGACATCACAAAACTAGCCCGTTTCAGCATCGACTGTGTTGATCACTGCCCAACTGGCTTCCATGCCATATTCATCTATTGTGTTGATCGTCGCCCAACTCGGCTCCATGCCATATTCACCTACTGTCAGTTCGAAGGAACTTCACCCCTTTCTCTATAAATTTTGTAACTTTTCTCAAGGCCAGCTCCATTTTTCTTGCCTTCCATACGAGAACCATAGGCCTGAAGAAGTAACAAAGAAGCAACACATGGTGGGGTTTGTCAATGAACCCGGTGAATCGTGGAAATCCATATGAATAAAATAGCACGCTTTTAAATTGAAATTTGAATCCAATATAAATCCAATTATAATGTGTCCATACTAGATTATGTTATGGACATGATCATGTGTATCATGCCCATGTATGACCGCAAACATTATTTTTTGGCAGTCTCATGTATGCTATGGCCACGATTCTCGTTGGTATCGTATGGTGATGGAGCAGTCACAGGAAATATCTTCACCATGGTTGCTTCACATCTCAACAAACGAATCACCCATACCATGGTTATGTATGGATAAGTGGCACTATCGGGTGCATTAACTGCATGAGAAACTACTAGAATAGGAACCGCAGAGTCGTCGGAAAATCAAAATTCATGCAACATGGCTCGATGATAGCCTGATGGCCATATGGTACTATCATAATCTCTTAGTCAGCTATTAAATATCCTATAGCTTATGAAATATTGATAGCCGATCAAGAGGAGGTCTGAGCTTCCTCAAAAGGCAGGTTGGTCCAATGCGTTGAACAAAAAAAGGTCCATGACATTTTCGATGGAGGGAAGAGTTAGTGAGGGATGGATAGTTGTTGCATTGTTTTCAGTATTGGGTGTCACAAAAAGTGGCCTCTTGTGGGCTTGCCTCCTGGGTGTATTTACAATTGCAATGATTTCTACGAGTGTATTATGCATATCAAGGGTGAATGCATGAATTGGGTGGTGAGTGGAGATCATATTTTGTACAAGAAATAAAAGTAAGTCTCAAGTCTCAGTTTGGTGTTTGGAATTGATTTGCAAGTAAAACACTCTATATGATCTTATCACAATAATATTTATCCTTTATGTATATCTAATTTTTTGTGTATTGCAGAGAGATATTTATATCTTATCTATAAGTCTTTCTCAGGACAAGAGCTTGTTGACCACTATTAATTTAGCATTGATCAATGTAATTTATAATGTTTAACATTCAAAAATAAATATCTATTTTTCAATATTATTAAAAAAAGTTAGTTTCCAACACATAGGATATTCATTATTTAAATAATTTTATTCTTGCGCTACTTGAATGATAACTTGTTAACAACTATTAATTTAGTATTGACCAATGCAACTTATAATTTTTAACATTTTAAAATAAATATTTTATTTTCAATATTATTAAAAAAAAAAATTTCGAGAGACACATGATATTAATTATTTAAATAATTTTATTCTTGTCTTACTTGAATGATAACTTAGTAGGATTTATTTATTTTTTATTTTTCAAATGTATAAGTTATTTGGGAGAAATCAATCCAAATTTGTTGTGCCACAAGTGTCCATTGAAGTTTCTGAGCAATCATCTTCACCTAAGACTATATAATAACCTCCCACCCACTTAGCATATGTTGGATTATATCTACTTCTAATGTGAGTTTCACTATCTTAATTTAGTCGAATTTGATGTTTTTGCACTAGTCAAATACATTAAAAATGTATATACAAGTGCCATTGGTCTTTCCTCTTCTATACCCACCCAATTCCATCCTTCAGCCATCCCATTTAGTTCACATTACATGCCAAGTCCGACCAATTGGTCCCTCCCCCCAACACTTGGCATTCCAATTTCCTTCCCATTGTAGCGGCTACAACCACCCTCCAATTTTTTCCATTGCTTGGATTTTTGACCCTAGCCTTATTTTCATAGGAGCTTATCTTGCACTATTATCAGGTATTCGTGATTTGAATGATATTTATCCTTTATTTATTCTTGTTAACATTCTCTTCACTCAAAAAATATTTTCTAAGTCACAAGCTAACCTCCTGTCTAAGTCTTGTGCAGCAGTTTTGGGCTTGCCTACAGAAACAATGAAATTCATGGAGCTAGACTTGACCCTTATGTTCATAATTGTGTAATCATGACTGGCACTCAGCCTTGAGCTCGGAAATTGTGCAGTCATGACAGGAAGCCTAGCACTAAGCCCAGAAACTACGCAATCCTTCAGTGAGCTCATAAAGTGTGCAATGCCCTGAATCAAAGAGTTGTGTGTTCCTAGAACTACAAAATCCTTCTTTGTGATGTGCATGGAATTTTTTCCCAAAAAAAGTAGAAAATCCGAAAAAAGAAAAAAAAAACATTCGTAGAATCAAGGTATCTATTTTTAGTAACCCGAAGGAGGCACAAACGGTATTTTCAGAAATTTTCGCCATGTGTTGATTTTCCCTTTATTTGTTCCATGCACGTCATAAACCATCAATTTCTCAAATATATTTAATCAACACTCCTAGAGGTCATTCTCACGCTTGATTTTGGAGCTCTATCATTCCCTAGGATATCAAGTAACCTTCAGTACGATTTTCATCACTTTTCTGAGTGAGTTTTGCATTTATCCCTTTTAGTCATTTATTTTGTCATGTTTTTCCTTTTGGATTATGTAAGTTTTGTTTTGATTTTTTTCTTTGCATGAATTCTTGTGTTTTATCTTTCTTTAGCTTTTAGATTTGTTGTTTCAAGTTATTGTTTACATTTCACAAGTTTCGTATCAATTTCTTCATTTTTCACCGATGGTCTTCGTTGCGGCGACTCTCCTCACCGATCTCGTTCACTTCACATTAATTTTGTTTCTGCACTGGATTTATCTTGTTTTAATCGTTACATCTTCACTCAAGCCTTCACTATCTCTTATATCTACTCTTTTTCCACAATTCTCTTATATCACTTTGCCCAGTTGGGAATTGCACAATCTTGAGGCCCAAGCTTAGATCTTGGCTCTGGAAGCGTGCAATGTGTGGTACAAGTTGGCCCCACTGCACACTGCGCAGTCCTATGCCTTGGCCTACATCCTTGCCCATTGAGACTGCACAATGTGCAGACTCTCTTGGCTCACTACCCAGGTTGACCTGCACATTGCGTAGTCTCAAGCCTCAAGCTTAGACCCTGACTACTGGGACTATGCAGGGCGTAGTTCCCTTAGGAAGTTACACCCTCTTCCTAGGGAAAATTATGCAACCCTTCCCATTAGATGCCCAGTTTTCTACATGAACATGTCCTAAAAGTATTTTTGTTTAAAATTGATTTTTGTTTGTCGTTAGTGTCTTTTCTGTCCCACAGGCATAGCAATTTTTTAGCACCTCTCCATAAATCACTATTAAAATGGAAGCCAAGAGAGCTTCCTCAAAATAAACCACTATGATCATTACTTGGGAATCAGTTGAGCAAGTTCTGGTTAACTTTCCATTTTATGCGGACACTTAGGTTTTTGTAGAGAAAGGATCAAAACTGACATGGAAAGATATCAAATATGATTTCACAAAAGAATTTCAGGCAGACTTAGAGGACTGACACGTGCATCTGAACATCAATAAGTCATGAATTTAGAAGGTTGTTGCCGGTATCCAACCTGATGAACCCTTAACTAAACTAGGGGGGGGGGGTGAATCAGTTTAATACATTCATGGACATTTTAAAATATTTTCTTTAAACTTATTTACACCTCCATTTCATAAGCAACAAAATATATAATGAATTATCAAACTTAATATGTGGGAAACAAGTAATAAGTAGATTAAACACAATACATCAACACATAATCATCGTGCACATAGAGAACATATATAAGTGGAAACCCATAAGGGAGAAAACCACATCTTATTATTGTTGTGATGCAAATGAAAGCTCAAAATCCCTCTCATAACTGATTTTCTAGAGGCTCCAATCTACAGGAGGCTCCTACCTCAATTTATGCAAGCTACAACTTGAAAGGAAGATACAACTCCCATCTATTTTTTGCAGGCTACAACCCACGGGAGGCTCCTACCTCAACCAGCTACAACTAGACATCTATCAAAATACGACTTGATATGGAAGCTCCAACTTCCTCATACTACAATAAAATCATATGCCAATTTCCCTAGATACCAGCTCTACATTAATCCTTCCTCATTGTTGTCTTTTCAGCCTACATTTATGCTTCGTATCAGCTCCTCATGTGCACAACATCTCTATCACTTGTCTCTGATTCTTTCGCTCTCTCACCTCTTTATGAACATTACAATAACATCATTTATAAAGATAACTTCATGGTTGTTCGCATTCTATATGGGAATATGAAGTGAACAGGAGTGACAAATTGCATTCCACCCACTCATTTCCTCACTCAGTATATTCATAAATGTTACAACAATATATACATTTACTTCAGTATCAAATGGAGTTTTTCTTTGCCTTGGAGACTTGCCTTTGCATCACAAACAATATAAAATATATCAATAAATTTACATTCATCCAAAATATTTCAACTCAACCCTTTCAGTCTCTTATATTTGCTCTGCATTTGTCCTCTTCTGCTTGCTATCCCTTTGTCTATTATGTTTGTACTGTTGTATTCTAACTATGCTGCATAACCACCTTTTTTCCCAACTTGACCCATGTTTTTGTGTTTCCAACAGTGACACCATATCTCCTTTTTCCTACAGCGTTTAGGCTTCTACTTTTATCAACACCCGACTCTTCCTGGAGGTCTTTCTGAGCCTGACTCAACCCATGGTGCATGTATTCTTATTACCGAAACTTTCAACTTTTGCCTTTTCCCTTTGTTCCGTGTTAGGTCACTTACCCGAGTCTCCTTTAGTTCAAACCTTTTTCCACTTAAATAGGCATAAGGCTGGACTTGAAATATATTATGTTTCCTTTGAATAATGCATAGCATCCACTTTCCATTCAATTTCGACATTCAGGTGATCTCCGTTATAAGGCTCCTTTTCTCTCCGATGAGATTTAACAATGGAAAAACCTCATAATTCCAGACTTGAATTATATTATTATTTACCTTTGAGAAGTATCGCGTCTGGGCCCATTTCGCATTTTTCACATTAGCGTTTATTTTGTTATTTGGTTCTATATTTCTCTTCCATTCTTTGATGTGATTTCTCAAAGGATAAAATTCTTACCACCAAATTTGAAATATGTTAAATGGTAGTTTTGAGGTACATCGCATCACAAACCACACTGCCTATCGCATTGCAACTTAAAACAATTAGCTTGCGATGTATTAACATATAAATACAAGAATCGCCGATAGCAATGTGCGGTATGCGAATGGGTCCCCCGCTGGACTTTAAATCCTCTAGACTTTAGCTTTGAAGCATATCGCATCAGATACACTTATCGCATTTCACACTTCGACATTTTAACATGATTCTTGAGTGCTTATCCTCCTGAGCTTGCGATGTGCGATATGCAGGCTAGGTCCACATCATCTCTACGTCATTGTGCCACGTCACACTTTCACGTCACTGCCATGTTATCGCCACATTTTCCATGTCACTACCACATCATCTCCACATCACTACCATGTCATCTCCATGTCACTGCCACATCATCACCAAGTCATTGCCATGTCATCACCACGTCATCTTGTTATATCATCTCCCGCACTTCACATTTCACAATTTTTGCGTCTTATCACAAATCGGACATTTTAACTTATCAACAATCGGCTCGAAAACCTTATCGCATGTTGTGGAGTTTAACCCATCCCAAATCGGCATTTCTCACATTTACCTCTATGTTTTTAATAATTATATCATATCGCACGCGATGTGCAATATGTGCATGGACCTCGGCCCCATACCGTTGGCTCCTCATTGCATTACAACTTAAACCATATAAATTTCAATTTATTAACACGTAAATATAAAATTTGCTAATTGTGATGTGTGCCAATCGTCTTCTGGCCAATGCAATGTAATATGGTACATCCATTCTCTTGTTGTCATTTATTTGACTTGATCATGACCGTCCATTCCTTTGGCACATTGATACCTGTCAACGGAATCGAGTCTTCAATAAATTTGTGTTTTGTAATACATTGATCTACATTGAAAGTTCATAGGAACTTCGTTCACTTATTCGTATTCATACAATCTGGTTTGGCGACCTCACCTGTGCGTTGACGACTTTCTCCATTTGTTGAATGCGTTCATTACTTGTCTTAGCACTTTCACGACTCTGCCCACTCATGCATGACTCGACCTAGCACTTTGAAAAATTTATTCAATATGTTCACGACTTGACCCAAGCTTGTTGCCTTTGCTTCCTTTTCTCCTAATGCTGCTCCTTTGCCTCTCTTTTATGCTTCTCTAGTTAAATTTTGACTTCTTTCCATTATTACTCCTTTATACTCCAACTGATCCTGATCTACTTCTTTGCTCTCAGTGATAATTATGGTATTGCTCCTTTCTTCTCCTTTGCCATCAATGATAATATTTCCAATAGTCTCCCCCTTTGGCATTGATGGCAACACTTCGTCCAACACTTCCTCCCCCTTCCATTCTGAGATTGTATATCTTCCTCTAATTTATGTTCCTCCCCATTTGACATCAATGGCAAAGGGTTACACATATTTCCAGTGTATTTTCTATCATAGCCTTATTAGAGTTATTCATAAGCATTCTTCATTCTGTCCACATACATGGCTGGGACTCCTGCTCCATTTGGTGTATAAGCATTGTTGGGAGAACTCTTTGGGAGTCATTGCATTTGCATGTATAGTGTTGAAATGTGCTAGACTGCTGAACTTTTTAGCTAAAATCAATAGAATTTCTTCATCAATAGTTATCTTCAGCAAAATTTGAGGTTCCTCTTTACTTCTATGTTCATGGATGATGGTTGCTGTCCCCCTCGAATTATGCTTCTTGTCTGATACTAGTTGGCCGACTGCACTGTTTATGTTCCTAATATTGCAGCCTTTGCTAGTGCATTTTTTTTTCGTTGTATGAGAGAGTATCATCTGCATACACTATCCCTATTTTTACTCTTATATATTTGAATGGTTCTCTAACAAGAATTTTTGTAAATATGTCTATTGTCTATTCCTTTGTTGCGACGTATTCCATTTTTACTTTTTTCTCTACTACTTGTTCTCTTAGGAAACGATACTTTATTGTGATCTGCTTGGTTTTCGGATGAAGCACATAATTTTTTGATATGCTTATTAGACTTATATTGTCACATTTGATAGAAATAGGTTAAATTATGCTTACCTTCATGTCTTTAAGAGTTTGTTTCATCCACATCACTTGTGTGCAACAAGCTCCTACTGCTATGTATTTCGCTTCTGCTGTAGATAGCGAGACATATGTTTTCTTCATGCTTAACCATGCCACAAGATTTTCTCCGAAATAAAATGAACCTTCGCTTATGTTTTCCTTGTCATCCACACAGCTGGCCCAATCTGCATCTTTATATGCTGTCAATGTGAAATATTTTCTTTTTGGATACCATAGGCCATAATGTGTAGTTCCTTGCAGGTATCTAAATATCCTCTTGATTTCTAGCAAGTGATTTTGTTTTGGTGCTTCTTGATATATTACCACAAGTCCTACTGCCAACATAATGTCTCGTCTAGAGGCTGTTAGGTATAGCAGACTTCCTATCATAGATCTAGAAAGTCTTTGATCTACATCTGCAGATCCATCATCAACACATAATTTGCATCCATTGATCATGGGAGTTGACACAAGTTTGTAGTCGTCCATTGGGAATATTTTTAAGATGTCTCTTAAGTATTTTTCTTGTGAAATGAATATGCATTTGTTCTTCTGTAGATTTTGAATTCCTGGGTAGAAGGTAAGCGCTCCAATAAAAGACATCTAAAATTCTAACTTCATCTCTTCTGCAAATCCATTTACTAACTCATCCTTGTTGCTGCCAAACATGATGTCATCTACATATACCACTATAATTAAAAGTTAATTTTCATTAGCCTTTATATACATATTTCTGTCTAATCCTCCCTTCTTGAATACTTGTTTTTGAAAGTACTTGTCCAGCCTAGAATACCATGCACATGGTGCTTGTTTGAGACCATATAGGGCTTTCTTTAATATGCAAACATAGTTTTGTTTATTTGCAAAGGAAAAACCTTCAGGTTGTTCCATGTAGACTTCTTCCTCTAGATCTCCATTTAAGAAGGCGTACTTTACATCCATTTGATATACCTTGAAATCATGATAGCATGCAAAAGCCAGAAACATTCTAATTTCTTCCATTCTTGCTACAGGGGAAAAAGTTTCATCATAGTCAAGTCCTTCCCTTACA
This sequence comes from Pinus albicaulis, assembly GCA_034641835.2. Classification (NCBI taxonomy): domain Eukaryota; kingdom Viridiplantae; phylum Streptophyta; class Pinopsida; order Pinales; family Pinaceae; genus Pinus; species Pinus albicaulis. The sequence continues at coordinate 820,016,315 of CM076583.1, forward strand.
TGAAAGTCTGGCTTTATTTTTGATTACCTGACCTTGTTCATTCATCTTATTTTTGAATATCCACTTTGTTCCAATGACACTTTTCCCAATAGGTCCTAGTATTATCTCTCAGTTCTTGTTCTTCTCAATCTGGTCTAATTCTTCATTCATAGCATTTATCCAATTTTTGTCTTTGTTGGCTTCATCGAAATTATTCGGTTCTATCTGTGACAACATGACTAGATATACTTCCTCGCTATGTTCAACTAGTTGTTTTCTAGTTTGTACTCCCGCACTCTTGTCTCCAATGATTTGATCTTCTGGATGGTTCTTATGAGTGTGTCTCAAGGGTCCTTTTGAGGTTATTTCTGTATCTTTTGTTGTCTCATTTTGTTCTTCATTTTCTTGATTCTCATCTTGATGATCATTCGGAAGATTGACATAGTTTGTACTTCTGGTTCTGTCTGGTAGTTCTTCATCGAATCTCACATCAATGCTTTCCACAATTTTATGCAGTATTTTATTGTAGCACTTGTAACCCTTACTCTTGGATGCGTATCCAAAAATTATTCCTTCATCAGCTCGTGCATCACACCTCCCCAATTTTTCATCATTATTCTTTATGAAACAATTTCTTCCAAAGACTCTATAATACTTAATTAATGTTGGTTTCCCATGCCACATTTCATATGGAGTCTTGTCACAATTTGGTTTGAGATGAGCTTTGTTGAGAATATGAACATGTGTGTGTACTTATTTTTCCTAGTAGGTTTGGGGAATGTTTCTTTCTTGCATCATGGCTCTGGAAATCTGCTGCACATACCTGTTTTTCCTCTCTTCCACTCCATTCTATTGAGGTGTATCTGCAAGAGTAAATCATTTCTTTATCCCATAATCATTGCACAAGTTTGCAAACTCATCACCTGTGAATTCACCGCCTCTGTCTGATCTAATGCATTTTAGTTTACATCCAGTTTGATTTTTTGTCGGTGCCTTGAATATCTTAAATTTATCAAATGGTTCGGATTTGTATCTAAGAAATGTCACCCATGTTAATCTGAAAAAATCATCAATTATCAGCATGAAATATGATTCTCCACCTAGTGCATTTGTTCTTGAAGGTGTGCACAAGTCCATGTGTACAAGCTGAAGAGGCTTACTTGTATATAGTTGGTATTTAGCTTTGAACAATGTGTGAGCTTTTTTTGCCCAGTTGGCAGGACTGATGGTACTTGGTGGCTTCTTTATTGCAGGCAAATCTCTAACAGCTTTCTTTTTGCTTAGTTTGACGATGTGGTCAAAATTTATATGTCCCAATATTCTATGCCATAACCAAGATTCGTCAAGTTTTCTGATGTGGCACGATTCATTCTCCTCTTCCACTATATAAACATTAATCTCTGTTCGAATACCTTTGCACAAGGTCTTTCCTATATGATTGACCTTACTTCACAATCTTGGGTTCTCAAAAAGGACCTCACAGCCTTTATCACAAATTTGACTAACACTTAGGAGATTGTCTTTTAGACCATCTACAAACAATACATCCTGAGCCTCTCCTATTCCATTATTTAGGCTGACTATGCCTTTTCCCTTTATTTTCCCTACTCTATCATTACCGAATGTTACATTCCTAGATTTCTTTTCATCAAAAGTTGCGAAATTTCTTCGATCTCCAGTCATATGTTTTGAGTGCCCACTGTCCACATACCATTGACTATTCTGATCTTGGGAAATTAGAACCAATTCACATTTATTTAGCTTCATGTTCCATTGCATGCAACTGTTTGTTCTATAAATTTTCTGAGGAGATGGAGCACAATATTTGAGAGGACATTCGTAAGACTTCTCCCCATTTTTATGGCAGAATTTTTTTTTTATTATATTTCAGAATGGATTATGTACATGAGTGAATCAACCATTGTTATTAATTCCCTTTGAGTTTCCATACTGCATTCTCCTTATATACACTCTACACTCCATGGCTTTATGACCGAACCTTTTACAACAAAAGAAATACCCATGGAAGTAGTATATGTATCTGGCAAAGAAGGTTGTTTGGGGATATATCCCTCTGGTCATATGAAAATTCTGTCTTTGGAAGCCATTTGATCTGTGCTGGAATGTTTCTTGGTTGTTCACTCCTTTTGTTTTGAGGGCCTTCCTTGGTGTGTTTTTGCTAAAACCCATGAGGATTTGAAGGGTTTCCCACATTTTTGTTCTCAGATTGATGGGAGTCAATGTTTTCTTTTAGGAAAAATTTCACAAATGTAATAGCTTTCTTATCTTTTGCCTTCAACTTACTGGATTCTCCTTCATATCCTATCCCAATATTTACAAGAGGATATATTTTTTCATTTAATATGATGTCCAATCATTCATCACCTTTTAACTGCTGAATGTTCATTATGAAATCAGTTTGAGCCTTTCCCAATTTCTTCCTCAGACTCACCACCTATTCTTCCAATCTTCCACATTCCTGACTTTTCTCTCTTATTTGCTGCAGTAGAATGTCTTCTACTTTCCTTGCTTCTTCTAGTTCAATTTTCAACTTAATAAAATATTCATAGGTTGGTTCTTCCCTTACATGTTTCAGAAGGACTGCCTTCTGTTTTATAGTCTTCAGCTTGAGTCTATCTATTTCCTTTAGGGCACGCACCAACTCCCCCTCAAGATCTACCTCGCCTTCTTCTTCAAATTCCAGGAAATATTTCTCAAGCTATTCCTTGTCCATCAAAATGAATTCTGATGTTCCTTCTTCATTGGGGGATTCATCTGAGCTCTCAGATGCACTGTTGTCTTGTTTATCATATAATGTTCTTCTATTAAATCTGTTCCCTTTCTTCTTATTGCTGAAATTGATTTTATCTTTCCCTTTTTACCGGTTCTCTATTTTCTTCTCAAGAAATTTTGAAGCATAGTGCCCCACTCTTCGATAATTAAAGAACTTAAATGGAAGTTTACCTTTTTACTTACCTGTGCCTCTATCCAATATTATGACAAATTTGGCTTCTTCTTCATCAGAGCATGAACATATACCTTCCTTTTCTTCTATGCACTTGTCTGCTTTAAAGGCAGCTCCTCTCATGTTTGACTTCCCTTTAGGAAGTCTCATCTCATATGCTGTTAGGTTGCCAAGTAATTGGTTCCTGGCCAAGGTTTCCCAGTTTTTTGTCTCAACCACAGTGCCCAAGATAGATGCACTATCTTGAGACACATTCTCCTCATATATATATTAAGATCCGGAAGAAGATCCATCAGATCTTAATTCTCCATTGATGGCTATGATGAATCAGATGCAAAGATACATGATGCAACTCAAAAACCACAATGAAAGGATATCTTCAGTCAACGAAGAGCAAGAAAGGTTAATCAGAGAATTGACCTCCTGGAACAATCATGAAGGTGAAGGTTCCCGAGGAAAGAGAAAGGGATCTGTAAATAACTCAGAAGAGTTTGAGGAAGATGAAGCCTGTAGACATCAGTCTAGGAGGAACAAGGAATGATAGGGTGAATTATGAAAAATCAAGCCTCCCACCTATGATGGAGAGAAGGAGGAATATGCAGAAGCTTGGCTTCTAAACATGATAAAGTAATTTCAATTTTATGAATATGAAAGTAACTTGAAACCCAGGCTAGCTATCTATCAATTACAAGGAAAGAATAGCTTGTGGTGGGAAGAAACCAAGATGGTGCATGTGATAGATGAGAAAACTGTCACTTGGTAGTATTTCCAAATCAAATTTAAACATAGATATATGAATGAACGATATTATGATGATAAAGCCAAAGAGTTTGATGAGCTTAGGTTGGGAAAACTTACCATTGATGATTTTGTTACCAAATTCACCAACCTGCTTCTCTATGTACCTTATATAAGGGAAGAGAAGGAAAAAGTACAATGCTTTTTAAGATACCTACCTACTATATACAAGGATAAAATAGAATTTGATAATCCCAAGACAATGGATGAAGTGGTTCACAAGGCAAGATTGTGTTACCAATAGTTCAAAGGCAGAAATGAACAAGAAAAAAACTGGAAGAACAAAGAGAAGGGTTACTCTAGTAGGAAAAAAACAAAACCAACATACTTAAAGAACTTTGGGAGAAATCACCAAAGGATTAATTTTACCAAAACTAGAGAGAATCACCCAGCCCAATAAAAAACAGGGTTTAAAGAGATAGATGGAAACAGTAAGAGAGAAGTAAATTTTAAAATGAGGGAACCTCTAAAGTGTTGGGGTTGTGGATAACCTCATCTACTGAGAGACTGTCCACACGGAAACATTTACACCATTCAAGTGATGAAAGAGGCAACTACTATAAATGATGTGGCAAGAAACATCCAAAAAGTCAGTGATGCCCTCGAAGATCCTGCCCTCGAAGATCGTGAAGATGAACACCAATCCACAATGGTTGAAATAGAAGGTATGATTGTTGAACAACCTATTTCTATTTTGATAGATATAGGTGCATATTGAAGTTACATAAGTCCTCAAATGGTAGAAAAATTCAAATTAAAGTTAGAGAAATTTCAACAATCTTGGTTAGTTCAGTTAGCTACCAAGACAAAAATAAAAGTAACTCATAAATTACCCCAGACAGATATAAATCTAAATGGGTACAAAAATGAGCTGAATTTGAATATTCTACCTTTAGGATCCTATGATCTGTTGGTAGGAATGGACTGGATATAAAAAAATAAATCTATGTTGAATTGTTTAGACAAAACAATACACTACATAGAGGGTGAGGGAAAACCTGTGATAGTGAAAGGAAAACCCAAACCGATATCACTAAGACAAATAACAACACTTCAGTTAAAAATAACAACAAGAAAGGGTTTCCAAGTGTATGTTGTGTATGTAGAAGAGTTGGGACAATAACCTGAATATGAGCTTTTGGAAAACCTACCAGTCATTCGAGAGTTCAAGGATGTGTTTCCAGATGAAATTCCTCATATACTACCTACAAGAGAAATTGATTCCTCAAGTACCAGGCGAAACACCAATCTCTAGAGCCCCATACCGAATAAGTACCCCAGAATTTATGGAGTTAAAAATGAAACTACAACAACTGCTCGATAGAGGCTATATAATACCAAGTGTACCCCATGGGGAGCACTGGTTCTATTTGTCAAAAAGAAATATGTCACATTCCGAATGTGCATAGACTATCGGCTACTGAATAAACTAACAATCAAGAATAGATATCCTCTACCCAGGATAGATAATCTATTTGACTAAGTTAGAGGAGCCACAGTCTTTTAAAAAAATTATCTAAGGACATGCTACCATCAACTGAGAATTAAGGATGAAGGCGTAAGTAAAAATGCATTCAGAACCAGGTACGAACACTATGATTTTTTGGTCCTACCTTTTGGGTTGACTAATGCACCTGCTACTTTTATGTTCTTAATGAACAATGTCTGAAATAAGTACTTGGACAAATTTTTCCTTTTATTTATATATTACATTAAAATATATTCTAAGAATGAAGCTTAACATAAAGAATACCTCAGAGTTGTTTTACAAACACTAAGAGAGCATAAATTTTACACCAAACTAAGTAAATGCAAACTTTTCAAGGATAAAATTCAATACCTGGGCCATATAATTTCAGAGAAAGGATTAGCAGTGGACCCAAAAAAGATACAAGCTATAAGGGATTAGCATATACCTACTAATGTTTCCTCTATAAGATCTTTCATGGGAATTGCAGGATACTAGAGGAGATTTGTAGAGAGATTTTCAGCCTTAGCATACCCTATTACATCTCTACAGAGAAAAGGAGTTAAGTTTGAGTGGACAAAAAATTGTCAAAATAGCTTTGAACAGTTAAAACTTAAACTTACAACTGCAACTATTTTAAATATTATGGTTTTCAAACTTCTATGGTTTTTGTTGATTGAAGAATCCAGATTATCTATGGTATCATAAAATGATTGTCGACGTTTTGAATCCCAACGAGGATCCATCTTCAGGACGAGAAATGAATGGGGAATGAAAAAATATCGCAAAAGGTATAAATAGTGAAGGGCTGAGATGATGAGAAGATGAGAAGAGCTGAAAAAATCTATAATTTATTTAAAGATCCGACAAATATTTTTTAAAATATTTAAAAAATATTTTAAATATTGCTGATCCAAATCAGGACTTTGTAGTATGTACAAATGCTTGTGGAGAGGGATTAGGAGGAGTGCTACTACAAGAAAAAGCAGTCATATCGTATGAGTCAAGGAAACTCAAGAAACATGAAAATAATTATAGTGTGTATGATTTAGAGTTAGTTGTTGTAATACATGCTTTTAAGATGTTGAGACATTATCTTTTGGGGAAAAAGTTTTTATTGATGACAGATCACATCAGTTTAAATTATTTCTTCACACAAACTGATTTGAATGCTAGATAAGCTAGATGGTTGTCCTTCCTTAGCGAGTTTGACATGGTGATCAAATATATTAAGGCGAAGGAAAACAAGATTGTAGATGTATTAAGAAGAAATTCTTGGAAAAATGATAATAATGTTAGAAGTAGTTCAAAATTTGATATTCAAGGATTGATACAAGAAGTGATGAGACAAGACCCAAACTATGAAAAACTTCAGGAAAAATTTCAGATACAAGAGATGAAAGGGTATACAAAAAACTAGAGGGTATTGATTTGTTATAAAGACATATTGTACATCCCCAATGTGGACTCATTAAAAAGAGAAATTCTAGATGAGTATCATAAAAGACCCTATGTAGGACATCAAGGATATTATAAATTAATTTCAGCCTTAAGGAATAGCATGTTCTCGCCAGGCATGGAAAAGGATGTGGCGAATTATTTAGCTAGATGTCTAGAATGTCAACATGCAAAGGTAGAGCATCAACATCCCACAAGATTGTTGAATCCTTTACCGATTCCCGAATGGAAATGGGAAACAGTTTCCATGGATTTTATTACTCATTTACCAAGAACTAAATACCAACATGACTCTATCATGGTAGTAGTTGACACATTGACTAAGGCTACACACTTTTTACCAGTACAGTCTATTTTTGATGCAACTCAAGTAGCTAATGTATTTATGAAAGAGATTTTAAAACTGCATGGTATTCCTAAGATGATCATATTAGGCAGAGATGAAAAAATTACTGTAGATTTTTGAAGGAGTCTGTTTGGGGGAATGGGTACCAAATTGAATTTTAGTACCGTATACCATCCCAAAAATGATAGCCAAACTAAAAGAACAAGCCATATTTTAGTGGACATGTTGATAATGTATGTTATGGGCAAACCAAAAAAGTTGGAGGACTTTCTACATTTAGCAGAGTTTGCCTACAACAATAGCTACCAAGCCTCAATCAAGATGAGTCCTTTTGAAGCATTGTATGGCAGAAAGTTCCATACACCTCTAAGTTGGAGTCAACCAGAGGATAAGTTAATACTTGGACCTTATGCTTTGCAGGAAATTGAAAGAACTGTAAGGAAAATTCAGCAAAATATCAAAACATCACAAGACAGGCTGAAAAATTATATAGATAAAAAGATAATTCATAGAGAATTCACTGTGGGTGATCATGTTTATCTAAGGATTAAACCCAAGAAGAATACCTTGTACACTGGTAGTTGTACAAAACTAGCACCATGCTACTGTGGACCTTTTGAAGTACTAGAAAGAGTGGTACAAGTTGCATACAAGTTGGCTTTACCTAGTCACATTAAGGTTCACGATGTTTTTCATGTTTCATTATTAAAAAAATATGTGCATGATACTACTCATGTTATTTATTAGAATGTGATATAGGTGGAACCAAAAAGGGAATTCCTTCCAGAACCACTTCACATCTTGGCAGAGGAATAAATTGAGCTCCGCAACAGAACAATGGCGAGGGTGAAAGTGCAGTGGAGGCACTTTGCACCCGAAGAGGCTAATTGGGAGCGAGAGGAAGATATGAAGGACAAATACCCATCACTGTTTTAAAATTGAATTTATATTTTGTCTTTACAACACCGCGGACGATGTTTTGTTTTAGAGGGGGAATATGTAATGTCCCCAGTTTCTATACTTTTATTATACATTTTAACAAGCCCAAAGGGTACAATGGACCCCAATGGAAATCAATTGTGTGGATTTATTTTATTATTTTAAGTTAATAAAATAAAATGGAAATTAATTGTGCAAATACTAGATTATGATCAGAGATCTGGAAATCGAATCCATGAGGATGGATAAGGTTCATATGACTTTCCCAGTTCTCAAGAAATCATTGGAGGAAATAAATTAAATATTAAAAATTATATTGGAGATAAAAAACTGAAAAGATACCCCAATAAATAGGAAATTACTGGGAAGATGTGGAATAAAGATAAAAAGAAGAAAAGCTAGCTTTAAAAGTACCTGTGTGGAAGAAACAGAAGGAAATCCTAGGCACAAAGGAAAGAAACGTCCTGATTTAACCGGCGCAGTTAAGGGAAATAGGCTGATGGTAAAGAAAGCTTAAATAAACAGATTCAGGATAGACAAGAGGTTGTCTATTGCTGCAAAATTTGATCTCTATTCTGGGGGAGATGTGGACAAAGAGCTCAAAGGTTGGGTGGAACCTAGTCTACCTTAAGAGGTATGCACCAGGTAATTTCATTTTACTTGGTAATTAGTATTATTATGATCAGGTTGGTTAAGGAAGATAGAAGATGTATTGAAATTTATTAAATCTAGGCATGAGTAGATGTTGTGAAAATTAGGCTAAGTATAAATCATGTTGCAGGTCTGTACATTGAATAGATTTAACTATAATAAATATAGCCTGGTTTTGTATGGTTGTACAGACATTAAGCTGAAGAGTACCAACTCTCAGAGTGTCTAAACCTTACTGGAGGTTTAGATTTGAGGTTAGGTGACTCTCAAAACATTTATTTTGCATAATATTTTTATGATAGTATTGTGTTGCAAAGTAGTAAAGTATGTTAAGGAAATAATGCAGGAAATAAAAACATATGTATGAAAATTAGTATGTACATAGTATAGTTAATTAAGTTACTAGCTTGCACGAGAAATGGAATATGTACTAAGCAGAAGGAAAATAAATGGATATCATAGTGTATGTTCAAGATAACTATTCAGATGAGTTGTAAACAACAATAGATCTGAGAAATAAATTACTATAAATAAGACTATTGTCAAAACAAAGTGTAAAGAGGAACTGAGTAATTTTTATAGACTATGAGTTAATGTTTATAAGAAAAGTAGAACTTCTGAATTATAAACATAATTCCATTAGAGCTAAAACAAGTCCTTTACAATTATTACAGAGTCATGTATATACATGATTTTACATCCCAAAATCATTTAGAGTCCATAGCCTAAACTAGTTATAATGAAATTATACAAGAGAACTCTCTCATATACATAAACTAGATAATATATCTGTTTCTGTGTTGATATAATATATCAGGAAATCCCAAGGTAGGCACTGGACCAGCCTGAAGGGGAGAAAGTTCATTACAATGATTGAACATAAAACACAGTAGTTGTATGAAAACACAACGTGTTGTAAATAGTACCTGCATAAGAGAGATACAAGTTAAAATAAGTTAAAATAAGGGTATATGATTACCTATGAGATAAAATCAATATTGAACGTAGTCACCTGTAAGGATGGGAAACCAAGATGTTAGTATAATGTAGAGCGGGGAACACTGGTTCAATAAATATAAATAAAATCAAAATTTCTGAATTCCTCAAACTTAGAACCATAATATTAAACTGTCAACTTAAAAATAAATTAGCATAGTTACTCTACGAAGAAATAGAAAAATGATATATCTGACAGAAATTCCATGTGGTTTTAAAATATATAAATACATGGACCCACGATTGAGAACGGTGAGGAGAACCATCCTATAAATCAAACCAAATGGAATACGAACTTAAACGAACCAGTGGGATTCCAAACGAAACGACAAATTGAGATTTCTCTATAGGAGCAAGAGAAATCTAATGCCGGAAAAATCACAGAAGTGATTTATAAAAACAAAACATATTTAATCTAAATGAAATTATGGGTGGAGCTAAGAATAATCAAGCTACCAAAATACAGAAGATAGTAGAACAAACACCGTGATTAAAACGAGAAACAACTAAATATAAATTACCCACAACTTGCATGTGGTTGTCGGAGAATGAAACGAGGACGAGATGAAGACTTCTGGATGTCCATCTACATTTTCCATAAAATTGTTAGAACATACATTTTACAAACATTTTCAAGTATAAATTAATCAAATATGGAGACTCTTTTGTGCATATAATAATAAAAATAACAAACATTAAAGAAAGAGGTAAAATTTGAATTGAAAACATACATGAGAAGTCTAAGAAAGACTTCCAGGTCATATACATTGATAATAAATTCCCCATCTAAAAATGGTGGACAAACGAATCCAAAAAATAGTAACTGTAAATATGAGAAAAATATTCAAAAACCCCAGAGAAGAAAAGAATATTTTTAAGGATAGGGTATAACAATATACATTAAATTATGAATGGACAGCTATAGTCAAGAGTTTGGAATGTAAATCCTATAAACCAGAAAATAATAAGAGGTGCATAAATTTCATAGAGAAAATTGCAGACAGACCTTACGAAGTTTAAAAAAAAGAGAGCTATCACGTAAATTACATGGAGTGGCGTCAATTTGGGTTTAATTCTTACCCAAAACTCTTCACCGTGAGAGAGCGACATTAACGTCGTCATGCTGGCAAGACTAGTGTAGTAGGTAACAATAAAAAAGGAATTAAAAAAAAATGGTTAAATTCAACAATGAACCCCAGAAATAAAGTTGCAGCAGAGTTTAGTAATGTATGGTTCTTACCATGATGAAGAGCGAGGTTGGCTCCTGCCTGCAAAAAAAAATCTTCTAATCGAGATGTTGGAATTGGTCATATCGAGCCATGGTCATACCAAGAGATCCAAGAGAAATAGATTCAAAGTGTAGCGGAGGAGAAACAAAATTGAACAAAGCGAATTCAACTAAGATGAGAAGTGGAAATTAAGACTAAAGCCCAAACCGAAATCTTTTATGGTATCAAAATACCTTAATCGTAGTTAAATATGAACCCTCCATGTGTCTAAGATCTAAGGGAAAGTTGGTTTTCTCGCAGATTGCAAAGGTTCCATAAAAAATCAGAGGAGTCATGTGACATAGTACGCCAAGTAAATGTCAAGAGATCCTAATTCCGATTGTGTACATAAGTCCTGCACATGTCCATATAGCGAAGTCACCAGAATTGAATTGGAGTATGACAATATCATAAATCATGATCTCTTCTTAAACATAAAAATACGAATTTACACATGAGTCAAAGAAAGTGGTAATGCTGATGTGTTCCAAATGCGATGTCATATATAGTCCACATAGAAGTCTACATTGGAATATTTAATGAAGTAAGGGACATAAAGAGGTTGCATATAATATATTCAGTTGGTAAGTTCGATGGTTAATTATTGTGGGTCGGACATAAAGTAAAGTGTAATTACATTTCTTGTAAAAACATTAACGTAATTCGTATAGAGGTTTTAAAATCCTCGGTGATAAATTAAATTCCTTTGGGAATGATCTAGACCAAAGAAAATTCCTTTATGATAAAATATATATATATGCCAAGACATAGATATAAAACTAACTAAGGAAAGTTAGAGAAAGTCTTGGGTGTTAATAGTAGATGGGAAGTTGTATTAATTGTTATGAGAGGAATTTAATTATGGGAATACAATCCACCACGAAGAATTAACAAGGGAAAATCTCCAACCTTAGAATCTTAATTGAGCTTTATTAAATTGAGTAATAGTCCTTAATAATGCTCGAATAAGTTAAGGAAATGTAACTATAAAGTAAAGTAATTTTGATGGCGGATGTACATCAGAAGATGATGAACAATAATTTGGCCATAGGTGGAATTTAGTGTTAAAAATATAATTAGAAAAAGAATTTTTTTTTGTTGAAATGGAGATGTTACACACACACACACACACACACACATATGAGGCCAATCAATTATCATGTAATTTTTTGATGAACACTCTATAAATTAAAACAATGTAATGTCATCATTCCCTTTCATCTAAGAACTCAATTCATTTTCAAAATTCTCTAAGACTAACATTGTATAATGAATAGTCGTGGAAAATTTTATGGAAAAAGTTAAACAATTACACATTTGATTGACAAATTGCTTTAGAATTCTCCCAATTCACTATGCGATTTTTCAATCACATGTGATCAACCAAAAAAATGAAAGTTACACACCAATGTAAGAAAATGAGGAATTTTTCAATTTCAGCCAAGAATGAATAACATGAATTGGAGTTTGAGGCACTCATTCATAAAGCTTTCATTAGGAATCTATGGATAAAGGAAATGATCTTTGTGTTAGTTTCATTTACCAACTAAAATGAATAGGAATTTATTTTTTAAATTACCATGAACATAAATGTTCATTTAACAAGTAGAAAATGAGTATGTTATACCATCATATTTTTTTTAAATTACCTCAAGCACAGATATTTCAATTTATATTAATATCAACCACATTTGTAAATATGGTTGTAGATGTATGTTATATATGGCTATCTTCTTATGTCAATAAAATTGGTAAATGTGATTGGGCTAGTTCACAAAATTAAAATCCTTGTATAAACAACATATAAACAGCTAACCCCAAAATTTAGTTGGCTTTTCATAATTTCACATATGTACTTTTCAAAAGTGTATTGTTAAAAAATGCACCTGCTATGAGGTTGAAAGGTTGTGAGCATGTCTTTGAGTATATACATGGCCACTTGAAAATTTTGAAATACTTGTTGGAAATGAACTACTTATATGCAGTAGAAGGCTTTATTATTGTGTGAAATCTACATATCCCAATATCATCTTTGTCTTAAAAAAAATCTCCTATGTTATGATACTAATTGGTTGTTTGTAAGGTGTTTCTACCTTGGAATCTCAATTGGTCCTCATGTATTATTTTCCCATTCTCATTGGACTTCCAGTAAAATTACAAAAAAGGCTACTGAGGGGATTGCGAATCTATTAAAAATGCCCACCAACAATTTTGAGGATGGTAGTGATAGGATGGATACATTATGATCTCATTGGGCTATTTCCAATATAGAGAAATTGATATCGAATGATTTCAATGAATAATATTCAAGGTTGATGTAAGACTGATTTGCTTTCAAATACTTCATTTCCAATTATATTTTTGTTTTTCTTGGTATTTCAGAATTTTCTATGTCTTAATTTACCTACTCTAAATAGACATTCTATTTTTTCCATGAAGAATCTAGTTGTTAGAATCACAAAACACTGAGAGAAGTACTGGTGTCTAAAGACACAGTTTCTTGGGATCCTAATGCTCACTTGGAAAATTAACATGAAGTATTTACACATTTAAATATGATACATTAGAGATGAATAGTATCCAAAAAAATATGATTTCTCATAAAACTATAGTAGAAAAACCACTAGTATAGCCAACCTTGAAAATCCACTACTTAAACTTCACTCCAAGTGGTCTAGTAAGCAACTTAATGACCCCATGCTTCACTGCACTACATATATGCCTAACCAAATTCTTAAATCCTTACAAAATCCATGCCCACACATGTATGGATGGCCAACACGCCTTATAACTTCCACAAAAATACCCGCATTGGACCGAAAATTTTAAGGTCTTTACCTCCTAAACCTTGGATTGTATCATCATAATTTAATTAAATAAGTATGATAATTAGGACTACTGATTCTAATATTTATGTACAGTAACATGTAATTGGAATGTTTGGTGATAAAAATTGGAAGTTGTAATAACAACCCTGAATATTAACGATTAACATTTGCTACCATTTCTAATTTTATTACTTACATACATCTAATATACTTGTGTATATATTATATGACACTTTGCATTGGTGCCAACACAACTTTTTTCCCTATATCTTACTCTAACATTTAACATGTTTTGGGGATGGAGATGTAGTATGGACAATGATAATTCTACTAGTTTGTGGATAGATATCATATAAATATGCTCCACTATCAACCACTCAAATATAAGTAAACTTACTCCATTGTCCTTAGGCACTCGGTTGAAATCTAGCCATTGTTCAAAGGTTGAAATATAATTCATTGTTCTTTTGTAACAACTCAGCTTCCAATTTTTTTATTTTTATTCTTAATGCCATTCACATACAACATACTTAATGGGTTTTGTCACATCCTGAAGAAAATTATCTAACCGACATTTTTTTTACTATACACTGCTTTAATTACTTGTCAAATTTTCATTCCATAATTATCATCAAGTTTTGTTCTCAATTACTGTCAACGACATTTCTTACCCCTATAGTCATTAGGCCATGACTGAGATGTCAGTGAATTTTCTATCATAATGCTACTATCATGATTTTTATTACTAATTCAATCTTCTTCTTAGGACCATAGCCCAAAGAGATATTGCTACTTTTTTTCGATGTCATTTAATTGACCAATTCTCTTCCAATGGATAATGGTAATTAGTAGTTAAGGTCTCATCCTTAACTCTTAATCTATAATAAATTTCCCAAATTACCCATTCCTAAGTTCTACCCAAAAACAATACAATTGCCACACAATTCATATTTTATTTATATCTGTTACCTTTATTAAGGTGTTATGTTACACATATATGTCATTACATTTATTCCCTTTTTGACATCGCTATAAATATATATACGGAACTTTAGTTTCAATTTGGCCTCTTTGTATTTGCACGTCAGATTTGGAATTTAGATTTCCTTCTGACATCCGATGCACCTACGAATAAATATTAATCCCATATATATATATATATATATATATATATATATATATATATATATATATATATATATATATATATATATATATATACACACACACACACACACACACATAACGCTAATTTTTCTTAGGAGTCTCCATGTCATTAACTATGGGACAGGTCAATAGATTTAAAACAATTGTGGTATTTATGAAGGTTTTAATGGAACTCCAACTCCGTATGGATTTACACCAAATATCTGAATCATATTTCGGTCTTGGGATCTTGTTTCATTTACTCCACAATACCTAGTTATGACAGACGTCACACAGATCATTCACTTGTTGATTTAACCTTACAGCTACATGCTTAATTCTCTAATGTAGGATATGCTCTACGTGGATGATGGGGATCTAACCATATCTGTGGTTAGGGTTCCTTCCTCCCTTATGTTTCTACTATATCTCTCTTTCCTAGTATTCATTTATGTTTTATTAGTAGTCCTTCGGCTTCAAAAAAACTTTCGTTTAACCTGCATGGAAAAACCCAATTCATGGCATCAAGGTTAAGTTCGTATATCTCATAATATTTTCAGGTAATACGAAACTCCCACCTTGTTTTTAAACTCCATTATGTCGATTTAATCTTGCAGGTCCCGGGCTTTATAATTCTCTTTGATCTGAAATAATTAATTTTACTTCTTTATCTCTGGAATCAATTTATCTCTCAGGTTTGCAGTGATGGCTTCATCCCCATAACGTTGTGCCCTTCACCGAGAGTCCCTTGGTCAATTTATTATACCATTTTGAAAATTCAATTGGTAAGATTCTTCTGAGGCATGCAAATTTAGTGACTCCTCTGTCTGTGTATCTCTCAAATATGATTATGCCTTTGGCTACCCTCTTGTGTTGGTTGGGAGATCCCATTCTCGTTTTTGAAAATCAATTTCAGTTCTGGGTTCATTTTGTCTTCATTGTATTTCGATTCTTCAAGTAACATGGTGTCTTTATAGTGCATTTTTTTTTTAATGCAGATGAATGATTTACCGCATGGGAACCCTTCCCTCTCCCATACGCGTAATTTCTCAACG
Source organism: Pinus albicaulis (assembly GCA_034641835.2). Taxonomy (NCBI): domain Eukaryota; kingdom Viridiplantae; phylum Streptophyta; class Pinopsida; order Pinales; family Pinaceae; genus Pinus; species Pinus albicaulis. The sequence goes on from CM076583.1 coordinate 820,032,212, forward strand.
GTTTACCCCTTACAACATGTCCAATCCTTCGAGGTAAGTGTTATGCCTCCATAGCTTTACCTCTTTTCCTAATTACAACGCTGGTTACTCAAAATTTCTACTTTTCCTTTGATTTAATGGTTAGCTCTTCTCTTTCCAGAGAATCTAGAAAATTCATGACCTACGTTTTGTTTTCCAATACTCCCAGGTTTACATGATAACTAGTTGATCTTCCAACCAAATTATTTCATTGTTTAGCATATATTTTTATTTTGGAATGTAAATAAATCTCAGAGATAAAATTTCTACTTTATTATGAGTTAAGGAATATCGATTTCCATTATTTAAATATCGCAAATTTATACTATACCATTTATTTAGAATCATAGGAATTTTATGAATTCGATTTGTTTGTAAAATGATTCTCCTTATTTGACTTTCTTGTCTGTAATGATTTACCTTTTATTGCATTTCAATTTTTTATACAGACTGGGGTTAATAATTTGATTCCCTAAATTGTACATTTATCTCACAATTCCCCTTTTCTCCACTTTGACTCGTTAAGCTATCGAAGAATTTCAGGTACGAATTTTCTTGAAATTAATTAAAATTTATTTGATTCTTTGATTCCTCCTATTATTCATTTTTTTGACTTCTATTCTCTTTTACTTACAACTTTCTTTCTTCATGAAGTTCAGTAAGGTAATTATGACATACAATTTTGTTGTTATATATTCTTTCAATTGCTGTTGTTGTTTAGAATCTATGTAATTGTATTAATTTCTTAATTTCTATTTTGTGCGGGTAACCTCTACCATAATGCCTTGCTTTAAAACTTTTGTTAGTAGTATCTATGTCCCACAGTGACATAGTAACTTTGGATTTCCTTTTACAGGTTGGTCCAGTAATCTCCTTGGGGTATTCTTTTATTATACATCTGCATGATTCTCAAAGATATTATTCATTACCAGACCTAATTGCTTTCATTCTATGCTAGGTTAATTAATAGATTTTCATGGTTAGTAAAATAATTCTACTCTATTTATTTTCTCCATAAAATGATTCAGATAGTTCACCTAACCTCAGATTTAAACCTACTTCAAGGTTTATACATTCTGAGAGTTGGTACTCTTCTCATAATTATCCGTGTAACACTATAGATCTATGCTATATTTATTATAGAAGATTCTGTTAAATGCGGAGATCCAAAAGTTTACAACAAATAGAATTTTTTACATTATTTTCATACAAAAAATATAATCCTTGACAAATCTGGCTAATTTCTTCACCACTATTTTAACTTCAATATAATAACACAATTACAAGATAATATGAATTAAATTGTGCATACCAATTCTGGTAGACTATTTTCCACCCAACCTATGAGCTCTTTCTCTATAGCTCCCCCTGAGCAGAGATCAATCCTTCCAACAGTAGACAACCTCTTAACTACCCAGGAATGGCTTATTTAAGTTTTATTTCCCATCATCTTGTTTCCATAACTGCGTCTAGTTAATTAGGATGTTGTTTTCCCTTTTTCCTAGGATTTCCTTTTGTTCCACAAAAGTAGTTTAAAACTAGATTTTTCCTCTTTCTAGTTTCATTCCACCTCTTACCAGTAAATTTCCTCTTTACTGGGGTATCTTTTTATATTTTTATCTCCAATCTAAAAATCAATATTTAACTTATTTTATCCAAGGATTTTTGGAGAACTGGGAAATTCTTTGGAACCTTATTCATCCTCATGGACTGGGATTCCTAATCTCTAATTATACTCTAGTCTTTGCATAATTAATTCCACTTCCATTTTATTAAATTTAAATAATAAAATATATCTGCAATAATTGTTTTCCCTTGGGTCCACTTGACCCTTAGAGTTTTTGATTACCTAACATAAAATCAAAAAATTAGGGATATTACATATTCCCCCTCCAAAAACAGAACACCGTCCTCGGTGTTCCCAATTACTTTGTTGATTTCTCAACCATGGATGAAGATTCCTCCTTCATCTCATCTTATTTCTCCCATCAGTTTCCTCAGAGTGAAAGTGTATTCACCAAACTTTTACTCCGCTTACTGTTATACTATGGAGCTTGATTTCTTCCTACTTCAGTATAAGAAGTATATCTAGAAGAAATTTTCGTTCCTTCTTCCACCTGTTCACAGTTCATATCAATTCATATGAGTATTATCACATATATATATTGATAATAATTAATCAGGATAATACTCTAAACCTTAATAGTTATCAATAGGGTAACTTAGTAACAAGACTCCTTATGGTTCATCGTAGTGTAGTGCTAATTTAGCATAGCTACCATCATTCAATGTACTTTTGTGAGGTTTAATCCTCAAGTACACATGGCTGCCCTTTGAAATTATTTATGATTTATTTTCTCCTCTGTACGTCTTCTCACATTGACTCCATTTAATGGAGTTTAGCATTTCTTGCTACACTTAGCTTCAAAAAACAAACACCTCTTAATTAGAAGCTTATTAATTTGTATTACAATGAACTTTGTCATATGAAACTGTCCCACTTAAGGTTTTTTTCCTTGGTCTAGTTCATGCATGCACAACATGTATTTAATATTTGATTGATTATTTCAATCTATTCATCGGGTGACCAACGGTAATAAAGTTCAATGTTATATTCTTTTTCCTGTAACACAGTTTTCAAGGTCTACTTGAAATTAAACTTGTCAATTTTGTCAGATATAATCAATATTGGATATTCATATTAGTTCACAATTTCTTTGTTGTACACATTGACTACTTTTATGAGTGTCTTATTCTAAGCCAACCAATTTTTTCTTTTTCTTTTTGAAAAAAAATCCTGCTTCCATTCTAGAACAGGGATATAATATAATAATTATGTTGCATACTTTTATGTTTCATTCTTACTTAGTAACATTTTGACTAGAAATTATTCTACGCATTTCCCATACCAGGTCAAAACATGTTCTACTTCAATCCTGAATTCAGGTTTAATCACAAGTATGTCTTACCTACGGACATTTATGATACTCATATAATTTTTTTTTTTAATGAGATCACATTGATAATGTGCAATCTATTTTTATAACAATCAGTCCCTCTTGATTTGGAGTATATTCCAATATCCTAGTATTCCACAATTTTGTTTTTTTCATATTTAATGCTCAACTCATTACCGCTTGTATCAATCCTTTAAGGTCAGAGTTTTCATTACTCCAATACTCTTCCAATTTTGAGGAACATTCCCCTTCAAAACATCTGCAATATTATTTGATTTTCCTTTTATATGTTTGATTTTTATTCCAAACTCATTAAGGAAAGACAACCATCTAGTTTGTCTAGCATTTATCATGTTGTTAAAAAATTTCAACTTACATGCTCTGGTATCTAAACCACTTCTTTCCTAGCAGATAATATCTCCACTTCTTTAAGTCTGCATTTTAGCAGCTATCTCTAAGTCATACACAATGTAATTATGTTCATTTTTCTTAAATTTTCTTGACTCCTATGCTATGACTGAGTTTTTCTCGTAATAATAGTATTTCTAATCCTTCTGCCCAAGCAGTTGTACAACTACAATTCTTGGATTGGGTCAGAAATCTTCAAAAGAGGAGTATTTTTTAGTTTAATTTTTTAACTGTTCAATTATATTAACTTTTTTCGGTCCATTCAATTTTCACTCCTTTCTTCTATAAAGAGGTAATAGGATATGCTAAGGCTAAAATTCTTTCCACAAAACTCTTATAGTATCCTGCAATTCTCATGAAATATATTATGGAGGAAACATCTGTAGGCACCAGCAAATCCATAATAGTTTGTGTCTTTTCAAGGTCCACTAATAATCCTCTTTTTGCATTTACATGACCCAAACACTGAATTTTATCTTTATAAAATTCATATTTTCTAAATTTTTCATATAATTTATGTTATCTAAGTGTTTGGAAGTTTTTTGAACAATTATGAGTTCTTCTTTATATTCTCTTTCATTCTTGGATCATACTAGAATGTCATCACACTTTCCATTAGACACATAAAGGAGCAAGACATTAATCAACCCAAAAGTTAGAATTACTATTTCATAGATTTTGTATTTACCTCTGAATATAGCTTTACATATGTCTTCTTCCTTTCTTCTTAGTTAATGCAAGATGGTTCTTGAATCAATTTATGAAAAGATAGTGGCTTCTCTCACTTGATCAATTTAATTGTCTATCCTGGGTAAAGGACATCTATTCTTCATAGTCTTTTTTTTTTTCAATCATCTAAACTCTATACACATTTTGAATGTGCCATCATTATTTTTTTCCGAACAACACTTTCGAACAACACAGGTGTTCCTCATGGAGACACACTTGGCCGGATATATCTATTGTCCATCAAATCTTGTAGTTGAATTTTTTCAACTATAGGGTATTCATTCTATGCGGTATTCTAGCGACATGTGTAAATCTAGTGATTAATTCCATTGCAGAAATCAATTAGGTTAGTTGAGATATTGCTTCTAGAACCACCTCTTTAATTTATCTGATTACTGTTAACTTTTCTACAGTTTCTTTTTCTGTTTGCTATCCCAATTTTTTCAATTGTACAACATGTACTCGAAAACCTTTCCTTACTATCCTTTTTAACTTTTGTGCTGAATTTTGTCCGATGGACATTAGTCTGGGTTTTCTTTTCACTACGAATGATTTTCCTTTACCATATATATAGTGAAATTTTCTATCTAACCAATTCATTCCTATTAATACCTCATAGGAATCTAAAGGTGAAACATTTAAATTTGACTCAGTTGTTTATACCCATTAAATTTACAACAATCTTTGGTAACCTATATGTCACTTTTCTTTTACTAGCTAGTTTAACAAATCAATCTTGCTGAAATTTTTCTTTCTAATGTTAATTTTCACCTAAATTCATGAAACATAAATAGGTTGTTTAGCAATCATTCCTTTGATTTTTTTTCAAATTTCTCCAACCTCTCTTTCCTACTAACATATTTTATACTTCTACTGATAGAATGTCTTAATTTTGCAATCGGTTTCATATTCCACTACATTTTTGTGCAGTTGCAAGATGTTTTTGCATGTTTTCTTTCCCATGGTTACTGTCCTAACCATGGTTGGCGGCATTTTTGTTGACAATTTTAAATTATTTGTAACTGTCTTGGTCAAATTCTATTTCTAAAAGTAGTAAATAAGCTATAATTCATTCAGAATTTCTACTTTCCACTCTCTCTTTTTTTTATTAATTTTTTATTCAGTCGGTTGTTTTTCTAAGGTTGCAGTGCTCCTCAACAAATTTCGCACCTTTTTATTTTCTGTCTCTTCAACTGCTTAATCATCCTATGTCGACAGTCTAGTAATATTACTAAACACCCCGACACTTTAATGCCTCTTTAATTCCTTATTTTTTTCATCATTACCTCTATCCTTCAATTATATACTTGAACTTTTAGGGAGTCTTCTCAATTAGTTGTCCTTCCACTCCACACTTTTTTTCACTCTAGTTTCACATAACAAAGTTACCTTTATCCTGTAATTGTTAGATTTCATATTTTTATTTTTTTCCCACATTATTTAGTATAAACCTAAAGGTTTTTTTCTAAATTCAGGAGCCAGGATTCCTCATCCTTTTCCTTCTTATTTTTGGGATCATTTCTATTTGTCTTACAATTCTCAGACCATTCTGGGTGGTTTTAGCTTTTGTTCTCCTTGTTCCAGGTCTTCACTTTCGTGAATGGACCTCGAGGTCACTTCTTGGGTCAACCTCTCTTGCCCTTTTCTGTCTTGCAACAATCGTTCATTACTGGTTCTCAGCTGAAAAACTTATCATTGCATTATCCACATCATAGACAATAATGGAGTATTTTTTATCTCGTGGATGTTCTGCACCATACAGATCTACATATATCTCATCCCCTTTGTTCATAGTTTTAGCTATACTTTTTTGTACTAATTCACTGTCAACACGGAAATGAAATTAGTGTAAAAAGTTTCGAAAAATTTTCAGTAGCAAAATCTTGAAAGTTATAATTTCTGGTGTGACGACACATATAGGCCGAGTGTTCCAACATGGGCTCTGATACCATCTCTAACAACTCTAATTCCAATTTTTTTTTCTATTTATGTAATTAATCCCATTCACATACAAGAGACTTAATATGTTTCATCACATCCTCACGAACACTATCTAACCGACATTTTGTTTGCTGTATGCTGGTTTAATTACTTGTCAAATTTTCATTCCATAATTATCGTCAAGTATTATTCGTTCTCAATTACTGTCAGTGACATTTCTTACACCTGGAGTCATTAGGCCATAACTGAGATGGCGGTGCATTTTCTATCATAATACTAATGTCATGATTTTTATTACTAATGCACTCTTATTCTTAGGACCATATCCCAAAGACATATTGCTACTTTGTTTCCATGTCATTTAATTGACTAATTCTCTTCCAATGGATAATGGTAATTAGTAGTTAAGGTCTCATCCTTAACTCTTAATCTATAATTAATTTCCCAAATTACCCATTCCTAAGTTCTACCGACAAAAAATACAATTGCTAGACAATTCATATTTTATTTAATCCCTTACCTTTATTAAGGTGTTACGTTACAAATATATGGCATTAAACTTATTCCCTTTTCGACATAGCTATAAATATATATGAGAAACCTTAGTTTTGATTTGACCTCTTTGTATTTTCACGTTGGATTTGGAATTTTCCTTACACGCTTTCCCTACGAACCTACGGAATAAGTATTAATCCCATATATATATATATATATATATATATATATATATATATATACACACACACACACACATAATGCTAATTGTTCTCATGAGTCTCCACATCATTAACTATGGGACAAGTCAATAGATGTAAAATGATTTCGATATTTATGAAGGTTTCAATGGAACTCCATCTCCGTATGGATTTACAACAAATATCTGAATTATATTTTGGTCTCAGATTCTTGTTTCATTTACTCCACAGTACCTAGTTATGATAGTTGTCACATGGCTCATTGACTTGTTCATTTAACCCTCCAGCTACGTGCTTAATGCTCAAACATACGATATGCTCTACGTGGACGATGGCGATCTAACCGTATCTCTGGTTAGGGTTCCTTCCTCCCTTACCTTTATGTTTTATTTCTCTTTCCTATTATTCATTTCTGTTTTCGTAGTAGTCCTTCGGCTTCAAGAAAAATTTCGTTTAATCTGCGCGAAAAAACCCAATTCATGGTGCTGAGGTCAAGCTCATATATGTCATCAAATTTTTTAGGTAATACGAAACTCCCACCTTGTTTTGAAAATCTTTTATGTCGATTTAATCTTGCAGGTCTTTGGCTTTGTAATTCGCTTTGATTTGAAATGATTAGTTTTACTGCTTTATATCTAGAATCAATTTTTCTTTAAGGTTTGCAGTGATGGGTTCATCCCCATAATGCTGCGCCCTTCACCGAGAGTCCCTTTGTCAATTTATTATACCATTGTGCTAATGAAATTCGTAAGATTATCCTCAGGCATGCAAATTCAACGACTCCTCTATCTCCGTATCTGTCAAATACGATTATGCCTTTGGCTACCCTCCTGCGTTGGTTGGGAAATCCCATTCTCGTTTTTGAAAATTGATTTAGGTTATGGGTTCATTTTGTCTTCGTTGTATTTTGATTCTTCAAGGAAAATGGTGACTGCCTAATGCGGTTTTTTTTTAATGCAGGGGAAGGATTTACCACATGGGAACCCTTCACTCTCCCATACACAAAATTTCTCTACAATTTACCCCTTACAACATTTCCAATCCTTCTAGGTAAGCATTATGCCTCCATAGCTTTACCTCTTTTCTTAATTAAAATGTTGGTTACTCAAAATTTCTACTTTTTTTTTCTTTAATGGCTGGATCTTCTTTGTTCAGAGAATACAACAACTTCATGACCTATGTTCCCTTTTCCAATACTCTCAGGTGTACGTGATAACTAGCTAATCTTCCAACCAAATTGTTTCATCATTTAGCTTACAGTGTTTGTTTGGAATGTAAATAAATCTCAGAGATAAAATTTATACTTTATTATGAGTTAAGGAATCTCGATTTCCATTATTGAAGTATCGCATATTTCTACTATGCCATTTATTTAGAATCGTAGGAATTTTATGAATTCGATTTCTTTCTACAATGATTCTCCTTATTAGACTCTCTCATCTGTAATGATTTACCTTTTATTGCATTTAAATTTTTTATATAGATAGGGGCTAATAATTTTATTCCCAAAATTGTATAGGTATTTCACAATTTCCCTTTTCAACACTTTGACTTGTTAAGCTATCGAAGAATTTCAGGGAAGAATTTTCTTGAAATTAATTAAAATTTCTTTGATTCTTTGATTCCTCATATTCTTTATTTTTCTGATTTCTATTCTCTTTTACTTACAAATTTCTTTCTTCATGAAGTTCAGTAAGGATATTATTACCTACACTTCTGTTGTTATATATACTTTCAATTGTTTCTAATGTTTAGAATCTATGCACCAATATTAATTTCATAATTTCTATTATGTGCAGGTAGCCTCTACCATAATGCCTTGCTTTACAACTTTTGTTAGCAGTAAATATATCCCATAGTAACATAGTAACTTTGGATTTCCATTTGCGGGTTGGTCGAGTAACCTCCTTGGGGACTTCTTTTATTATACACTTGCATGATTCTGAGAGAGATTATATACTTTTAATTTATGGGATTGAATCCCCAATTTTGTATAAATGTTTGGACATAATTTTTACTTGGACTGTATAGGTATTAAGATCTAAGTCCCTTGACTTAATCTAAATCACGATAATTTAATATACTCTAATTCCAGTATTGAAGTATATTTACCATTCCTAATATGATGTATTCTATAGGATCTATATTTCAATTCTATTACTAATTTATGAATTCCTTACTGTAATTATGAAAGAATATTATGACTTAGCTAGAGTATCCAAATCTTCAAATTTTACCATAGTATAAGATTTTATATGAATTTTCTAAATTCAAATTCATTACCGTACCTAATTTATTTCTTTTTGTAATAGTTTAATTAACATATTTTCATGGTTAGTAAAATAATTCTACTGTATTTATTTTCTGCATAAACTGATTCATATAGTTCACCTAACCTCCTATTTAAACCTACTTCAAGGTTTAGACATTCTGAGAGTTGGTATTCTTTTAATAATTATCTATGCAACACTATATATCTATGCTATATTTATTATAGAATATTCTGTTAAAGGCATAGATCCAACAGTTTACAAGTAATAAAAATTTTCACATTATTTTCATACACGGAATATAATCCTTGACAGATATAGCTTATTTCTTCACCACTATTTTAACTTCAATATAATAACACAATTACAAGATAAAATGAATTAAATTGTGCATACCAATTTTGGTAGACTATTTTCCGCCCAACCTATGAGCTCTTTCTCCACAAATCCCCCCGAGTAGGGATGAATCCTTCCAGTAGTAGAAAACCTCTTGTCTACCTATGAATGGCTTATTTAAGCCTGATTTCCCATCATTTTGTTTCCATAACTACATCTAGTTAATCAGGATGTTGTTTTCATTTTTTCCTAGGCTTTCCTTTTGTTTCTTCCACAAAAGTACTTTAAAACTAGCTTTTTCCTCTTTCTAGTTTTATTTGACCTCTTCCCAATAACTTTCCTCTCTAATAGGGTATCTTTTTATATTTTTATCTCCAATCTAAAAATCAATATTAAATTTATTTTCTCCAAGGATTTTTGGAGAACTGGGAAAGTATTTGGAACCTTATCCATCCTTATGGACTGGGATTCCTGATCTCTAATTATAGTCTAGTCTTTGCACAACTAATTCCATTTCCATTTTATTAAATTTAAATAATGAGATATATCCAAAATAATTTTTTTCCCTTGTGTCCACTTGACCCTTAGATATTTTTGGCTCCCTAACATAAAAGCAGAAAATTAGGGATATTACATATTTCTTGTAGTCTGGGCTTATTTTTTAACTTAAATTTCTATGCACTTAAGAGTATACATATAATATTCAATGATTTTATTTTTTAAATAGTAATTAGTTGAGAAAGTTTGAAGCCCTCAATAAATTGTATTAGTTGAAAATTGACATAATTGGTGCCCTAAAAATTTCTTTCTAGAAACTATTTGTAGTTATACTAATCATTGATAGCACTATCATTGTTAATATATACATTGAAGTATATTTTTCATTCAGTGTAGTACTCACCATATCCAAAAATATCCCAAAAATGCATCCTAATGAAGTATTGGTAGTGTGATCTACGTAAAGAACCACTAAATATTGAGATTTTGGTTTGCTACATTGGTTGTAGGTATCTAGTCCGAAGTAGCCAATATGATTTGGAAACCATTCGAAATTGTAAGCATGGATTACTATGAAAATATTTTGGAGTTTTTAGTGAAACTTTATTAATATTAAGTGAATAGTTAATTGGATATGTACATTGTACTATAAATGGATGATTCTTGTAGACTAAGGTTCCTAACTTTATTATTGTTCTCATATGACATTTTAATGGCTCGAATGATAAAGTATATTTTATGCACCTTTGATTTATTTTATAGCTATATGTTTTCAATTCACTAGAGAAGTTGTTTTAATACATTTATTGATTTTTATGATTTTCTTTTAGCATTCTTGCATTATATGTTATTATTTGGCTTTGTGTTCTATTATTTTTTATTTAGTAGACTGTGCATTCAATAGTTTCTTCTTCAACTCTCCTCATTCGCATTTCCACCTTATAATGGCTTCCCTTGGAAGTTGGTTTGCCTCAAAAAGATATTGACTGTCCAAAAATACACTCACTTGATTCCTCCTTTTGCAGGTTTTCTTAAAAAAATTGTATGGTGATGCTCCTTTAACTAGATATATTACTCTTTTGTTAAGTATGAAGACCATATTTTTAATTTTTTTTTCCATTATAGATTCGTTAATGATTATTTCTTTTGTGCTGCAAGTGATCCATTTCCTTCCATTGAGATGTTAGTTTGTTACTTCCTCTTATATTATTTTGTATGCTAAAGACTAGAGTATTATCATTTTAGCTTTGGTTTTGGTCACTTAATCTAGGAATATGTCCCCATTTGACTCAAATTGAGATTATAGCACCTCAAATGACATAAATGGAGTTGTAAGGATGTGGTTTTCTTTCTCATCAAGATATTAATTGTCAACGCATGCAGTATATTGATGCCTCTTTATGGAGGTTTTCTTAAAAAATGTTTATGATCATTCTCTGTTAAGTGCATCTATTGGTATTTTGTTAATTATGATTCCAGTATTTATAAATTTTTTTGACATTTTATATTTATTAATGACGATTACTTGGTTGTTACAAGTGTTTCACGTATTTCCATTGGGTTGTTAGTTTTCATGTGGTGCACTTTAATTGGGGGAGAGAGGCTATTGGCTTCCGAGATACTCTCCAATTTGGAAAATTTGGATTTGTATTACACATTATTCACAAATTTACATCCAGTTACTTATTATTTTCCCCAATTAAAGGTTTCTTCTATACATTTTTTCGAGTTTGGAAAATTATCATTGAGTACATTTCTCTCACAAAAGCTAGAATCCTTTTTCTCCCTTGCATATTCATGAATTTTTGAACCTTGAGGCTTGCAAATATCTTGAAAATTTAGCATTTATTCCAATCCATAGGGGAAGAGAAATTTTGAATCTCAGTGAGTTGGATTTATCCTATGATACTGTTAGCTGAAAAGGAAAGATAAAAAAGAAAATATAGAACATATTGCAATGTTTTATATTTATTTTTTAGATATATCTTATAGTGATCATAGTCACAATGTTAAATTTTTTAGTTGTATTTCTACAAGAATCTAGAGAATTTTTGAAGTTGTGTGAGTTGTATTTATCCTATGCCCCTCTTAGCCCAAAAGGAAAGCTGGAAGAGAAAAAGAACAACATCTTTGAGTAGAATCACAAAAAAAACTTCTACAATTGATCTAACTATTGGGAAAAAAATTCTATTGCTCTTTGATGTGATAGAAATCTTTGGTGAGAAAGAAACACCAATTATTCATTGATAGTTATTGATATTGAGAGAAATATTTCTCGATTTTTAATAATGTAATGTACTCAGTTTATCTACTTTTATTAGATAGTTGAATAGTCCTAAAGGGTAAAGTGGACCCAAAGGAAAACAATTGTTTTGGACATATTTTATTATTTTAATTTAATAAAATAAAAATGGAAGTAATTATGCAAAGACTAGATAATGATTAGAGATCGGGAATCCAAATCCATGAGGATGGATAAGGTTCTTAAGACTTTCCTAGTTCTCCAAAAATCCTTGGAGAAAATAGATTAAAGATTGAATTTTAGATTGGAGAAAAAAAAAAAAAGATACCCCAGTAAACAGGAAATTTATTGGGAAGAGTAGGAATAAAACTAGCAAGAGGAGAAAGCTAGTTTTAAAGTAGTTTTGTGGAAGAAACAAAAGGAAAGCCTAGGCAAAATGGAAAACAACATCTTGATTAACTGGAAATAGTTAAGGAAACAAGCTGATGGGAAAGCAGGCTTAAATAAGAAAATTCTAGGTAGACAAGATATTGTATACTGTTGTAAGATTTGATCTCTCATCGGGGGGAGCTGTGGAGAAAGAGCTCATAGGTTGGGTGGAAACTAGACTACCTTAATTGGTATGCACAAGTTAATTCATTTTAAATTAGAACTTTATTATTATTATTATTGTGAACTTAATTAGTAGTAAAGGATTTGACTAGATCTATTTAAGAGTATATGTTGTATATGAAAATAATGTTAAAAATACTAAGTTTTAGTGAACTGATAGGTATGTATATTTAACAGAGTAGTCTATCATTAATATAGCAGCAATATTTATTGTTGTACATACAATAATATGAAGAGTACCAACTCTCAGAATGTCTAAACCCTGATGTAGGTTTAAATCTGAGGTTAGGTGAACTCTCAAAATTAATTATGAATCATATGAGAGTCTTAGCATTATTTTACAATTCATGAAATTCTGTGAATAAACTATTACAAATGAAAACAAATATGTTTGACAACCCATGTAAAATTATAACATTCAAGTAAGTTTCCTAATGTGATAGAAACTGAATATTATAATAATCTAACTCGGACATAATAGATGGTAATAAATTCAAGAATTAATTCATAAATTATTACTAGAACAGAATCACAGATTTTAAGAAAAGTATTACACATGAGTTACAAACATAACTTCAGTAAAAGAGATAAGAGTCTGCTAAATATATTACAGAGTTATGTAAATTCAAGGATATATATCCATATAGTTATAAAGTCCAATTCAACTTTGGTCTAGCTAAATTTAAAAATTGGTAAACTCTATCCTGTATATAATAAAATGTATAATCTCTATGGAATTATGCAGAGATATAATAACAGAAATCCCTAAATGGGTTACTCGACCAACTTGAAAAGGAAAAGTCCAAAGTTATGACTGGATAGGAAACTGCTATCAGAAGTACCCAAACCCAGTATGATGTAGGGATTACCTACACAAAACAGAAAGAAATAAATTAATTATGGAGTATGATTATAGATATACAATTAAATAAAATATTTCAACATAAAAAATGGATCAGAAATAATTACCTTACTCACAGAGAGGCAAATTCAATCTATAATAAACAAAGAAATTTATGTTATTACAAAGAAAGATGTGAGGAACATCATAAGTAGAAAGAAATTAATTTAAATCAAGAGACTTCTTACCTTAAAATCTCAGAGGAGTAACGAGAGAAATTGGACATGTAAGGAATGAAAATTCCTATAAAATTTACAAAGAACTCAAGGTATTAATCATGTCAGTGAAATAAATTAAAATATAACCAATAACAATACCTACTTAAGAAAGGGTTAAACTGTAAGAACCAGAATACACATTTATTATAATTATGAAGGCGATACAATTTTGATGTAAAGGGTACAACATATCTCTACGAGAATGTTGGAAGAGAAATGGAAATTTATTAGTGTATCATAAGACCCAATTTCATATTCTGGAAGTGTCAATGCATTACCCAAATAATATTTTAAAAAACTAACACAAAAATTGTTAAAGGCAACTAAAAAAATCCTTAACCTTGTAGAGGTCTCGGAAAATTTCAAGATGAGGGAGCCCACCTAGAGCATAAACGCAGAAGAGTAAGGGAGAGGGAACAGGAAAAATAAATTAATCTTACCTGTAGGAGATGGTGATTCCGTAAGGAAAAAATCATTGGAGCTGAAATGAAGGGCGTGAAGAATTATATGACTTCCCTTCACCTGCATAGCACATAATATTCGTATCATAAATCTATAGGGACAATGAAATAATTGAAATTGTTTTAATTACAATCAAACAAACCATAATTTCAATCTTATTTCATAAATAAACCAGAAAGGAGTAAACGTATTGAGGAATTGAGTATAGACTGAGAGAGTTTAACTGTGTGATGGTCGAAAGGATGTTACAAGTTGAAGTTGCGTTTTGGAAAATGACATCGAACTAGAATCCCACGAAGAGTAATGCCCTGAGTTAAGGGATGAAATCATCTCTGTAACATTGGTTAAGTCAAGGAATGAGTTAGAATATAACGAAAATTTCCTATGTAATTTAGACGAAACAAATAGAATAAGTATGAAATTTCAAACCAGAATATACATGTACATTAAAGTAAAATGATGACATTGATACCTATAATTTAAATCCACCATGTGAAAAACTAAAAGACCTGTAGAGAATACACATTACCTGAGCCAAGGGCACAATAAATTCTTGGGGAAGAACGCAGAGGGTCGGTGGTGAAAAAGTACTATAATAGTTATGAAAAAAAGAAATTATAGATAGAGATAAGAGAGAATGAGTGTTATAAATATAAATTGAAACAAAAATACCTATAAAAATGAACCCGAGAGGATGTAAATGATGTGCAAAACAACTAGCACTAATAAAGTATTTTTACCTCAGTTGGTGATGAGAATCACGAGTTTATTCTCAGTGTAATAGACAAAGTTCGCACACTGATGAAAATGATAGCAGTTGCAGAGCTAAAAGGAAATTTCTCAACAGAGACAATGGCATTGAAAGAGAATCCAAAAAAAAAATGAAACTACTAAACAAAACCCTAAAATCTAATCACGAGGAAGTCCTCATCGTCTAGGTATAGGAAATCAGATGTTGGAAAAATTCCCGCAAAAGTGTTATCAGCCAATATCTGAGCCATCTGACGATGTATATTTAACTTAATGCAATAAGATCCCAAGGAAAATCTACATACAACTGGGTGGTGTATAATCATACGAAAATGCAGTCACATTAAACCAATAGTAAATACCAAATTGATTTTAGATTTCATGATATGGTTAATTATGTTGACATGGATAATACAGAGATGAATTATCAAATGATTTTGAGATAACATCCTATATGTTCAATAGTGACACATAGAAAGTCAACCTCCCAGTAGATTTTCAAAATGTGAGTGGAAAATCGATTAAGTGGAATAGAGTCTAAAAATGAAACCCAATTCGATATGTAAAATCGATTCTAAGATGCATACATATGTATAACACTATGTCCAAATGCACAAGAGTCACCATATATCAAAGTGGGGTGGAATCGTTGTAAGGGTAAACGGTATACATAAAGTTCGAAACATGTGATCATGAATATCACCTAGAATGATGCAAATCAAAAGGTAAGTTTGGGTATGAAGAATTATATATAATTCTAAAAGCTAGAGATAATTCCTGACCTTCAAATAAGGTTGCATTAATGATTATATTAATTGGAGTATAGACTTAGAAAAAATAGAAGTAGTTGAAGTGGAAAGTTAATTAGTTTATAATAGTTAAGGGTGGGACTTAGCTAGTTTCCATAAAAAAAAAAAAAATGGGATTATTGCATCAACATAGAGTATTATTGGAATGTTGAAATTGTAACTTTTTTCCCATTCAGAAGATGTCCAAATCATGAAAAAAAAATCTGTATATAAATCATGATCAGAAGAAAAATAAGTGGCAATAAGTTCAGAACGATAACCTGAAAACTAAATTGATTAAAGGTACAACGACTATGATATTCATCAGAATGTGACAAACCATAGTAAGGCTATTGTATGTGATTATAAGAAATTCCATATATAGATTTTTTTTGTTGAAATAGAGATGTTACAAATGGTATCAGAGCCCATGTTAAAACACTAGGCCTGAATGTGTGCTCACATCAGAAAATCAAAATCTAAAGATTATGTTTCTATAAATTATTTTGTTTAAAAGAAATTTTCACTAATGTTTACTTTTGCGTATAGTGAATTAGCGCTGAACAATACAACTGCAAACCATGGGTGAAGGGGATGAGCTATATGTGGATCTGGGTGGTGCATAAAATCCACCAGATCCTAATGCTCCATTATTGGCCATGATGCATCAGATGCAAAGAGAAATGATGCAACTGAAAAACCACAATGAAAGATTATATCTAGCCAGCGAAGAGCAAGAAAGGTTAATCAAAGAATTGACCTCCAGGAATAGTGACAAAGGTGAAGGTTCTAGGAAAAAGAGAAGGGGAACTGAAAATGACTCGGAAGAGTCTGAGGAGGATGAAGCCTCTAGACAACAGTCTAGAAGGAAAAGGGAATTGCAAGGAGAATTTCGAAAAATCAAGTCTCCCTCCTATGATGGACAGAAGGAGGAAGATGCAGAAGCTTGGCTTATAAACATAGTAAATTACTTCCAAGTTTATGAGTATGGAAGTAACTTGAAAGCTATGCCGGATATTTACCAATTACAAGGAAAGGATACCTTGTGGTGGGAGGAAACAAAAATGGTGCATGTTATAGATGAGAACACTGTCACTTGGGAAGATTTCCAAATTAAATTTAAAAATATATATCTGAATGAACGATACTATGATCATAAAGTGAAATTTCTCATGAGCTTAGGTTGGGACAAATTTCCATTGATGAGTGTGTTATCAAATTTACCAACCTGCTTCATTATGTATCTTATATAAGGGAAGAGAAGGCAAAGGTACAAATATTTTGAAACTGAATACCTACTATCTACAAGGAGAGGATAGACTTTGATAATCCCAATACAATGGATGAATTTGTGCACAAGGCAAGATTATGTTATCAGTAGTTCAAAGGCATAAATGAACAAGAAAAAAACTGGCAGAACAACGAAAAGGGTGACTCTAGTGGAAAAATAAAAAAACTAGCATACTTAAAGAACTTTGGGAAAAATCACGAAAGGAAGAAGTATACCAAAACCAGAGAAGATCACCCAGCCCAATCACAAACCTGATCCAAAAAAATAGATGGAAACAATGAAAGAGATGGACATGTAAACATGAGGGAACCACTAAAGTGTTGGGGTTGTGGAGAACCTCATCTACTAAGAGATTGTCCTCACAAAACCATTTAGAACATACAAGTGCCAAGAGAGGCAACTAATGTAAATGACGTGGCAAGAAACATTCCCATAATTAGTGCTGCCATGGAGGATCGTCAAGTTGAACATCAATCCACTATGGTAGAAATAGAAGATATTATTGTTGAATAACCTGTTTATGTTTTGATATACCTAGGTGCAACTTTAATTAATATAAGTCCTCAAATTGTGGAAAAGTGCAAATTGAAGTCATAAAAATTTCAGCAAGCATGGTTAGTTTAGTTAGCTACAGGAACAAAATGAAAAGTGACCCATAAATTACCAAATATTGTTGTAAATTTAAATGAGTATGAAACTGAACTAAATTTGAATATTTTACCTCTAGGTTCCTGTGATGTGTTGGTAGGAATGGACTGGTTAGAAAAACAGAAAACCATACTAAATTGTTTAGATAAGACAATACATTGTATAGATGGTGAGGAAAAACCGATGATAGTGAAAGGGAAACCCAAACGTATATCAGTGAGATAAATTCTAGCAGTTCAGTTGAAAAGTACAGCAAGAAAAGGTTTCCAAGTGTATGATGTACATGTGGAAGAGTCGGGACAAAAAATTGAAAAATAACTTGTAGAAAACTTACCGGTCATTCGAGAATTTAAGGATATTTTTCCAGATGAAATTCCTCATTTACCCCCTAAGAGAGAAATTGATTTTTCAATTGAGTTAATACCAAGAGCTACACTAGTCTTTAGAGCCCTATAGAAAATGGGTACACCAGAATTCTTAGAGTTAGAACTACAGCTGCAAGAGTTGCTGGACAGAGGCTATATAAGACCAAGTGTATCCCCATGGGGAGCACTAGTATTGTTTGTCAAAAATAAAGATGGTAAATTCAGAATGTGTATAGACTATAGAAAACTGAATAAACTGACAATAAAAAATAGATATTCTCTACCCATGATAGATGATCTATTTGAGCAAGTGAGAGCAACCACAGTCTTTTCAAAAATTGATTTAAGGACAGGTTATTAGCAAATGAGAATTAAATATGAAGACATAAGTAAAACTACATTAAAAACAACATACATACATTATGAGTTTGTAGTTCTACCTTTTGGATTGAATAATTCACTTGCTACCTTTATGTGCCTAATGAACAATGTCTTAAGTAAATATTTGGACAAATTTGTTCTAGTAATTATTGATGACATTCTGATATATTCCGAGAATGAAGCTAAACATAAATAACATCTCAAAATTGTCTTACAAACACTTAGAGAACATAATTTGTATGCTAAACTTAGAAAATGTGAATTTTATAAGCATAAAATTTAATACTTGAGCCATGTAATTTCAGAAAAAGGATTAGCAGTGGACCCAGAAAAGATACAAGCCATAATGGATGGGCCTCTATCTACTGATGTTTCCTCTATGATCTTTCATGGGAATTTTAGGATATTATAGGAGATTTGTAGAAATATTTTCAGCCTTACCATATCCTATCACGTCTTTACAGAAGAAAGGAGTGAAGTTTGAGTGGATAGAAAAATGTCAATATAGTTTTGAATAGTTAAAAATTAATCTCACAACTGCTCCAATTCTAAATATTTCAGATCCAAACCAAGAATTTTTAGTATGTACAGATTCCTGTGAAGAGGGATTAATAGGAGTGTTATTGCAAAAAAAACTCAATCATAGCATACGAGTCTAGGAAATTAAAGAAATAGGAACATAATTATAGTTAGTATGACTTAGAGTTAGTTACTGTAATACATGCTTTGAATATGTGGAGACATTATCTGTTAGGAAAAAAGTTTGTATTAATGAAAGATCACATTATTTTGAAGTATTTTTTCACAAAACCTGATTTAAATGCTAGACAAGTTAGGTGGTTGTCCTTCCTTAGTGAATTTGGCATGTAGATCAAACATATATAAGGGAAGGAAAATAAGATTGCAGATGATTTAAGTAGAAATTCTTGTCAAAGTGTGAATAGTGTTGGGAGTAGTGAAAATTTTGATATTGAAGGATTGGTCCATAAAGTAATGAGACAAGACCCAAACTATGAAAGACTCCAAGAAAAAATGCAGAAAAATGAGATAGTGGGATATACTAAAAACCAAAAGGGAATGATTTGTTACAAAAATAGATTATACATCCCCAATGTGAATTCATTAAAAAGTGAAATTTTAGATGAGTATCATGAATGACCCTATGCAGGACATCCATGATATTATAAATTAATTTCAGACTTAAGAAAGAATATGTTCTGGCCAGGTATGAAAATGGATGTAGCTAATTATTTTGCTAGATGTTTGGAATGTGAGAAGGTAAAAGTAGAGCATCAACATCTAGCAGGATTGCTGAATCCTTTACCCATCCCAGAATGGAAGTGGGAGACAATTTCCATAGATTTTATAACTAGATTTCCAAGAATGAAATATCAACATGATTCTATCATGGTAGTAGTGGACACATGGACGAAAAATGCACACTTATTACCAGTAAAATCTAATTTTGGTACAACTCAAGTAGCTAATGTATTTATCAAAGAGATTGTAAAGTTTCATGGTATTCCTAAAATGATCATATCAGATAGAGATGCAAAGTTTACTTCAGCAATTTGGAAGACTCTATTTGGGGGAATGGGTACCAAATTGAACTTCAGTACCGCATACCATCCCCAAACCGATGGGAAAACTAAAAGAACAAACTAGATTTTAGAAGACATGTTGAGAATGTATGTGATGGATAGACCAACAAAGTGGGAAGACTTTCTACATTTGGCAGAGTTTTCCTAAAATAATAGTTACCAAGCCTCAATAAAGATGAGTCCTTTCGAAGCATTATATGGAAGAAAGTACCATACACCTCTAAGTTG
The DNA here is from genome assembly GCA_034641835.2 of Pinus albicaulis. NCBI lineage: Eukaryota > Viridiplantae > Streptophyta > Pinopsida > Pinales > Pinaceae > Pinus > Pinus albicaulis. Next base: position 820,052,551 of record CM076583.1, read on the forward strand.
GAGTCAACCAGAGGATAAGTTAATACTTAGACCTAACGCATTGCAGGAAATGGAAAGGACTGTAAAGAAAATTTAGAAAAATATCAAGACACCACAAGATAAGAAGAAAATATATGCAAATAAAAAGAGAATTCATAGAGAATTCAATGTGGGTGATCATGTCTACCTGAGTAATAAGCCCAAAAATAGTACTTTGTACATGGGTAGTTGCGAAAAACTAGCACCACGCTAGTGTGCACCTTTTGAAGTACTGGAAAGAGTGGGACTAGTAGCATATAAGCTTGCTTTACCTAGTCACATTAAGGTTCAGTACATTTTCCATGTTTCATTATTAAAAAAGTATGTAATGATCATACTCATGTTATTGATTAGAATTTGATACAGGTTGAACCAGAAGGGGAATTTCTTCCAGAGCCATTTCACATCCTAGCATGGGAAGAAATTGAGCTTTGAAACGGAACAGTGGCTAGGGTCAAAGTGTAGTGGAGGCACTTTGCACTCGAAGAAGAAACTTGGGAGCAAGAGGAAGATATGAAGGAAAAATATCCATCACTGTTTGAAAAGTGAATTTTATATTTTTGTCTTTGCAACACCGAGGACAATGTTTTGTTTTAGAGGGGGAGTATGTGATGTCCCTAGTTTCTCTGCTTTTATTAGACAGTTGAACATTCATAAAGGGTAAAGTGCACCCAAAGGAAAATAATTATTCTGGACATATTTTATTATTTTAATTTAATAAAATGAAAATGGAATTAATTGTGCAAAGACTAAATAATGATTAGAGATCAGGAATTTAAATCCATGAGGATGGATAAGGTTCATAAGACTTTCCCAGGTCTCCAAAAATCCTTGGAGAAAATAGATTAAAGATTGAATTTTATATTGGAGATAAAAAAATATATATATACCCCAGTAAACAGGAAAGTTACTGGGAAGAGGTGGAATAAAACTAGCAAGAGGAAAAAGCTAGTTTTAAAGTACTTTTGTGGAAGAAACAAAACGAAAGCCTAGGAAAAAAGGAAAACATCATGTTGATTAACTAAAAGCAGTTAAGGAAACAAGATGATGGGAAAGCAGGCTTAAATAAGCAAATTCTGGGTAGATAAGAGGTTGTATATTGCTGGAAGATTTGATCTCTGCCTGGGGGGGATTGTGTAGAAAGAGCTCACAGGTTGGGTGGATTTTAACTTAGAAATTTATTATTATTATTGTGAATTTAATTAGTAGTAAAGGATTTGAATAGATCTGTTGCTGAGTATATGTTGTATATGAAAATAATGTTAAAAATACTAAGTTGCAGTGAACTAGTGCGTCTCTACTTTTAACAGAGTAGTCTATAATAAATATAGCAGTAATATGTATTGTTGTACACGCAATAATATGAAGAGTACAAGCTCTCAAAATGTCTAAACCCTGATGTAGGTTTAAATATGAGGTTAGGTGAGCTCTCATAATTAATTATGAATCATATGAGTGTCCGAGCATTATTTTAGAAATAATGAAATTTTGTAAATAAAATAGTACAGAATGAGAAAAAATATGTTTGAAAACCCATGTAAAATTAGAACATTCAAGTTTCCTACTGTGATAGAAACTGAATATTGTAATAATCTAACTCGAACATAATAGATAGTAATAAGTTCAAGAAGGAATTCATAAATTATTACTAGAATTGAATCACAGAGTTTAAGAAAAGTATTACACATGATTTACAAACATAACTTCAGTAAAGGAGATAAAAGTCTGTTTAATATATTACAGAGTTATGTAAATCCAAGGATATATATCCATATAGTTATAAAGTCCAATTCAAATTTAGTCTAACTAAATTTGAAAATTGGGTAACTCTGTCCCATATATAATAAAATTTATAATCTCTCTGGTATTATGTAGAGATAGCATAACTGAAATCCCCAAATAGGTTACTCAACCAACTTGAAAAGGAAAATTCCAAAGTTATGATTGGATATGAAACTGCTATCAGAAGTATTCAAACCTAGTATGATGTAGGGATTACCTGCACAGAACATAAAGAAATAAATTAACTATGGAGTATGATTATAAATATACAATTAAATAAAAGATTTCAACATCGAAAATGGATCAGGAATAATTACCTTACTCACAAAGAGGTAAAATACAATATGTAATAAATAGAGAAATTTAAGTTATTACAAAGAAAGATGTGAGGAACATCATAAGTAGAAAGAAATTAATTTAACTCAAGAGACTTCTTACCTTAAAATCTCAAAGGAGAAACGAGAGAAATTGGACATGTAAGGAATGAGAATTCCTGTACAATTTACAAAGAACTCAAGTTACTAGTCATGTGAGTGAAATAAGTTAAAATATAACCAATAAAAATACATACTTAAGAAAGGGTTAAATCGTAAGAACCATAATACAAATTTATTATAATTATGAAGGCGATACGATGTTGATATAAAGGGTAAAACTTAGCTCTACGAGAGTGTTGGAAGAGAAATCAAAATTTCTGAGTGTAGCATAAGACCCAAATTTGTATTCTGGATGTGTCAATGCGTTACCCAAATAATATTTTAAAATGCTAGCAAATAAATTGTTAAAGGAAACTAAATAAATCCTTAACCCTGTAGAGGTCTAGGAAAATATCAAGCTGAGGGAGCCTGGCGAGAGCATAAATGGAGAAGTGTAAGGGAGAGAGAGCAGGAAAATAAATGAATCTTACGTGTAGGAGATGGTGATTCTTTAAGGAGAAAACAATTGGTGCTGAAACGAAGGGCGTGAAGAATTATACGACTTTCATTCACCTGCATAGCACATAATACTCGTATCATATAAATCTATAGGGACAAGGAAATAATTGAAATGTTATTTATTACAATCAAACAAATCATAATTTTAATATTATTTCATAAATAACCAAGAAACGAGTAAAAATATCGAGGAATTGAGTATACACAGAGAGAGTTTAACTGTGTGATGGCCACAAGGGAGTTATTGGTTGAATTTGTGTTTTGGCAAATGACATCGAACTAGAATTCCACGGAGAGGAATGCCATGGGATAAGGGATGAAATCATCCTTTTAACACTCATTAAGTCAAGAAACGAATTAGAACAAAACGAAAATTTCCTATGTAGGTTAAACGAAACAAATATAATAAATATGAAATTTCAAACCATAATATACACGTACATTAAAATAAAACGATGACCTCCAGACCTGTAAGTTCAATCCACCGTGTGGAAAGCTAAAAACCCTGTAGAGAATATGCATTACCTGAGCTAAGGGCACAAGAAAGTCTCAGTAAAGAACGTAGAGGGTCGGCAGTGCAAACTCACTATAAAAGTTACACAATAAAGCAATTACAGATGGAGATAAGAGATAATGAGTTATCAATAAAAAGTGAAATGAAAATACCTATAACAGCAAACCTGAGAGGCTGTAAACGATGTGAGAAACAACCAGAACTGATAAAGTCCTTTTACCTTAGTTGGTGATGAGAATCGCGATTTTATTCTCTATGTAATAGACATAATTCTCACACCAAAGAAACTGAGAGAAGTTGCATATCTAAAAGGAAATTTCTCAATAGAGACCACAGCATTTAAAGACAGTCCTAAACAAAAACAAAACTAGTAAACGAAACCCTAAACTCTAATCACGAGGAAATCCTCATCGTCCAGGTGTAGGAAAGCGGATGTTGGAGAAATTCCCACGTAGTTGAAAGGTTTTATCACCCAAAATATGAGCCATGTGACGATTTACAGTTAACTTAATGCAATAATATCCTGACGAAATTCTACATACATACAGCTTGGTGGCGTACAAAATATGAAAACACAGTCGCATTAAAGAAGTAGTAAATACCAAATTGATTTTAGATCTGATGACTTGGTTAATTATGTTAATGTAGTTAATACATAAACAAATTATCATATGATGTCTAGATAATATCCTATATGTTCAATAGTGACATGTATAAAGTCAACCTCACAGTAGATTTTCAAAAGGTGAGTGGAAAATCGATTAAGTGGAATAGAGTTTAGAAATGAGACCCAATTCGATATGTAAAATCGGCTCTAAGATGCATACATACATATAAATCTATGTCCAAATGCACAAGGGTCACCATATATTAAAGTGGGGTGGAATCATTGTGAGGGTAAAGGGTATACATAAAGTCCGAAACACATGGTCATGAATATCACCTGGAATGATGCAAATCAAAAGGTAGGCTTGGGTATGAAGAATTATATATAATTCTAAAAGCTAGAGATAATTCCTAACCTTAGAATAAGGTTGCATTAATTATTATATTAATTGGAGTGTAGACTTAGAAGACGTAGAAGTAGTTGAAGTGGAAATTTAATTGATTTATAATAGTAAAGGGTGGGACTTAACTAGTTTCCATAAAACAAAATAAAATGGGATTATTCCATCAACATAGAGTATTATTGGAATGTTGAAATTGTACTTTTTGTCCCAATTAGAAGATTTCCAAATTTTGAAAAAGGCATCAGTATATGAATCATGATCAGAAGAAAAATAAGTGGTAATAAGTTCTAAATGATAACTTGAACAATAAATTTATTAAAGGTACAACAACAATGATATTCATCAGAATGTACCGAACCATAGTAATACTATTATATGTGAATAGTATAAATTCGATAAATAGATTTTTTTTTTGAAAGGAAGATGTTACAATTAACGACTATAAAATTGGTGTAATAATTAGTTTCCAAAGTAGTTTGTGTTACACTTGATAGATCAAAATCATTTATATATTTATAATTATTAATATATATCTTGAATTATAGCTCATTTAGTGAAATATTCACAATCTCGATGACATGCTAAAAAAAAATTGACCCCGTCCTGTGAGGTCATTCCGAGAATTTATGGGTTACCCAAGATTCATAAAAAGGGTGTTTTGCTTAGAACGATTGTTAATACTATTAGATCCCCAACCTATGAATTGGTGAAATACGTTGCCAAAGTTCTCAAGCCTCCCATTGGAAACACTGATTCCTTCATTAAGGACTCTAATGATTTCATTAAAATTATTATTGAGGAATGGGTGGAGGAGACCGACATCTTGATGAGCTTTGATGTAGTTTCATTTTTTACCAAAATTCCATTAGATGAAGCAGTGCAGGTTATCAATGAGGTTATGGATCAAGAAACATCCAAACTTGCTAAGATTTGTTTGTGATCCACCTTCTTCAGCTTCCAAGGATAATTCTATGAGCAGGTATCGGGTGTCGCAATGGGATTGTCACTCTTGCCAACTTGCCAACTTGTTTATGGAGCACTTCAAGAAGAAATCCCGTGCTTATTTTCCCTTGAGTCCAACTTCGTGGAAAATATTTGTAGACGACACCAACATAAAGTGGACGTATGGTAGGGAGAATCTCAAGAAATTCTTTAACCATATCAACTCAAATTCCTCATAGATTAAGTTTACTATGGAGATTGAAGAAAATAGGAGAATTCATTTCTTAGATGTCCTTGTTACCAGAAATGAGGATGGAACATTGGGGCATCAGGTGTTTAGGAAGAATACCCATACTAACAACTACCTCCATGTTGATTCCTACCATCATCCTTCTCAGAAATTTAATGTCCTTAATACTCTTGCTGTAAGAGTTGTGAGGATATCTGATTCAGAGAATCTAAAATATGAAATCACTCACTTCACATATGTTTTCATGGGTATAGGATATAGTGAAAAAGAAATCAGAAAGGCCATAAAAAGAGTTGAAGGTTTAGTCATATCCTAGAAGCACCAAGGACCTGAAGAAAGTTGTGGTAGTGTTTTTCTACCATACATTAAGGGTGTTACTGATAAGATAGCCAAGGTTTTGGGAAGAAATGACATTTTAACACAATTTTTAGGAGCAGGAACCATAAGCCAAAAAATACGGCCAATTAAGTATAATATTAGTCAGGAGCAACTTAAAGGTGTTTACAAGATTGATTGTTCCTGTGGGATGACTTACATTGGTGAAACTGGGCGCTCTCCTCAAAAACGTCTTAAGGAGCATGGTGACAACATTGTAACAACTCCACTTCCTGATTTTTTATTTTTATTTTTATAGTTTAAATATTAACTGTAAACAACCACATTAATGTGTTTCATCACTCTTCGACGAAATCGTCTAGTAATTTTATGTTTTCGTTACTTTTGACACATTTAAATTCAACAATTGTCATCAAAAAATTCCTTGGAAGCTTGATATTAATTACATCTCTTTACCACTTTGATTTCATATATATATTCTATGCTTCTTATGCAATTTCTAGCATAATATAATTCTTTTATTATGCTCTAACCAATTTAATTCCATTCTGGTTACAATTACAAAATATATATTTATTTTGAATTCTATCTAACTTATCATTTTTATACTTAAGCCACTTGCTTTTATATTATCAACTTCCTTTAGTTGATAATCATATCCTTGGCTAAATTTATAGTTTGGACCTTAGCCATATGGCTACTATTCAAATTTACATACCTAACCACTTCCGGCCAATAAGTGATCCATTCAACTTTTAAATTTTATTCGGCCTTTTCACATATTTATTAACCTTAATTCTCATCTCCACATTATAACACATGTAATGGATGACCTTCAACAATAAACTTTGTATGTAAACTGTAATGTCTCTCCTACAATTTTTTCTTTTTTTCCTCCTGTAATAATAATGATCTCATTTTTTTTCTAGGTTGTAATTCCACTTACAGCTAGATTATATACCTTTTTAACAAAGGTATAGAATTTTGCATATACATTAATTTTCCACAATTAAATATTCACATACTTTGAGCTATACTTTTATGACCAGTGATCAGTTTGATGGTTCTCTCCTCCACTTCTTCCATATGTCTATATATCATTACACCTAGCAATGATTTGTATCCTCTTCAACATTTGTATCAACCTATTGAGTCTCTCTTTGGTATAAGTGTCATTATATTTCTAACATTAACCCTCACCCTTCATTAAATTTATAACATATAATGTGCGTTCCATCTTTATACTTAACAATGGTAACTTATACCATCACTAGTCGAATGTACCCATACATATAGGTATGGAATTTTAATAGTTAACTTCAACGTTACTAGTTGTATTCCTTGTAATGAGTCGCACGATGCTAGAGTCACTCCCCGGTCTTATACGTTATCATTGAGGAATGTATTATTGGTATTAATTTCATGGACCAGACCCCTAACGTCTTCCTCTTGACATAGGGTCAACACTTCATTTGATTTGATTGGTATTTACATAACTATACCCTCACTGTCTTTGTGCTCATATAGTAAAGTCTATACTGGTACTAAAGATTTCGATGTACATGTATGTGCTACGCAAATTGATCTATGTATATATATGTTATTTGTCTCACTCTTAATGACTTGAACTTTACGTGCTCCATAAGATAATGGCTTCCATCAGAGCCGAATTTTAAATACCTCGAATCCTTGTCCAACAATATTTGTGTAGTTACATTTAATTGAGGTTATTGTGGTTTTTGGTTAAACCATCATGATTGACATGTTTGTACGCCTCGATGTATAACTTTCGTATGGAGTTTTATTTTACTCATACTGTAATGATTCCGGGTTCATTGATGTGACAAGAGGTAACAAGTTGAGTGATGAATTTTTTTATTGTTATTCCATCGCTTTCCCATGTGATCACGTCCTGTATAATCAATGTGTGGATCTATTCGATGTGATTTCTATGGTTGGAATTTGTATCATTTTATTTATACCAGAGATAGAGATCTTTATCCACACCTCTACCACCAGATCCTTACACGTGGATGGTGGGATGTACACACTAGTTAGGTTTTTGTTTTACCATAATAGTTCCCCGCTCACGTTCTATTCTTCTTTCCAATGCATTTGTTCTACCGTTTGTCCACAGAGCTTAGCCTCTATACGAAGGTGTTTTAATCGCAGGTATGAGATCAATTTTTTGTTTTATGAACTCGTCACGTGTTCTTATTCAAATTTAGATGAGAATGATTTTGCTATCTTTCTACGTCAAGTGTTGTATTTTGTCTAGTTTCCTTACAACGGTTTCCACTCTATGCATCCTTTGATTCTGGCGTTACATAGCGTAGACATCAATTGTTTTTGTGTCGTTTTTGTTTTACGATTTATTTTGGTAATCTCTTACCAATTACTCCATTGATTGTTTATAAGTTACATGTGTTCTTCCTTGACAAGTTGGGCGTCTTCGATGCACATTCCACAAGGAATTTGATCCTTGGAAGGCATCATTCTTAAGCTGTATTTCAAGACCAATGATAAATTTCGATGGAGTTTACTCAGACCTACTTGCATTTGTCCGTAGCAAGATTTTTCTCAGGTGGTTTTACATTGAATAAAATTCTTATTCATATTTTCATTTCTATTGCTAACTGACAATCATCATTCTGGTTGTCTAACTCATTGTTTCATTCCACAGAGGCGTTTCACTCTGACGTTATAATTATTGGGGCATGTACATTCTCGTTTGAATTCCCTTAGCCTCTGTTAACTCATTCGTTTATATACTGGTCAATACCCTTATCGATACTCATTTGTCTGAGTTGATTTTGCAGGTAAGTTCCTACTCTGTGGTGACTTTGTTTTCTCATTCAAACTCCTGAACTCTTTGACGGGGGTCCACTGACACCAATATTATTCTCATTTGTTACAGGTCAGTATGAATGACTCATTTTAATTCTTATATGGAACAATGTATTCCGAGAGTTTACCATTAATTTTTGGAGAGCAATACCCCGAAAATTTTCTTGGGAAGATTTACCTAATGTAATTCGTAATATAGTAAACAGGAAGTTGGAGATTCGTTAACATGAATCTCGGCACCAGGATATTTGTTAACCCTCGTTAGGGTTTCATTTTCTATTGTTAGTTGTTTCCACAGTCGGCCCACTTTATTTGGACTTTTAAATACTTATTCAGAAGTATATATATATATTTTTAATTTTTTTTAATGTTCGTAACAATTATTTTTTTAATATTCTCCTGCTAGTAATTTATGAATATATCCGGCTGAGTGTTCTTAAACTAATAGTATTTACCTATGTTTTACATTATTTTTACAGGTATGAAGTTCACCTATATTTTCATAAGAATAGAGAATTTTACTGTTTAGCCAATAAATTAAACTTAGGGCTATTTGTATATCTTAAATATCGAGGTAGGAAAATGGGTTCTCTTCTGGTTTTCTGTTAGATGTTTGAATGAATGGTCATTTACCATACCTAATAATAACTTCACAATGGGGTTCAGTATAGCAAATAAATTTGTACAATGGTTTTTTTTTTTGTAAATCTGTGGATGCATCCCCTTGTTCACCATATAGAATACCCTTTCATTTTTTTTTCTTGTTTACTTCAAGAAATAAATTTTAATTTATTGCTACAGATAAGAGAATTCCACAATGGTTTAATAGCATTAATCTATCTTTTTCCATACAGTTATCAGTTTATTTTATTCTGAATAGAATTTATCTTTTTCATGGCCAGCATGCCATATGCTACAACATAATTATATTTTTATACCTATTCACAATACCCTACTCTTTTCTGATGTAATTTATAGTTTAATTGGTCATACATATTTTTCCTTGACTTTGAATTTATTTGCTCTATTAATATGCATGTATATATATACAAAGTATAATTTGGTCACAGCTATTAGATATGAATATGGAGAATCTATATCTTTCTATTCTAGTATTTATTCCTTATAGAAGCAGGTTAAAGTTACACTTCTAATCATTCTAGGGAATCATTTTTTTTTCTATCTCCAGATTTAAGCCAAATAATGGTTTAGAGATTCTGGCTGATAGTATTCCCTAGAATTTTTCCTTACTACCATACAGAAAGGCAGAATATTTATTTCTTCTATTTACTTCTGTGAAATGTAAGGAAGATGATAACACAATAACTAAATTAAACATAACAACTACATCATTTATCCATCTTGACTAATATCATCAAACTTAATCATTCATAAAATCTTTGGCCATACCACTTCTGTGCAGACCAATCCTCCCAACCTTAGAGTTCTTATATCTCAAAAACTCACCCTCGAGCTGAAATCCCCTCCTAGAACACACCAACCTCAATCTGTTCTGGAGTAGCTTATTTATGCTTATGCTCCCCAAAGCATGTTTCTAATTCTACGTCCAGAATTACATGATGCTTTTATTCTTGTTTGACTAAGCTTCCCTTATTTAGGGACTTTTAAAGCTGCTTTCTGCTTTTCCAGCCTTTTACCTCTTCCCAACTACTCTCCACACCATTGGGGAAATTTAGATTTTTCCTCAAAAATCTAAATTAGAAATAAATTCTTTTAAGTCTTTTTGAAATATTTTTGGGGAAAGTATTAGCCTCTTTCCATACCTCATGGATTTGGCAAGTGATCTCAAACATCTCATTTGTTCAACATGCACAGAAATATTTTATTTGCTTTTCATAATTAAATAATCAATTACATTCACATCATAATTATCCATTGGGGTCCACTCCCCTTTGGACTAAATTTCAATTGTCTAATTTGAAAACATAAAACTAGGGGTGTTACATATTCCCCCTCTGAAAACAAACACTGTCCTCGGTGTTAACAATTAACTACTAGAGTTCATTTTGAAAATAGATATGGATATTTTTCCATCATCTCAGCTTCTCTTTCCCATGTAGCTTCTTCAGCAGTAAATTGCTTCCACTGCACCTTTACTCTTGCTACCATTCGGTTTCTCAATTCAATTTCTTCCCGCTCCAATATTTCAAGTGGCTCTGGAAGGAACTCCCCTTCTGGTTCCACCTGTATCACATTCCAATCAACGATGTGAGAAGCATCATGTACATATATTTTTAATAACAAAACATGAAACACATCATGAACTTTGACATGAGGCGGTAAGGCCAGCTTGTAAGCCACTGGTCCCACGTTTTCTAACACCTCAAAAGGCCCACAATATCTAGGAGCCAATTTTGCACAACTTCCAGCATAAAGTGTGCTCTTTTTTGGTTTAATACGCAAATACACATGATCACCCACTTTGAACTCTCGATGCACTCTCTTCTTATCAGCATAGTTTTTCTGTCGATCTTGTGCTATCTTGATTTTTTTGTGTATTTGTTTGAAAATCCTTTTCATTTCTTGTAAAGTATCTAGCCCCAATACTAGCTTATCCTTAGGCTGGCTCCAACTTAAAGGAGTACGACACTTCCTTCCATAGAGTGCTTCAAATGGACTCATTTTGATGGAGGATTGATAGCTGTTGTTGTAAGCAAACTCGACTAAATGCAAATAGTCTTCCCATTTTGATGGCCTATCCATCACATACATTCTCAGCATGTCCTCCAAAATCTGATTTGTTCTCCTTGTTTGCCCATCCGTCTGAGGGTGATAAGCAGTACTAAAATTCAATTTAGTGCCCATGCCCCCAAATAGACCCTTCTAAAAGGCAGCTGTGAACTTACCATCTCTATCTGAAATAATAATCTTTGGAACCCCATGTAACCTTACTATTTCTTTTAGGAACACATTTGCTACTTGGGCTGTCACAAAACTAGATCTTATAGGTATAAAGTGTGCATCCTTTGTTAAAGTATCTACCACTACCATCACTAAGTCATGCTGATACTTTTTTCTAGGTAACCCGATTATAAAATCTATAGAAACAGTGTCCCATTTCCATTCTGCAATTGGCAAGGGATTTAGAAGACCAGCTGGATGCTGATGTTCAATTTTGACTAGTTGATATTCCATGCATCTAACTAAATAGTTTGCTACATCATTTTTCATTCCTACCAAAAAAAATTTCTTTTTCAAAGCTGTAATCATTTTATGATATCCAGGATGTCCTGAATATGGTTGTTTATGATATTCATCTAGGATCTCTTTTTTCAAATATTCTACATTGGGAATATACAATCTATTTTTATAGCAGATCAACCCTTTTTGGTTTTGGGTGTATTAAACCATTTCTTTCTTCAGCATTTTCACTTGTATATTTTCATAATTGGGATCTTGATCCGCTACCTTTTTAACTAATTCCTCTAAGTCAAGACTAGCACTACTCCCAATGTTGCTTATGTTTTGGAAATCATTTCTTCTTAGCGCATCAACAATTTTGTTTTCTTTCCCTTTGATATGTTTTATGTCCATATCAAATTCACTCAGAAAGGATAGCCATCTGGCTTATCGAACATTCAAATCTGTTTGAGAAAAGAAATACTTGAGACTAAAATGATTTGTCAACAACGTAAATTTTTTCCCAAGAAGATAGTGTCGCCACATCTTCAAGGCATGAATTACAGCAGTTAATTCCAGATCATATACACTGTAATTCTGTTCATGTTTCTTAAGTTTTCTAGACTCATATGCAATAACGGAATTTTCTTGCAATAAAACTCCTCCCAATCCCTCTCTACATGCATCCGTACACACAACAAACTCTTTGTCAGGATCCTCAATTTTCAATATAGGGGTTGTAGTGAGTTTTAATTTTAGTTGTTCAAAGCTATTTTGGCATTTTTCAGTCCACTCAAATTTGGTGCCTTTTCTCTGTAGTGAAGTTATGGGATATGCTATTGCAGAAAATCTTTCCACAAATCCTCGATAATAGCCTGCAATTCCCATAAATGATCTCACTGCTGAAACATGAGTTGGCACCGGCCATTCTCTAATAGCCTTTATCTTCTCAGGGTCCATAGCCAATCCTTGTTCAGATATGATATGCCCAAAATATTGAATCTTATCTTTATAAAATTCACATTTACTGAATTTGGCATATAACTGATTTTCTTTCAAAGTATGCAAAACTATCCTTAAGTGTTCTTGGTGCTCTTCCTCACTTCTTGAATAAACTAGAATATCGTCTATGAACACTAGTACTTGTTCAAAAAAAATTTCATTAACCACATAAAAGTAGTAGGGGAATTTTTCAAACCAAAAGGTAGGAATATGAATTTGTAGTGACCATACCTGGTTCGAAAAGTTGTTTTACTGATGTCTTCCTCCTTAATTCTGAGTTGATGATAACCAGTCCTCAGGTCAATCTTAGAAAATACTAAAGCCCCTCTCACCTGGTCAAAAAGATCATCTATTCTAGGCAATGGGTATCTGTTTTTTATTGTCAACTTATTCAGTTGACGGTAGTCAATGCACATTCTGAAGGTTCCATCCTTCTTTTTTACGAAAAGCAGCGGTGCTCCCCAAGGAGATACACTCGGTCTGATGTACCCTTTATCCAGCAATTCTTGCAACTGCATCTTCAACTCCATGAGTTCAGGGGGCTCATCCGATAAGGAGCTCTAGAAACGGGTGTTGCTCCTGGCACCAAATCGATGGAAAAATCGATTTCCCTTTTGGGGGGAAGATGAGGAATCTCATCTGGAGAAACTTCTTTGAAATCTCTTACCACTGGTAAGGTGTTTAGCAGGTTTTCTTCAGGTTGCTGTCCTAATTCTTCAACATGTATAACATATACTTGATATCCCTTTCTAGCTGTTCTTTTTAATTGCAGAGTTGATATTTGTCTTATAGAAATTGGTTTTGGTTTTCCTTTGAGTATAAAGGGTCTCCCCTCCTCATCTATGAAATGCAAAGTTTTATCCCAACAGTTCATCATAGCCTTTCTCTTTTCTAACCAGTCCATTCCTATCAGTAAATCATATGAGCCTAAGGGCAGAATGTTTAAATTTACTTCTGTCTGAAAATAATTTAACTTAATTTTTGTTTGAGGTAACTTATGAGTTAGCTTTCGCTTGGTGCCAGTGGCTAACTGGACCAACCAAGACTGTTGGAATTTTTATGTTTTGAGATTGCATTTCTATACAACTTGTGGACTAATGTAACTCAAAGAATCACCCCGATCAATTAAAACTATAACAGATTGGTCAGCAATCTTACCTTCCATCTCAACCATGGTAGCCTAGTGTTCTGCTTGCCGGTTCTCCAAGGCTTCACTGATAGTGGGTATGTTCCTTGCGATATCATTCACTGTGGTAGCTTCTCAATCTCTCATAATCATCTGAATATTTCGGTGTGGACAGTCCCTCAACAGATGAGGCTCTCCACAACCCCAACATTTCAAAGGCTCCCGCATTTTAACTGTACCCTCCTTCTTATTATCTCCCTATATTTGTTTTGAACCAACTTGGGACTGAGAAGTTTGACTTTATTTTGGTTTGTTAAATATTTTCCGCGATGATCCCTACCAAAGTTCTTCAAGTAAGCTGGTTTCTGTTTCTTTCCCTTGAAGTCACCCTTGTTTACCCAACTTTTTCCATGTTCACTTTTTCCTTTAAACTGCTGGTAGCATAATCTAGCTTTTCTTACTGCTTCTTCCATAGTTTTTGGATTATCGAACTCTATTTTCTCCTTGTACACATCAGGCAAACATCTCAAAATCCTTAACAGATTTGTAAACTTAGTGACAAACTCATCTATGGTGAGCTGTCCCAATCTGAGTTCGTGGAACTCCTTTTCTTTATCATCATAATAGCATTCATTCAAATAGCGGTTTTTAAACTTGACTTGGAAATCTTCCCGAGTCACTGTTTTTTCATCAAAGGGATGAACCATTTTTGTCTCCTGCCACCACAAAGTAGCCTTACCTTGCAACTGGTAGACAACTAATCTTGCCTTCAGATTGCTTTCATATTCATAGACCTGAAAATACTTAATCATATTCAACAGCCATGCCTCAGCATCTTCCTCCTTCTCCCCATCATAGGAGGGAGGTTTAATTTTTCGAAATTCACCTTGTAATTCCTTGCTCTGTTTAGACTGATGTCTATTAGTGTTGTCTTCCTCAAAATCATCTGAGAGCTTGCCTTTCTTCCACTTTCCGGAACCTTCACCTTCTTGGCTATTCCATGAAGTCAATTCTCTTATGAGCTTTTCCTTCTCTTCACTAGCTAATGACAGCCTGTCATTCTGGCTTCTTAGCTCATCCATTTCCCTTTGCAACCTGTGCAACATAGCCATCAAAGGAGCATTGGGATCTGATGTGTTTTCTCCATCACCCAGATCAACATAAATTTTTAGTTCCAGTACCACTATACACTAAAAAAAACAACATCATTAACAGATTTTTTTTTTTCAAACACAAAACATAATTGGTACAGTGAGAAAAACAACTACCCAATTTTCTAACATGAGCTCTGATACCATTTGTAATGTCTCTCCTACAATTTCTTTTTTTTTCCTCCTGTAATAATAATGATCTCATTTTTTTTCTAGGTTGTAATTCCACTTACAGCTAGCTTATATACCTTTTTAACAAAGGTATACAATTCTGCATATACATTAATTTTCCGCAATTAAATATTCATATACTTTGAGCTATACTTTTACAACTAGTGATCAATTTGATGGTTCTCTCCTCCACTTCTTCCATATGTCTATATATCATTACGCCTAACAATGATTTGTATCCTCTTCAACATTTGTATCAACCTATTTAGTCTCTCTTTGGTATAAGTGTCATTATATTTCTAACATTAACCGTCACCCTTCATTAAATTTATAACATATAATGTGCGTTCCATCTTTATACTTAACAATGGTAACTTATACCATCACTATTCGAATTTACCCATACATATATGTATGAAATTTTAATAGTTAACTTCAACATTACGAGTTGTATTCCTTGTAATGTGTCGCATGATGCTAGAGTCACTCCCCGGTCTTATACGTTATCATTGAGGAATGTATTATTGGTACTAATTTCATTGACTAGACCCCTAACGTCTTCCCCTTGACGTAGGGTCAACACTTCATTTGATTCGATTGGTATTTACATAACTATACCCTCACCGTATTTGTGCTCATATAGTAAAGTATATACTGGTACTAAATATTTCTATGTACATGTATGTGCTACGCAAATTGATATATGTATCTATATGTTATTCATCTCACTCTTAATGACTTGAACTTTACATGCTCCATAAGATAATGGCTTCCATCAGAGCCGACTTTTAAATACCTCGAATCCTTTTCCAGTAATATTTGTGTTGTTACATTTAATTGAGGTTATTGTGGTTTTTGGTTAAACCACCATGATTAACATGTTTGTACGCCTCGATGTATGAATTTTGTATGGAGTTTTATTTTACTCGTACTATGACGATTCCGGGTTCGTTTATTTGACAAGAGGTTATGAGTTGAGTGATGAATTTTTTTATTGTTATTCCGTCGCTTTCTCATGTGATCACGTCCTGTATAATCAATGTGTGGATCTATTCCGTGCGATTTTTGTGGCTTGCATTTGTATCATTTTATTCATACCAGAGATAGAGGTCTCGATCCACACCTCTACCACTAGATCCTTACATGTGGACAGTGGGATGTACACACTAGTTAGGTTTTCGTTTTACCATAAAAGTTCCCCACTCACATTCTATTCTTCTTTCCAGTGCATTTGTTCTACCATTTGTCCATAGAGCTCAGCCTCTAAACGAAGGCGTTTTCATCTGAGGTATGAGATCAATTGTTTGTTTATGAACTCGTCGTGTGTTCTTATTCAAATTCAGACCATTGGGGCATGTTATGTATACCTCCTTAGAAATATATCACAATTTTCTAGTGCAAATGGCATAACCTTAAAAATAATCATAATCATACTCATTGAAATGGATCATCACAATACACCAAGTCTCACATTCTTTAAAAAATCTCTTCTTTTAATTATATATCTATAATATCTATGTACAACAATCACCAATTTTAAAAAATACTCTCCAAACATTCAATAATTATCATATTTCTGTCACAACAATCAATATCCAGGCCCACCCAATATTTATAAAATAAACTGTACAAATTTAAAACCCTAATTTAAAATATAAAATTATTTAAAATATATTCTTAATATTTTTCATAAAATTTATGAATATGTAGTCTCC
Source organism: Pinus albicaulis (assembly GCA_034641835.2). Lineage (NCBI taxonomy): Eukaryota > Viridiplantae > Streptophyta > Pinopsida > Pinales > Pinaceae > Pinus > Pinus albicaulis. The sequence goes on from CM076583.1 coordinate 820,069,491, forward strand.
TTACATATAATTATTTCTATAGATTTATTTACAAATAATATCCAAATATAATTTAGATAGGGTTATTTACAAATAATATCCAAAAATGCAATTTCATCTTTCTTTCTTTATTTTTTTCCAAATAAACTCTATTTTTTCATTATTTTTAAAAAAATGATTCACTCAAAGTTTTTAATAATTTTGTAGTCATTCACCCAAACAAATAATTTTGTAATCATTACCTCCAAACAACTAGATTTTTTTTTCTTTTTCTATGTAACCTATTCTTAATACTTGAAAAAAAATGATTAGTTTCATTGAATTACTTGACAAATCCTCCTTTTAAAAAAAATGATTAGTTTTATGAGACCTTTTCATCACAGTTATCAGCATATAATCCATTTTAATCACAAAGCATTGATTGAAACTTATTATATTATTTCTTTTTTTTAATAATTAAAAAAATTAACATATTTTTCATATTTTTATAATTTTTCTACTTTCTTTCTTCATTTTATTTACATTTCAATATAACTAAATAAAAGTCCTACTAATCCATATATTCTCATAGAAATTTTAATATATTTCAAAAACAAAAATTCCAAATGAATCAAATCAAATCAAATTTTATAAATAAAAATATAATTTCAAATACCACAAAATTAGAATAAAAATCCATATATTCTAAGAGAAATTGTAATATATATCAAAAATTAAAATTCCAAATTAATCTATTAAAAGAAATATTCTATAAATATAAGTATAACTTCAAATATCACAAAATTAGAATTCTTGAACTCTAAAAAAAAATTCCAAAATAACAATGTGAAAAATCCAAATTTGGTAATACATTACTCGGACGAAATTTCTTCAAACCCTCTAACTTGATGTTTATCGTAACCTGACTTGACATCCCTTTTTGGATAACTTTTGATAAGAACTGAAATGCACTCTCTAACCAGACATCCTTAGACATCCTACTCGACAAAAATAACAAATGTTTTTCAAGGACGTGATTATTATTTAAGCTGACAGCTGTAAATTTTGATTGTTATTTAAACCTTATAAGAGCCTAGTTTGCCAACAACAACAAAAAAAAAAAAAAAAAATGAAAAATGAAAATATAAATTGTTTTTTAATAACTTCTATACCGTGAACGACAAAGTATATCTGAATCTACAAAATCTTATTTAACCAAACAATCCAAATCAAAATATTCTGATAACTGTGAAAACCTAAATTTTCTGTTCTATATTTGATAAGCTCTCTAAAACAACTTGCCCGACCCTTTTATTATATTCTTCGCGATCTCCACAGTATAATCGAGCAGCGTCTGGATTCGCAGGAGAATTTGGATTTGGGTCACACAGCAGTGACTGCACCCACATAATACAAAGATAAAGATTGATCAGCAATAATATTGCAGCCAAAAATATTTGTAAATTGCATTTCTCTCCTTTTAGAAAGTCACATTAAACCACAACCATATACATCCAGAAAATCACCTCACAACCAAAATGTACCTGAATTGAAGTGAGAATTGTAGCTACACCATAGGCTGGGCTCCACTTGTTATTCAAAATGTCCAAGCAAATACCACCATGATTATAAACTGCACAGGACAAACCGAAGATCACTTCGCTGATGATTACCAAAGGACTTTTTAAACATTGGATCTGATATGCCTGGTAGGAATTTAAAAGGATTAGGGGCAGATTTATTTGTTCTTGCACGATCAAATATTATTTAATAGACATGATGAATGATCAATTTGTATTTACTGCACAGTAAGAAATTTAACGCTGGATAGACAGCACTTACCATTGGGGTGAAACATGTTTGATACAAACCTCACCTTTGGAGGTGTCATAGGGTAATCCTTGTTAAACTCCAGCGTTAGCTTCAATAAGCCTACAAATTTGCCATAGAAAACTGAAGGTTTAGTCAACCGAAATCTCTGAAGAAAACTGAAAAGTTTTAATTGGAGAACTACTCACCTCCATCCCATGGAGTGTCTGTGGAGGCCTGCGAACAATTATGGGCACAGGTGAGTCACCTACTTGATCAAATCTAAAAACCTACGCGTATTCAGATGAATCCAATCTTTGAAAGTCTAAACCCTGGTGTATTTAATGAAAAAAATGCTAGATACCCTAATATATGTACCCGGAAATAATAGCATCCCAGACCATAAGATTGTCGTCCCGCGGAGCTCCGCTAACACCTGCAGGGGCGTCATCTTTCATCCTCTTCAAATCACTCATCAGTCTATTAGTGCAAGCAGACGACTTACTGCGTCCCTCTATCCCACTTCGCTCGACAGAACAATTACTGCGTTGTTAGCGAAATAAGTAAGCAAAGATCGTGAAATGGCTCCCCGTGATTAGGACTATGTGAATAGTTAAGTTCATTTCTTCCTTATTTATAAAGTATTCTTGCCTTAAATGGTCGGCCTCAAATTCTTTATGTAATATCGTTGTTTCCACTACTTAATAAAATATTCTGTAATAATATCTTTGTTGAGATGATGGTAATTTTTTTTATTAAAAATTTATATTGAAATATCTGATTTAACATCCCCACACACAGATATATATATATATATATATATATATCAATTTTATCATAAAATTAATTAAATATCATAAGATATTAATAATATTATTTGTATATGGTATTTATCAATTTTAATAAAAATTACATTTCTCTAATTAAAATATTTTTAGATATTATTTTTATGGGATTCAAATGTTTCAAGTAAGTGATTCATTTATTACTCTTTCCATGACTACTTCTCATGAAAATGGTGATAGATAAATGACTTACTTAAAGCAGATGAATATGTAATATAATTCACTCCAAAAATCCCTAAATACTTAAATACAAAGAGTGAAGTGAGCTCTACTTATGGTTCATGATGCACAATACTTGCTAATGTTTTTTAAATGGTGTAACAAGCTAAGTGGATTTTATTGTGGGGAAAACTCCAAATTTAATCACGCCTAGCCATAGGATGGGTGACCTCCCTCTAAGTCCTAGTTACCGGATGCAAGTCTTAGTTACCCTGTGCAAGCCCGGAAGTGATGATTGACACTATGTGATTCATTTCACTAGTTTCAATCCTAGTTCTTCACATTGTGAGCCAATGCAATGAGTGCGAAGTGGAATATTAAAAAATCATGAGAAATTAGTGAGTTACTACTACCTCTCATGGAAATAGTCAAAGATGAATGACTTTCTTAGTGCAATTGAAAATGTAATATAATGCACTACGAAAACCCTTTAATACTTAAATACTAAGAGTGAAGGGAGTTCTGCTTGAATGGTTCACTAGGCACAATACTTGCTAAGGTTTTTCAAATGGGGTAACAAGCTAAGTAGGATTGATTGTGCGAAAAACTCCCTAGTTAGTGATGGTTATCGGGTGTAAGACCCAAAGCTGATGATTGACACTATGTGATTCATTTCACTAGTTTCAATCCCACTTATTTAGCCTTTTGAATATCACCCTATGCAAAGAGTGTGAAGTGGACTATTCAGAAATCATGAGAAATTAGTGAGTTACGAATACCTCTCATGGAATCGGTCATAGATGAATGACTTACATAACGCAATTGAATCCAAAAAAATGATATCTAATAAAATGCACCGCGAGATCCCATGAATACTTAAATAAAAAGAGTGAAGTGTGCTCTACTTGAATGGTTTATGAGGCACAATAATTTCTAAGGTTTTGCAAATGGGGTAGCAAGCTAAGTAGGCTCTATTGTGGGAAAAAATCCACACTTAAGTGTGCTTGAGCGAGAGGGTTACCTTTCGGGAAGTCCTGCTTACTGAGTTACGCTATGTGACTCATTTCAGTAGTTTCACTCACAATTTTTCACCTCTGTGAGCATCAATCATGCAATGAGTGCTAAGTTGAATATTCCAAAATCATGAGAAATTAGTCTATTATGATCACCTCTCATGAAAATTCCCATAGATAAATGAATTACTTAATGTAGTAGAATATATAATATAATGCACTACGAAAACCCGTGAATACTTAAATACAAATACTGAAGGGAGCTCTACTTGAGTGGTTCATGAGGAAAAATACTTTCTAAGGTTTTGCAAATGGGGTAGCAAGCAAAGTGGGCTTGATTGTGGGGAATACTTCATAGTTAAGCGTGCTTGAGCGAGAGGCGATCTTAGATGGGTCACCTCCCACGAAGTCCTAGTTATCAAGTATAAGCCATAGAAGTGATGATTGATGCTATGCAATTCATTTCACCAGTTCTAATCTAACGTGCTAAGTGGAAAGTTAAAAAATCACGAGAAATTAGTGAGTTACCACTACCTCTCAGGGAAATGGTTATAGAAGAATGACTTACTTAACACAGTTGAATACCAAAAAATGATATCTAATATAATACACTTTGAAAACCCCTCAATGCTAAAATATTTTTACCTTTAATTACTTTACATACTTATATAATGTTGATATAAAATTAATGTGAAAATTGAAATATTTTATTTATGGAAGATATTGAAATATTTTTGTTATTATTCTTAAATTTGTTAATGTAAGTATTATTTTATTATGTTTAAATGTAATGCTAAGTGACAACATCTCCCTCATACTAGACATAGTTAAGTAAGGTATATATAGTTTCATAAAGATAATAAAAATAAAGATCAATTAAATAAAAAATAAAAAACTATATATATGATTAGATTAAAAAAATTGTATTGATGATATATAATTAAATAGTGATAGAATTTAGACACTAAGAATTAGTCCTTCCTTATGTTTTATATATATGAATTTAAGGTAAATATTAGTTAGGTATATCATCATTGTTAGTGATGGCATCATGTGCTTTATAAAATAAATAAATTTCAATTTCATGGGATTTTAATATGGTGGTATAGGCTGTCATGTATTTTTAACCATGGTGAATATATAACTCGTTGGAGTAATATCTATGATGCCAAATATCAAACCTAGTGACTACCAATATAACAGCATGAACATATGCAATGTAACACCTCTCATCTCTTTTTCTTTTTTTTTGTTTAATGATAGCAATATCCTTAGATGAGTATTGTCATTTTATGTATTCGTCACAACCCGACGTACTTTCATCACTAATAATAACTTTGACACTTTGTGTCTCTATTAAATTATTAATGAGTGTGACAGTCTTCTATTTGTAAAATTTTCAATTACAATTTTTCTTCAGGTTAACTTACAATGTTCCTGTTTAGTATAAAATCTATGTATGATATAGATTTTTCCTTCCATCACTTATGAACATAATAGTTATATGTGTATAACTCTAACCACTATTACTATAGTCATCAAGATATTAATGTATGTTACTCACATACATTAATTTTTCTTTACTTCAATTTTGAAACTTATATATATACACTATATTACCATTTGATATTTATAACAATGAAGTTTAACTTCTATTTCCCTATATTTGCGCTTCACCATTTGAAATGCATTGTCATATATAAATCATATCTAACCTTAGCATATTCAAATAAGATTAATTTATCCCCTAAGTCTTTAATTCAATTCCAGCACATCTTGATTGAAGTCCACCTTAATCATTCACATATGAATGGAGGTATTATAACATTGGAATTCACTTAGTTTTTCATATTCACGTTTTTCATTTTAACCCTAGCCATATGTAAAGGCAACTTGATTATAAAATTGAGACCTTGCCAACGAGGACTATAATATTTTCCAACATGTCTTATTGACATATCTGAATCATGGTACATTTAAGTTAACGTCCTCAGTGTTGATCCTTACGTGATCTCCTCCATTGAAGTTCTGTCAGTTCAACGTTGGGCCTTGGAATAATATCTCATATTCATTTAATTACAATGGTACCCTTAGCATAACAATGGATACAATTCTTTATGACTCTGATACGTTAGGTTATGTTGGACATAAATGACATGGTACTGGTTCACATGGTCATGATTGTGACTTCTCGAGTCGTAGAAACACTTCATCGTTTTCCAGATAAGTGACACTTGGACGGTTTGGATTGAATTCAAATTAGGTTTTGGAAGGACTTTAAAGGATTACTAATTGCACTACTATTTCATTTCCAATTGTTGTTTTTTCTTCTAGACTTTGTTCTACCCGTGTCACTAGCACTGCGACTCTGCTATGTTATTTTCTGAAGTTCGTATGGCATTGGAATTTTTCTCTGTTCCAAACCTCTGCTCAAATTTGATGATGCCGAGAGAGAGTAACGTTGAGCATGCCCTTCATGCCTTCACGGATCTATAAGTAATCCGTTCATGGCGTTTGTGGAAATATCTCTTGGTTTAATGTATTTATGAAATCTATCATGTACATTAGTCATTTTGTTGTGATATCGTTTTCTTCTGTTTGTACTCAGCAAAGTAGATAACTCATTCTACTTCAGTATAGCTTTACTACGTTTATAAATTTGAGTACGAGTTTTCTTCAAAACCCTTATTCGCTTGTTTCTGGAATTCTGCATGGATAATTAATTAGCAGAGGTTAAGGTTCAATGAAAGTTTCACAACCTAAGATTTATTTTCTTCTCTGTCATTATGAAATTCCTTTTTATTTACTGTTTTCTTTAGCATGATTTTGTACTGAAAATCTTGTGAGAGATTTCTCAATGTAATCCTTCACTAGCCCGAATTCGGTGAGGGTCCATTCTTTATCTTACGTTGTAATCACAACCTTTCTTACCCATATTTGGTAACCATAAAAGCATGTTCATTTTTTTAATCATTTATGGAAGTATCAGTTTGGTTGTTTAATTTTTGTGCAACCCATTTTTTTCTCTGAATACGCGTATGAAAAATACAGAGATTCGAGGGTGTCACCTCCAGCATCTCCTGTGTGTTTCGTTCTAGGGTTTATCTCTAGCATAGGTACCTTCCTAAAAACCCCAACAAATCAAAATAATTCTTGTAATTATTGTTCTCAGGTTTAAGTATCAATTCCCAATTTTACATATGCTTTATTTCAAACTGCATTGACCTTTCGTTCAATTAGAACTCAGTGACTTCTCGTCACAATTATGAATTTCTATTTCCTCTCAGTAGATATTCGGTCATGTGAATTCCAACTTCTAATTATCATATTTATATTGTATATGAAAATATACCATATGAAAGTGATTGTTCAGGGTATTAAAATTAATTCTATCTCTTTTCATTTCAATACATATAACTTATTTCTTTTATACTATCTTAGTATTTAACTTCATGTCTCATCCTTGAAGGTATAATTACGTTACACCTGTCATTCAAGACATGGTTACCTTCCATATTTATGCTACTGGTTTATAATTCTTAGCCTTTTTCTATCCAGGTTGGCCAAGCTAAATTTGGTTATTATACTAGGCAGCCCTCGTATATGTTTTTCTCAAATAGATTCTATAATGTTATGTACGGGACAAATTGTCCTTTGTACCATTATGTTTTTCATTTGGATTAGTTCCAGTTTATTGTAATTTTATAAAGGAGAAACGTTTACAAAATTGTAATAATTGGATTGATATCTCCTATTTATTTACATACTTATTCCCTGTATATTTTCTTTCTTCATAAATGAATAAATTTGTCTATTCCAGTTTACAGTTACTTTCTGAGTCTCAGATATCATTCCTGGAATCAGAATTCTGTTAGTTTCTGTTTATCAATCGGTAGTACATGAATACTTTTATCAGTACATTACTAGATAGACCATGTCGGTTTTGTTGTTACATATATACTGGTTGATTGTACACTCTAGTATTCATTTCGTTTATATCATAATACTATTTGGATTCCCGAGACAGTATTTTCATTTCAGATTTCAATTCGTCTCTAGTATTATTCAATACTGAAAGTATTTTAACTATTATATCATGTCATGCATAAATCTGGTATAGATACTATAGTCTAGGACTTAATGAAATATATTTTACTTTCATTTTCATTCATGCATAACTTACTGAACTATAGAAATGGTTCCTACACTCCTATATATGTATTTTCTGTTTAGAGTTATTTAACTTGAATAAATAGACTGATAATATAATAGTGGATTAGATTCATATAAAACATCTCAGTTTCCTGTGATGTACATAACCTCAGATCTAAGCCTCTTATTGGGCTTAAACATTCTGAGAGTTGGTCCTCTATAGAGTTATGACTGTGCAACTATACAGATAGACTATTTCATTATAGTCTAATCTGTTCTATGTGTAGCTCTCCCAATTTAATTTCTAACTCATATAAATTTCATAATATCAATACAGAATCAAATAAAAAATTTCACATGAACACAACTAATCATTTTTTCAGTAGTTCCAATCATACTAATGTATAATTATAAACAATTCAATTTAACTGTCCATACCATTTAAGGTAGACTAGGTTCCTCCCAACCTTAGAGCTCTATCTCCACAGCTCACCCCTGAGGAGAGATCATTTTTACTCTAGCCATAGAAAACTCTTTGTCTCTCCTGAATCAACTTATTTAAGTTTTATTTTTCGTAGCCTTTTTCCCTTAACTACGTCTAGTTAATTCAAGATGTTATATTCCTGTTCTGCTTTCCAGCTTTATTCCACCTCATCCAAGTAATTTCCTCTTTACTCAGGTATTTTTTTATTATTTTTATCTCTAATCAAATTTTAGTGTTTAATTTATTCCTTCCAAGGATTTTTAGAATTCTGGGAATGTCTTACAACCTTATCCATCCTCATGGATTTGGTTTCCATATCTCTAACCTTAATATAGTCATTGCACATAATTTTCCATTTTATTTTAATGATAAAATAAATCCACATAATTTTTTTCCATTGGGGTCCATTGTACCCTTTTTGACTAGTTCAAATGTCTAATAAAAATATAGCAATCTAGGGATATTACATATTCCCCCTCTAAAACAAAACACCATCCTCGATGTTGTAAAGACAAAATAAAAAAAATCACTATTTAAATATTGATGGATATGTTCCCATCATATCTTCCGCTCGCTCCCAAGTAGCCTCTTTGGGTGCAAAGTGCCTCCACTGCACTTTCACCCTAGCCACTGTCTTGTTTTAGAGCTCAATTTCTTCTCGCACTAAGATTTGAAGTGGCTTTGGAAGGAATTCCCCTTCTGGTTCTAGCTGTATCACATTCCAATTTATAACATGAGTAAGATCATGTGCATAATTTTAAAATAACGAAACATGAAATACATCGTGAACCTTAATGTGACTAGGCAAAGCCAGTGTATATGCAACTGGTCTGACTCTTTCCAGCACTTCAAAAGGTCCACAGTAACGTGGAGGTAGTTTTTCACAGCTTGCAGTGTGTAAAGTACTCTTCTTAGGTTTAATCCTTAAGTAAACATGATCACCCACACTGAATTCTCTGTGAATTATCTTTTTGTATGCATAAATTTTCTTCTTGTCCTGTGCTGTTTTGATATTTTGTTGGATTTTCTTCACAACTCTTTCCATTTCCTGGAAGGCTTCTGGTCCAATTATTATTTTATCTTTAGGTTGACTCCAACTTAGAGGGATATGGCACTTTTTACCATAAAGTTGTAACACCCCTAGTTTTATGTTTCCTTCAAGTTAGACATTTGAATTTTAATCCAAAGGGGAGTGAACCCCAATGAATAAGTATTTTGTGGATGTAATTAAGTATTTAATTATGAAAATAAAATAAAATAATTCTGTGCATATTGACCAAATCAGAATTATGAGATCACCTTGCCAAATCCATGAGGTATGGAAAGAGGCTAAGACTTTCCCCAAAAATCTTTCAAAAATCCTTGAAAGAATTTATTTCCAAATTAGATTTTTGAGGAAACATCTAGTTTCCCCAATGAGGTGGAGAGTAGTTGGGAAGAGGTAAAAAGCTGGGAAAAACAGAAAGAAGCTTTAAAAGTACCTAAATAAGGGAAGCCTAGGAGAACAGGAAGAAAAGCATCCTGTAATTCTGGACACAGAATTAGAAACAGTCTTTGGGGAGCAAAAGCTTAAATAATCTATTCCAGAACAGATTGGGAGTTGGTTTGTTCTGGGAGATGATCTCAGCTCGGGGGTGAGTTTTGGAGATAGAGGAACTCTAAGGTTGGGAGGACTGGTCAATTACAGAAGTGGTATGCCTAGAATGTTTAAGTATGGTTGAAATTCTCATTACTGTGTTGTGTGATCTATGACTGTGGATGTTATTTTATTTTAAATCTGAATTTGATCTTCCATACATTTAACAGAATTATTGGGAAGAAATTAATCCTCTCAAATCTGTAGAGTTGTAGGAAAAGGAATTATGGGGAAAATCATCCAGAAGCTCTAAACCTATTGCTGGTTTAAATCTGGTGATTTATACTACTCCCATAATCCATTAAGATTATATCTTTAATCTTCTTCTGTGAAATTATTAATTTAATTATGTGTGAGCCAGGAATCTAGAAGTAGAAGACTATTTATGTACTGGAATAAATTGTAAATATTAGGTACAGATATAAAACTTATAAAACTTATGAAGAGTATGCCTGTGTATCTGGTAAACTACTGCAAAAAGAAAACAAATCTGAGCTGAACAATAACCAATAGTAGTTCACATAAATATATATATTCAACCAGAAATTTGGAACAACACCAAAGAAATTAATAATACCATAATTCCATAAAGAGTAATTCAGAAATTTCCTCATTCTATTTAACCAATATTTATCTATTTGTTAGATAAATTATTAACTAGATGAGTTTCATGCAGACTAGGTGTAAGCATGAAATCTTAATCAATTTGACTATTATAGATATAGTAGTGAAATGCCAATAGTGAAATCAAATTGTTCATATATTAGCAGATAATTATAATTTGAAATTTTCATGAACAGTGGAAAATCTATAGAAGATGTACTAGAGAAAATTATCAAAAAACCACCATACTAAGATTTCTAAGGTTGTGGTGAGGTAATTTCCGGAAATATAGAGTTATACATTAGCAGAGACAGAAATTTCAGATACAGGAAGTTCACTGAAGTAATGTTATACATAGAAAGAAAAAAGAATGATGAATTTATACAAGGTAAAGAGTACTCAGGTAAGAACCTATGTATATCTGGAAAGGAAGTGTATAAAAATATCTGAGTGCATAAAAAAAAATAGCAGTACATAATGTAATAAGGTTCATTGTTGAGTAGAGCATACTCAAACCCTCTACTGTCAATGTAGGGTATAGTTTAAAGATTATTAAAATGTAAAAATCTCAAGAGATTCGATTTACAGTCTATACTGAACTAAGAAATAGAAACTAAAAATTTCCGTGGTAATTCCTTCATTCCTTCTCGAGAAGAACCGTTGAATACCGACCTGGAATAGGAGAAAAATGAGCATTTACTCCTAAACGTCACAAGAATTAGCTCGACAAATAACCTCATTGAAATTTCCAATAATGTCAGTTACCTGTGTACAAACATGATGACAAAATGAGTTAGAGACTGTCGTGAGGCTATGTGTAAGCAAGCCGATATAATTAGCCAATAGAAAAACCAACGATTAATGTAATAATTCAATGGAAAAAGGGCGTAAGTAGTCGTTCTCACCTGAGAGAGAGAGAAACTGAGTGAAATGAAATCCTGACGAATTACCAACAGAGGAAAAAAATTAATAAAACCTGGGTGCATACTCAAATAACAATTTCGATAATAGTAAACCCCATAGTAGGGCAGAATTGTACCTAAACAAATCGAGGAAGGGCACATTCCAAACACAGATACGAAGAAATATCTTCATCATTGCATGGACGACGTGGTCGTGTTGGATGAGTGCTGAGGACAAGAAAAAACCATAAGCTCAGATTTATTGAAAATAAAATATATAAACACACAGACATATTGTACCTACTGTAGTACGCACGAACGAAGGCTAGCATAAAATAGATTAATTAGAGCAGAGAGCTATGTGGCATACACGAAGAAATCGAATCGTATGCAGACTAGTGAAAACGATTAGTGCTGGGGAGAAAATTCCCATGCCAATATGATGTCAACCAAATTAACACGCAAATCATACCACGCAATATAGGAATAGAAATACTGGTATGAGATGAAACATAGTAATGATTCATAACACATGAACAAAAAAAAATTATGAAAACAAATATAACGAAGCCGTGTGGGTTGTATAACATAACCATGGGCGTTTTGGGATTTCTATAAATCCTTCCAAATACAAACCATAGAGACTCGTGAAAATGATGGAATCATTATACTATGCTATCGAAATCCCAGACGTGTTAACTTACATAACAATGGCGACAAAAACAAAATACGAGCCACAGTCTTTAGTATCTTGAAAAAAAAAAAATCAATGCCTGTATCAAGTAAGTTATGAAACGAATACCACACCTTGGGTAATGATGGATGAGGGGTCGACGTGCACAAATCTTTCGCCATAGTTTGGAGGTGGCACATACACTTCCCCAGGGAAGGAGGCCAGAAGAAACGCACTCTGAGAATGGAGAGCGAAGAAATAAACTCGGATTGAGATGGTGAGTTTTATACAAATTGGAGGCATAAACCCTTGACGCATCCAATCATCCAGGTGGAAACCATCGGTCCGTCCACACACGGATGGAGGAGTGTCTGAATGATATGACCCAAGCCTTTCACATTAAACGCCGAATGTACCAATTTTATTACCAAATGTACCAGTGCTGAGAGGAGCATTTAACCAAGCTCGGTGATTCACCATTAAAACAATATAAAATACCACATATCTGGATTCGAAGATCCGAGAGGAATAGAACGTTAATGCTCCGGTACATGCATCTAATTCCAACAAGGATGAAAATTAATACAGGTTAGACAAAGTACCTACTCTAAATAAATTGACAAGAGACGTAGAACAATATATCAATAGATCACTTGAACGTCACATATGTCACATGAGAACAGAACATTTGTTGCATTAAAAGTTGGGGTGAGAAATCGAACTCATCATGAGGGACAATATAATAGTCACGATGAAATATATGGTTTGAAAATCCCATAGCGTATGATGGAACGTGACCATAGTCGCGATTTCTAATATGGGTGCAAACAAATTTTATAAATCCCTATTAATAGAAATGTATACACCATGGGAACGCTATAATAAATATCATAATCGAACTTTGGGTATAAATGGAACCATAAATCCATAGAGAACAAGATTTTAATGGTCTCAATAGAATGATGGGGGTCAAATTTAAAAAAAAGAGAGTTAAGAGAGAGAGGGAAAGTCTAAAGCGAACACTCTTGGCAAGATGTACCATTATTTATATAATTGTAAATTATTATTGAAATAAATTAAATGGTACTGATATAGCCAACATGAAGGGTGAAATTTCTGAATGTATGCAGTATTTCTATCAAAAGGAATTAATGCATTAATAGAAAAAAAAATTTAGTGGAGAATGGGGTTCGTTACAAATGGTATCAGAGCTCAGGTTAGATAAAACTGGGCTGTTGTTGTGCTCACTGTATAAATTATTTCTTGTTGATATTTTTTTTTATTACTGATATGTGTTGTTTACTGTACAGTGGTGCTGAAACAGAAAAGTCAAATGGCTGAAGGTGATGAAATTTATGTTGATATTTGTGATGAAGATAATACACCAGATCCCAACGCTCCATTGATGGCTATGTTTTACAGCTTGCAATGAGAGATGGCTGAGCTAAGAAGCGATAATGACAGACTGTCATTAGCTAGTGAGGAGCAGGAAAAGCTCATCAGAGAATTGACTTCGCGGAACAGCCAAGAAGGTGAAGGTTCTGGAAAGAGGAAGAAACGAAAATTCTCTGATGATTCTGAGGAAGATGACACTACTAGACATCAGTATAAGTAGAAAAAGGAATTACAGGGGGAATTCCGAAAGATCAAACCTCCCTCCTATGATGGGGAGCAGGAGGAAGATGCTGAGGCCTGGCCGTTGAATATGATTAAGTATCTCTAGGTCTATGAATATGAAAGCAATATGAAGGCTAGATTAGCTATCTACCAGCTACAAGGTAAGGCTACCTTGTGGTGGGAGGAGACAAAAATGGTCCATACCATTGATGAAAAAATAGTGACTTGGGAAGATTTCCAAGTCATGTTTAAAAACCGCTATTTGAACGAATGTTATTATGATGATAAAGCAAAGGAATTCCATGAACTGAGACTGGGACAGCTCACTATCGATGAGTTTGTCACCAAGTTTACAAATATGTTAAGATATGTCCCTTACATTCGGGAAGAGAAGGCAAAGGTGCAAAGGTTTTTGAATTGTTTGCCTGCTCTGTACAAGGAGAAGATCGAGTTTGATAATCCAAAAACTATGGACGAAGAAGTGAGGAAACCTAGATTATGCTACCAGTAGTTTAAAGGAAAGGGTGATCATGGTAAAGGCTGGGTAAACAAAGGTGAAATCAAAGGAAAGAAACAAAAACAAGCTTACCTAAAGAACTTTGGTAGGGATCATCAGCGGAAAAAAATTAATAAACCAAAAGAAAGTCAAACTTCTCAGTCCCAAGTTGGCTCCAAACAACTAGATGGAGATAATAAGAAAGAAGGAACAGTTAAAATGAGGGAGCCTTTGAAATGTTGGGGTTTTGGAGAACCTCATCTGTTGAGGGATTGTCCCCACCGAAACATTCAGATGATTATGAGGGATCGAGAAGCGACCTCAGTAAATGACATAGCAAGAAATATACCCATTATCAGTGCAGCCTTGGAGAATCGACAAGAAGAACACCAAGCTACCATGGTTGAGATGGAAGGTAATATTGTTGACTAATATGTTACAGTTTTAATTGATTTGGGTGCTTCCTTGAGTTACATTAGTCCACAAGTTGTAGAAGAATGCAATCTCAAGACTGAAAAGTTTCAACAGTCTTGGTTGGTCCAGTTAGCCACTTGCACCAAGAGGAAAGTTACTCATAAGTTACCCTAAATAGCAATTAAATTAAATTATTTTTAGACAGAAGTAAATTTAAACATTTTACCCTTAGGCTCATATGACTTGACGATAGGAATGGACTGGTTGGAAAAGAGAAAGGCTATGATGAACTGTTGGGATAAAACTCTGCATTGCATAGATGAGGAAGGGAAACCTTTTATTCTCAAGGGAAAACCAAAACCAATCTCTGTAAGACAAATATCAACGCTACAATTGAAAAGAACAGCTAGGAAAGGATATCAAGTATATGCAGTACATGTCGAAGAATTAGGACAGCAACCTGAAGAAATCCTACTGGACATTATACCAGTAGTAAGAGAGTTTAAGGAAGTTTTTCCAGATCAGATTCCTCATCTTCACCCCAAAATAGAGATTGAATTTTCAATCGACTTGGTGCCTGGAGCAACACCTGTTTCCAGAGCCCCTCATCCAATGAATCCCCCTGAACTCATGGAACTGAAAATGAAATTGCAAGAATTGCTGGATAAGGGTTATATCAGACCGAGTGTGTCTCCTTGGGGAGCACCGGTGCTGTTTGTGAAAAAGAAGGATGGAACCTTTAGAATGTGCATTAACTATCGTCAGCTGAATAAGTTGACAATTAAAAACAAATACCCTTTGCCCCGAATTGATGATCTTTTTGATAAAGTAAGAGGAGCTTCAGTATTTTCTAAGATTGATCTAAGGACTGGTTATCACCAGCTCAGAATTAAGGAGGAAGACATTAGTAAAACAAATTTTCGAACCAGGTATGGTCACTACGAATTTGTAGTCCTACCTTTTGGTTTGACAAATGCCCCTGCCACCTTTATGTGTTTAATGAACAGTGTTTTAAACCAGTACTTGGATAAATTCGTACTAGTGTTTATAAATGATATTTTGGTTTATTCAAAAAGTGAGGAGGAGCAGAAAGAGCACTTGAGGATAGTGTTGCAAACTTTGAAAGAAAACTAGTTATATGCCAAATTCAGTAAATGTGAATTCTATAAGGACAAGATCCAATACTTGGGACATATTATTTCTGAACAAGGGTTTGCTGTTGACCGTGAAAAGATAAAGGCTATTAGGGAATGGCCGATGCCAACTGATGTTTCAGCACTGAGATCATTTATGAGAATTGTTGGTTATTATCGCAGATTTGTGGAAAGATTTTCTACAATAGCATATCCCATAACTTCACTAAAAAAAAAGGTGTCAAATTTGAGTGGACTGAAAAAATGCCAAAACAGTTTTGAACAACTAAAATTAAAACTCACTACAGCCCCCATACTGAAGATTGCAGATCCTGATAAAGAATTTGTTGTGTGTACGGATGCCTGTAGAGAGGGGTTGGGAGGAGTTCTGTTGCAGGAAAATTCTGTTATTGCATATGAGTCTAGGAAACTTAAGACAGATGAACAGAACTATAGTGCATATGATTTGGAATTGGCCGCTGTAATCCATGCCTTGAAGATGTGGCGACACTATCTTCTTGGGAAGAAATTTACATTGATGACTGATCATATTGGTCTTAAATACTTCTTTTCCCAAAATAATTTGAATGCTCGACAATCTAGATGGCTGTCTTTTTTGAGTGAATTTGATATAAACATAAAACATATCAGAGGGAAAGAAAACAAAATTGCTGATGCACTGAGTAGAAATGCTTGCCAAAACATAAGCAGCATTGGAAGTAGTGCTAGTTTTGATTTAGAAGAACTAGTGAAAAAGGCAGCAGACCAAGATCCAAATTATGAGAATCTACAAGTGAAAATACTAAAGAAAGAAATGGCTGAATACACTCAAAACCAAAAAGGGCTGATCTGCTACAAAAATAGATTGTACATCCCCAATGTGGAAACTTTGAAAAAAGAAATCCTACATGAATATCATAAACAACCGTATGCTAGACATCCTGGATATCAGAAAATGCTAACGACTTTTAAAAAGAAATTGTTTTGGCTTGGAATGAAAAAAGTTGTAGAAAAATATCTAGCTAGATGCATGGAGTGTCAACTAGTTAAAGTTGAGCATCAGCATACTGCTGGTCTTCTAAATCCCTTGCCAATTGCAGAATGGAAATGGGACACTGTTTCTATAGATTTCATAACAGGGTTACCCAGAACCAAGTACCAGCATGACTCAGTGATGGTAGTGGTAGACACTTTAAAAAAATCTGCACACTTCATAACTGTGAAATCTACTTTTGGGACAACCCAAGTAGCGGATGTGTTCCTAAAATAAATAGTAAGGCTACGTGGAGTCCCAAAGATTATTGTTTCAGACAGAGATGCTAAATTCACAGCAGCCTTTTGGAAAGGTTTGTTTTGGGGCATGGGCACTAAGCTGAATTTTAGCACTGCCTATCACCCTCAGACAGACGGTCAGACAGAGAGAAAAAATCAGATTTTGGAGGATATGTTGAGAATTTATGTGATGGATAGGCCATCAAAATGGGAAGACTACTTGCATTTAGCTAAATTTTCCTACAATAACAACTATCAATCCTCCATCAAAATGAGTCCATTTGAAGCACTCTATGGAAGAAAGTGTCGTACTCCTTTGAGTTGGAGCCAACCTGAGGATAAGCTGATGCTAGGGCCGAATGCTTTACAAGAGATGGAAAGAATTGTTAAACAAATACAAAGAAACATCAAGACAACACAATATCGACAGAAAAACTATTCTGATAAGAAGAGGGTGCATCGGGAATTCAAAGTGGGTGATCATGTGTACTTGCGTATTAAACCCAAAAAGAGCACACTTTATGCTGGAAGTTGTGCAAAATTGGCTCCTAGATATTGTGGGCCTTTTGAGGTGTTAGAAAGGGTGGTATTGGTGGCTTATAAGCTGGCATTACCACCTCATGTTTAAGTTTATGATGTGTTTCATGTTTCATTATTAAAAATATATATACATGATGCTTCTCACATTGTTGATTGGAATGTGATACAGGTGGAACCAGAAGGGGAGTTCCTTCCAGAGCCACTTCAAATATTGGAGCGGGAAGAAATTGAATTGAGGAATTGAACAGTAGCAAGAGTAAAGGTGCAGTGGAAGCACTTTACTGCTGAAGAAGCTGCATGGGAAAGATAAGCAGAGATGATGGAAAAATATCCATATTTGTTTGGAAAAGGAATTCTAGTAGTTAGTTGTCAACCGAGGACGGTGTTTGCTTTCAGAAGGGGAATATGTAACACCCCTAGTTTTATGTTTCCTTCAAGTTAGACATTTGAACTTTAATCCAAATGGGAGTGGACCCCAATGGATAAGTATTTTGTGAATGTAATTAAGTATTTAATTATGAAAAACAAATAAAATAATTCTGTGCATATTGACCAAATCAGAATTATGAGATCACCTTTCCAAATCCATGAGGTATGGAAAGAGACTAAGACTTTGCCCAAAAATATTTCAAAAATCCTTGAAAGAATTTATTTCCAAATTAGATTTTTGAGGAAAAATCTAGTTTCGCCAATGAGGTGGAGAGTAGTTGGGAAGAGGTAAAAAGCTAGGAAAACCATAAAGTAGTTTTAAAAGTCTCTAAATAAGGGACGCCTAGGCAAACAGGAAGAAAAGCATCCTGTAATTCTGTACGCAGAATTAGAAACAGGCTTTGGGAAGCAAAAGCTTAAATAAGCTATTCCAGAATAGATTGGGGTTTGGTCTGTTCTGGGAGATGATCTCAGCTCGGGGGTGAGTTCTAGAGATAGAGGAACTCTAAGGTTGGGAGGACTGGTCAATTACAGAAGTGGTATGCCTAGAATGTTTAAGTATGGTTGAAATTCTTATTATTGTGTTGTGTGATCTATGACTGTGGATGTTATTTTATTTTAAATATGAATTTTATCTTCCATAAATTTAACAGAATTATTGAGAAGAAATCAATCCTCTCAAATCTGTAGAGTTGTAGGAAAAGGAAATATTGGGAAAATCATCCAGAAGCTCTAAACCTATTGCTGGTTTAAATCTGGTGATTTATACTACTCCCATAATCCATTAAGATTATAAATTTAATCTGCTTCTGTGAAATTATTAATTTAATTATGTGTGAGCCAGGAATCTAGAAGTCGAAGACTATTTATGTACTGGAAGAAATTGTAAATATTAGGTACAGATATAAAACTTATAAAACTTATGAAGAGTATGCTTGTGTATCTGGTAAACTAATGCAAAAAGAAAACAAATCTGAGCTGAACAATAACCAATAGTAGTTCACAGGAATATATATATTCAACTAGAAAGTTGGAACAACACCAAAGAAATTAATAATACCATAATGCCATAAAGAGTAATTTAGAAATTTCCTCATTCTATTAAACCAATATTTATCTATTTGTTAGATAAATTATTAACTAGATGAGTTGCATGCAGACTAGGTGTAAGCATGAAATCTTAATCAATTTAACTATTATAGATATAGTAGTGAAATGCCAATAGTGAAATCAAACTGTTCATATATCAGCAGATAATTATAATTTGAAATTTGCATGAACAGTGGAAAATCCATAGAAGATGTACTAGAGATAATTATCAAAAAACCACCATACTGAGATTTCTAAGGTTGTGGTGAGGTAATTTCCAGATATACAGAGTTATACATTAGCAGAGATAGAAATTTCAGATACAGGAAGTTCACTGAAGTAATGTTATGCATAGCAAGAAAAAATAATGATGACTTTATATAGAGTAAAGAGTACTCAGGTAAGAACCTATGTATATATGGAAAGGAAGTGTATAAAAATATCTAAGTCCATAAAAAAAAATAGCAGTACATAATGTAATAGGGTTCATTATTGAGTAGAGCATACTCAAACCCTCTACCGTCAATATAGGGTATATTTTAAAAATTTATTAAAATGTCCGAATCTCAAGAGATTCGATTTACAGTCTATACTAAACTAAGAAATAGAAATTAAAAATTTTTGTGGTAACTCCTTCATTCCTTCTTGAGAATAACCGGTGAATACCGACCTGGAATAGGAGAAAAACGAGCATTAACTCCTAAACGTCACAAGAATTAGCTCGACAAATAACCTCATTGAAATTTCCAATAATGTCAGTTACCTGTGTACAAACATGACGACAAAATGAGTTAGATACTGTCGTGAGGCTATGTGTAAGCAAGCCGATATAATTAGACAATAGCAAAACCAACTATTAATGTAACAATTGAATGGAAAAAGGGCGTAAGTAGTCATTCTCACCTGAGAGAGAGAGAACCAGAGTGAAATGAAATCCTGACGAATTACCAACAGAGGAAAAAAATTAATAAACCCTGGGTGCATACTCAAATAACAATTTCAATAATAGTAAACCCCATAGTAGGGCAGAATTGTACCTAAACAAATCGAGGAAGGGTGCATTCCAAACGCAGATACGAAGAAAGCTCTTCATCATTCCATGGACGACGTGGTCGTGTTGGATGAGTGCTGAGGACAAGAAAAAAACCATAAGCTCAGATTTATTGAAAAGAAAATATATAAACACACAGACATCGTGTACCTACTGTAGTAGGCACAAACGAAGGCTAGCATAAAACAGATTAATTAGAGCAGAGAACTCTGTGGCATACACGAAGAAATCGAATCATATGCAGACTAGTGAAAATTATTAGTGCTGGGGAGAAATTTCCCATGCCAATACGATGTCAACCAGATTAACACGCAAACCGTACCACGCAATATAGGAATAGAAATATTGGTATGAGATGAAACATAGTAATAATTCATAACACATGAACAAAAAAAAAAATTATGAAAACAAATATAACGAAGCCGTGTGGGCTGTATAACATAACCATGGGCGTTTTTGGATTTCTATAAATCCTTCCAAATACAAACCACAGAGACTCGTGAAAACGATGGAATCATTATACTATGCTATAGAAATTCCAGACGTGTTAACTTACATAAATATGGCGACAAAAACAAAATACGAGCCACAGTATTTAGTATCTTAAAAAAAAAACTCAATGCCTGTATCAAGTAAGTTATGAAACGAATACAATACCTTGGGTAACGAGGGATGATGCGTCGATGTGCACAAATCTCTCGAAATAATGCAGAGGTGGCACATACACTTCACCGGGGAAGGAGGCCAGAAGAAACGCACTCTGAGAATGGAGAGCGAAGAAATAAACTTGGATTGAGACAATGAGTTTTATACAAATTGGAGCCATAAACCCTAGACACATCCAATCGTCCAGGTGGCAACCATCGGTCGGTCCACACACGGATGGAGGAGCGTCTGAATGATATGACCCAAGCCTTTCACATTAAACACTGAACATACCAAGTTTATTACCAAATGTACCAATGTCGAGAGGAGCATTTAACCAAGCTCGGTGATTCACCATTAAAACAATATAAAATACCACATATATGGATTCGAAGATCCAAGAGGAATAGAACGTTAATGCTCCAGTACGTGCATCGAATTCCAACGAGGATGAAAATTAATACAGGTCAGATAAAGTACCTACTCTAAATAAATTGACAGGAGATGCGGAACAATATATCAATAGATCACTTGAATGTCACATATGCCACATGAGAACAGAGCATTTCTTGCATTAAAAGTTGGGGTGAGAAATCGAACTCATCGTGAGGGATAATATAATATTCACGATGAAATATATTGTTTGAAAATCCCATAGTGTATAATGGAACGTGACCATAGTCGTGATTTGTAATATGGGTGCAAAAAAATTATATAAATACCTATTAATAGAAATGTATACACCATGGGAATGCTATAATAAATGTCATAATAGAATACATATTAATTTTTATACGTATTAATATAATCATATACGTATAAATTGTTTTTTTTTATAGTATCACAGTTCCCGTGTATCTAGTGTGTAAACTAGCATTATTATACTTTATGGGACTGGTAACAATTAATTGTTATTTATCACAGGTAATATAGTTTGCAGGAAATTTATATAAACTCCCCTGCACATCTTATTTTTCCAATAAGTGTTCAGTTAGAACATTCCTTGGTAAAGGATGTTAGTCACACAGTTTTATGCATAATTCTCAGTTCATAATGATTTACAAGTCTGGCAATCATTTCTACCTTATATTTCCTTGCTATCTAAAGAGATCCATAGTACTAGACTATATATTCTTCCCTCATGTCATTATCATAGAAGGAAATTTATAAATAACCATGCACTGCTATTTTGGGAAACTATATGTCTGTACTTCACTTAGTTAATTCAACAAATCCATAGATCTGCCCTGTATGTACTTCATTCCTCCGTCACACGGTTTATGAGTTTCCATAATATTCCCTGAATTAATTCTATTTGTAACAGAAACAGATTAAAGTTACATAGATTTCAAATTATGAGGTAACATAATCTCCAGATTTAAACCAGGAACTGGTTTAGAGTTTCTGGCTGATTAGTCCTCATATCTCTAGTTCATACAACCATGCAGAACTGAGAGAGTTTAATTACTCCACCATTCTGTAAATGTATGGAACATCAACACAAGCAAAACATTGCAAGAAATATGCAGCTACAGTCATTAACCTTTACACTTAACAACAATTAATTTCAATCATTCATAATACTGTGAGCGTAGCACTTGGGTAATTGACCAGACCTCCCAACCGTAGAGTCCCTCTATCTCCAGAACTCACCCCCGAGCTGAGATCACCTCCTAGAACAGACCAACCTCTAATCTATTCAGGAATAGCTTATTTAAGCTTTTGCTCCCTAAAGCCTGTTTCTAATTCTGTGTCCAGAATTACAGGATGATTTTCTTCCTGTTTTCCTAGGCTTCCCTTACTTAGGGATTTTTAAAGCTGCTTTATACTTTTCCTGGCTTTTTAACTCTTGCCAACTACTCTCCACATCATTGGGGAAACTAGATTTTCCTCAAAATCTAATTTGGAAATAAATTCTTTCAAGGATTTTTGAAATATTTATGGGGAAATATTTGCCTCTTTCCATCCTCATGGATTTAGCAAGTGATCTCATAATTCTCATTTTGGTCAATCTACACAGAATTATTTTATTTATTTTTCATAATTAAATATTTAATTACATCCCCAAAATACTTGTCCATTGGGGTCCACTCCCCTTAGAATTAAAGTTCAAATGTATAGCTTTGAAAGAAAAACATAAACTAGGGGTGTTACATATTCCCCCTCTGAAAGCAAACACCATCCTCGGTGTTGAAATCTAACTATTAGAGTTCATTTTTTTTCAAACAAAAATGGATATTTCTCCATCATTTCAGCTTCTCTTTCCCAAGTAGCTTCTTCAGCAGTAAAGTGCTTCCACTGCACCTTTACTCTTGCTATCATTTGATTCCTCAATTCAATTTCTTCCCTCTCCAATATTTGAAGCGGTTCTGGAAGGAACTCCCCTTCTGGTTCCCCCTGTATCACATTCCAATCAATAATGTGAGAAGCATCATGTATATATATTTTTAATAATGAAACATGAAACACATCATGAACTTTAACATGGGGTGGTAAGGCCAGCTTGTAAGCCACTTGTCCCACCTTTTCTAACACCTCAAAAGGCCCACAATATCTAGGAGCCAATTTTGCACAACTTCCAGCATAGAGTGTGCTCTTTTTGGGTTTAATACGCAAGTACACATGCTCCCCCACTTTGAATTCTCGATGTATCCTTTTCTTATCAGCATATTTTTTCTGTCGATCTTGTGCTGTCTTGATATTTCCTTGTATTTGTTTAACAATTCTTTCCATCTCTTGTAAAGCATCTGGTCCTAACATTAGCTTATCCTCAGGTTGGCTCCAGCTCAAAGGAGTACGAAATTTCCTTCCATAGAGTGCTTCAAACAGACTCATTTTAATGGAGGATTGATAGCTGTTATTATAGGCAAATTCAGCTAAATGCAAGTAGTCTTCCCATTTTGATGGCCTATCCATCACGTACATTCTCAGCATATCTTCCAAAATCTGATTTGTTCTCTCTGTTTGACCTTCGGTCTAAGGGTGATAGGCAGTACTAAAATTCAACTTAGTGCCCATACCTCCAAATAGACCTTTCCAAAAGGTTGCTATGAACTTAGCATCTCTATCTGAAACAATCATCTTTGGGACCCCATGTAACCTTACTATCTCTTTTAGGAACACATCTGCTACTTGGGTTGTCCCAAAAGTAGAATTTACAGGTATAAAGTGTGCAGATTTTGTTAAAGTGTCTACTACTACCATAACTGAGTCATGCTGGTACTTGGTTCTGGGTAATCCTGTTAAGAAATCTATAGAAACGGTATCCCATTTACATTATGCAATCGACAAAGGATTTAGAAGACCAACAAGATGTTGATGTTCAACTTTAACTAGTTGACACTCCATGCATCTAGCTAAATACTCTGCTACATCTCTTTTCATTCCTGGCCAAAACAACTTCTTTTTCAAAGCTGTTAACATTTTCTGATATCCAGGATGCCCTGCATACGACTGTTTATGATATTCATCTAGAATATCTCTTTTCAAAGACTCCACATTGGGAACATATAATCTGTTTTTCTAGCAGATCAATCCTTTCTAGTTTTGAGTGTATTCAACCATCTCCTTTTTTTGTATTTTCACCTGTAGATTCTCATAATTGGGATTCTGGTCTGCTACCTATCTCACTAGATCTTCTATGTCAAAATTAACACTACTTCTAATAATGTTTATATTTTGACAAGCATTTCTTCTCAAGGCATCAGTAATTTTATTTTCTTTCCCTCTGATATGTTTTATGTCCATATCAAATTCACTCAAAAAAGACAGCCATCTGGCTTGTCGAGCATTCAAATCAGTTTGGGAAAAAAAATACTTAAGACTAATATGATCAGTCATGAATGTAAATTTCTTTCCAAGAAGATAGCGTCGCCACATCTTCTAGGCATGAATAACAACAGCCAACTCCAAATCATAAGCACTATAGTTTTGTTCATGTGTCTTCAGTTTCTTAGATTCATATGCAATAACCGAATTTTCCTGGAAAAGGACTCCTCCCAACCCCTCTCTACAAGCATCTGTACATACAAAAAACTCTTTATCAGGTTCTGCAATTTTCAATATAGGGGCTGTGGTGAGTTTCAATTTTAATTGTTCAAAACTATTTTGGCACTTTTCAGTCCACTCAAATTTGAAATGCTTTCTTTGTAGTGAGGTTATGGGATATGCTATGGCAGAAAATCTCTCCACAAATCTACGATAATAACCTGCAATCCCCATGAATGACTTCACTGCTGAAACATCAGTTGGCACTGGCCATTCTTTAATAGCCTTTATCTTTTCAGGGTCAACAACCAACCCTTGTTCAGAAATAATATGTCCCAAGTATTGGATCTTATCCTTATAAAATTCACATTTGCTGAATTTGGCATACAACTGGTTTTCTTTCAGAGTTTGCAATACTATCCTCAAGTGTTCTTTGTGTTCCTCCTCACTTTTTGAGTAAACTAAAATATTGTCTATGAACACTAGTACGAATTTGTCCAAGTACTTGTTAAAAAAATTGTTCATTAAGCACATAAAAGTGGCAGGGGCATTTTTCAAACCGAAAGGTGGGACTACAAATTCGTAGTGCCCATACCTGGTTCGAAAAGTTGTCTTGCTAATGTCTTCCTCCTTAATTCGGAGCTGGTGATAACCAATCCTTAGATCAATCTTAGAAAATAATCAAGTTGCTCTTACCTGATAAAAAAGATCATCAATTCGAGGTAAAGGGTATCTGTTTTTTATTGTCAGCTTATTCAGTTGACGATAGTCAATGCACATTCTAAAGGTTCCATCTTTCTTCTTCACGAACAATATCGGTGTTCCCCAAGGAGACACACTCGGTCTGATATAACCTTTATCTAGCAATTCTTGCAGTTTCATTTTCAATTCCATGAGTTCAGGGGGACTCATTCGATAAGGGGCTCGGAAAACAAGTGTTGCTCCCAGCACCAAATCAATTGAAAAGTCAATCTCTCTTTTGGGGGGAAGATGAGGAATCTCATCTGGAAAGATTTCCTTAAACTCTCTCACTACTGGCAAAGTATCCAACAGATTTTCTTCACGTTTCTGTTCTGTCTCTTCTACATGTACTGCATATACTTGGTATCCTTTCCTAGTTGTTCCTTTTAGTTGTAGTGTTGATATCTGTCTTACAGAGATAGGTTTTGGTTTTCCCTTGAGAATAAAAGGTTTCCCCTCTTCATCTACACAATGCAGGGTCTTATCCCAGCAATTAATCATGGCCTTTTTCTTTTCCAGCCAGTCCATTCCTATCAGCAAGTCATATGAACCTAGTGGCAGAATGTTTAAATTTACTTCTGTTTGAAAATCATTTAATTTGATTGCTGTTTGAGGTAACTTATGAGTAACTTTCCTTTTGGTGCCAGTGGCTAGCTGTACCAACCAAGGCTGCTGAAATTTTTCAGTTTTAAGATTACATTTCTCTACCACTTGTGAACTAATGTAACTCAAAGAAGCACCTAGATCAATTAAAACAGTAACAGATTGGTCAGCAATCTTACCCTCCATTTCAACCATGGTAGCTTGGTGTTCTGCTTTTCGATTCTCCAAGGTTGCACTGATAGTGGGTATATTTCTTGCTATGTCATTTACTGTGGTAGCTTCTTGATCTCTCATAATCATCTGAATGTTTCGGTGGGGACAATCCCTCAAAAGATGGGGTTCTCCACATCCCCAGCATTTCAAGGGTTCCCTCATTTTAACTGTGCCTTCTTTCTTATTGTCTCCATCTATGTGTTTTGAACCCACTTGGGACTGAGCAGTTTGAATTTCTTTGGGTTTGTTAAATTTCTTCCTTCTGATCATCCTTGCCAAAGTTCTTCAAATAAGCTGGTTTCTGTTTCTTCCCTTTGAATTCACTCTTATTTACCTATCTTTTTCCATGTTCATTTTTTCCTTTGAATTGCTGGTAACATAATCTAGCTTTTCTCACCATTTCATCCATGGTTTTTGGATTATCAAACTCTATTTTCTCCTTGTATACAGCAGGCAAATAGTTCAGAAATCTTTGCACCTTTTCCTTCTCTTCATGAATGTAAGGGACATATCTCAACAGATTTGTAAACTTAGTGACAAAATCATCAATAGTAAGCTGTCCCAATCTAAGATCATGAAATTATTTATCTTTATCATCATAATAACGTTCATTTAAATAGCGTTTTTTAAACTTAACCTAGAAATCTTCCCAAGTAACTTTCTTTTCATCAATGGCATGAACAATTTTCGTCTCCTCCCACCACAAGGTAGCCATACCTTGTAACTAGTAAACAGCTAATCTGGCCTTCAGATTGCTTTCATATTCATAGACCTGGAAATACTTAATCATGTTCAACAACCAGGCTTCAGCATCTTCCTCCTTCTCCCCATCATAGGAGGGAGGTTTGATCTTTCAGAATTCCCCCTATAATTCCTTTTTCTGCTTATATTGATGTCTCATAGCATCATCTTCCTCAGACTCATCATTATTCCTCTTTCCAGAACCTTCACCTTCTTGGATGTTCCGCGAATTTAGTTCTCTGATGAGCTTTTCCTGCTCCTCACTGGCTAATGACAATCTGTCATTCTGGCTTCTTATCTCAGCCATCTCTCGTTGCAAACTGTGCAACATAGCCATCACTGGAGCGTTGGGATCTGGTGTATTATCATCATCACACAGATCAACATAAATTTCGTCACTTCCTGCCATTGGAATTGTTTCTTTCAGCCCCACACTGTACACTAAACAACACAGATCAGTAATTTTTTATTTTTTTTTCAACAAAAAATAATTTATACAGTGAGCACACAACCATAGTGAGCACAACAACAACATCCCAGTTTTATGCAACATGAGCTCTGATACCATTTGTAACATCCCTTCCTTTTCATACAATTTTTTTTTTCTATTTATAGCTTAGTTCTGTGCTTCTATTGATCACAGCTGTTCCATTCTATTTTCGAAATTCGGCAATCACGATCCGTTTTGGGATTAGAGTACTGATTACTCCTATTACTCTTACGGGTATCATTCTATTGTTCTCTTTCACTAATGTTTTTGGCTTATGTTAATTACATCGATATATTGTCACATTATTACATCTCTTCTCTTCCCACCATTTTTTTTTTTTGTATTTCCCACATACTCATAGATGTATCTTTGATTAAATAACTGAGTTATATATGTCACACATAAAAATATATATATATATATATATATATATATATATATATATATATATATATATATATATATATGTCAATACATATATTTAAAATTTACACACCCAATGCCTAGGGTTATCTTGGCCATAACATTTCCTACGCACTCAACATTTTTCTCATACTCCCTTATCGTGTTCATCACACTTAGGCTTTGGATTTTGTGGTCATTCTTCTCTTAGTGGCATAGTGAATAGGTTATGAATCTAAGTATTGTTGACCAATCATATTTCAAATTCAGGATGTTTAATTAGGTTTATTTCTCGTTTATCGTTTTATGAGTTTCATTCAACTTTATTGCCATAGTTTAATTTTATACTTATTGTACCCATGCCACCATGACTGTCTCATGTACTTCCCACCGTGATGATTTTCCGGTGCAGTAGTCAACATTAAAATCGTCGTACCTCTTTTGGATACACTTGGCCAAATGCGATTTAATATGGTTAGCAGTTGGGAACTTGTCTACCCTGCCACGTCTGCTGAGGTGAATGACGTTTTGTGTATTTAACGTCTTGATTTGGTGTTTCTCGACTCATAGTAGTCATGTGTACACACAATGGGTTGCATATTTAACATTTGATATTTATCACTTATCGCTATTCATTAATCATGCTGATTCGGTGATACGATTTGGAGTACTGTGAAATTATTACCAAGGATTTGCATTTATTTTGAAAGACTATTCGCTGGATTTCGATTTCTCCCCAATCAATCCGAGTGCATCTCGTGGATCTGTTGACACCTGGACGGTGTAGATGTGTTAGGTTTGATAGGGTTTCATTTTCGTTTCGGTGGAATGAACAGTATTACTTCTACAATTGTCAAAGGGATTTTTCTTTCTCCCTCCATTGTTCTCGACCGTTTTTGGGTACCTATCCTTTGCTACCTTGGTGCAAGCGAAACTTCAGGCTCCTCTCGCTTCCTGAGCGTAACCATTTTTCCATTTTATCGTTCTTCAGGTATGTAATACTGGACATTTTCATTTCTCATATAGTTACCTTCGAATTTTTATTTCGTTTAACTTGTAACACCATCTCAGTCGCCTAAAGCTCAACCTCCGGTTGATTATCATTCTGCTATAGCGTACTGTAGTTTTATTGTATCGTTACTTCGTGTATTTTTTTAGCATTGCGTGTTACATTTTGGTGCTAATGTTAAACCCTCGATGAGTAGGGGACAAAGACCGTGTTCGTTCCCTTTGTCAAATGGTTCTGGCTTGAAGTGAGAGTTCACTATTCAGGTAAGCTGTTAGTTCTTTTGACAATAGTCTATCCTGTGTTTCATTTTCGTTCAGATGAACGTTTTTAAAATACTTATATATATTCATTCTACAGGTCGTATTGGAGACAAAACCTTCCAATCTTCAAAGGTAACCTTTGTTTCGTGTTTGGTTTGCATATATCATTTTCGGAAGTATTCTCATAGCACCTTGTAATAACGACATCTCACGTTGCTCTTGTTTTTATTGCAGGTAGATTCGAATGTCGTGAGGGTTTCCATTCATTAGTATTTGGTGAATTTGTAATTCACTCAAATTGACGCGAGTATGTTCTGGAATTTCAGGTCGGTATCGATGCGTCCTGAGTAGAATTGTGACCAGGCTCCCTATTATTATTCTACAAAATTGTTCAGACAATTTTAGTTGTTATTGTCATAAAAGTTTCCATTTTAATAATTACTCGTTTCCAGAGACTAGGACTGTTAATAATTTTAATTCGGGCATTGAAATCTCTGAAATGATTAAGTTCTGAAATATTATCATGAAAACATGATAGCATAATTCCATAATTGGTTTCCAGAGTTTCATACATGTATTTATCTCCCATTCGTCTCTGTTATTAATAACAATTAGTGTCCATCTTTCTATTTCCTATTATTGCTCACTATATATTTATTTTTGTCCAATAATTTTCTGCTTCAATTGAACTAAGAGCATCATAGGTGCACTGGTTTTATTTTTTCTTTCTTTCTGTTGCTCTCCACAACAATAGCATTAGTGAATATATGTCTCTCTATTACAAGAGTCTTTAAGTTTACAGTAGTTCACTGAATGAATAATTTCGAGTCCCACAGGATCTATAATTTTATGTAGATTATAGGACTCCCACTGTGGACTCTCTCTATATTCATGGGTTTGAAACTCTATTGTAAGAGTTGCTTATGTCAAGCGAAACATTCTCTGTAATGATATACGTATAAATTGTTTTTATTTATTTATTGTTTTTTTATAGTATCATAGTTCCCGTGTATCTAGTGTTTAAACTAGCATTATTAAACTTTATGGGACTGGTAAAAATTAATTGCTATTTATCACAGGTAATATAGTTTGCAGACAATTTATATAAATTCCCCTGCACATCTTATTTTTCCAATAAGTGTTCAGTTAGAACATTCCTTGGTAAAGGATGTTAGTCACACATTTTTATGCATAATTCTCAGTTCATAATGATTTACAAGTCTGGAAATTATTTCTACTTTATATTTCCTTGCTATATGAAGAGATCCATAGTACTAGACTATATATTCTTCCCTTATGTCATTATCATAGAAGGAAATTTATAAATAACCATGCACTGCTATTTTGGGAAACTATATGTTTGTACTTCACTTAGTTAATTCAGCAAATCCATAGATCTGCCCTGTATGTACTTCATTCCTTTGTCACACGGTTTATGAGTTTCCATAATATTCCCTGAATTAATTCTATTTGTAACAAAAACAGATTAAAGTTACATAGATTTCAAATTATGAGGTAACATAATCTCCAGATTTAAACCAGGAACTGGTTTAGAGTTTCTGGCTGATTAGTCCTCATATCTCTAGTTCCTACAACCATGCAGAACTGAGAGAGTTTAATTACTCCACCATTCTGTAAATGTATGGAACATCAACACAAACAAAACATTGCAAGAAATATGCAGCTACAGTTATTAACCTTTACAGTTAACAACAATTAATTTCAATCATTCATAATACTGTGAGCGTACCACTTGGGTAATTGACCAGACCTCCCAACCATAGAGTCCCTCTATCTCCAGAACTCACCCCCGAGCTGAGATCACCTCCCAAAACCGACCAACCTCTAATCTGATCAGGAATAGCTTATTTAAGCTTTTTCTCCCCAAAGCCTGTTTCTAATTCTGCGTCCAGAATTACAAGATGCTTTTCTTCCTGTTTGCCTAGGCTTCCCTTATTTAGGGATTTTTAAAGCTGCTTTCTGCTTTTCCCAGCTTTTTACCTCTTCCTAAATACTCTCCACATCATTGGGGAAACTAGATTTTCCTCAAAATCTAATTTGGAAATAAATTCTTTCAAGGATTTTTGAAATATTTTTGGGGAAATATTTGCCTCTTTCCATCCTCATGGATTTAGCAAGTGATCTCATAATTCTCATTTTGGTCAATCTGCACAGAATTATTTTATTTATTTTTCATAATTAAATATTTAATTAAATCCAAAAAATACTTTTCTATTGGGGTCCACTCCCCTTAGGATTAAAGTTCAAATGTCTAGCTTTGAAAGAAAAACATAAACTAGGGGGTGTTACAGATAAGAGCATCTTAACTACCTTTAATATTCAAAAAGGTTCGTGATTTGGAAATTTAGCATTCACAAATGTACATTCTGATAAGGCTTCACAAGCTTTTGGGAGGTCGAGATGGTGTACTCATGTGATTTTGTGAGTACTCATGGTAGCAAAGGGAGTAGTCGTTTACACGATCAGATTTGTAAAATTTTCCTATTTACACAAAACCCCCAAAGTAAGGAAGTTAAAACTATTGGGATGATCAGAATGACTTATTTTCGAGGAGATGGAAACAAAAGCATCAATGGCACCAAAGCCTCAGAAACACAACAATGAGTAAATTTGCAAAAGAACTTCAGGACTTTCAGGAAAATTCCTATATAGGAGGGTAATGATATTTGTGATGGGGTTAAGGTGCCAAGAGGTATGTTCTTGATTCAAGAAGCCTATCAATTGCAAGCGCAGTAATCAATTCGTGAACCGCTTGTGGAAGAAGATTCAGTCCACAGCACGGGCTGAAAATAGAGCACTTCGTGGCCTGGGCATGTGGGAGGATCCTCACATGGGACCAAATCCAAAAAAATGGAATGAATGCAGTCGTCCAAGTGTGTAATGTGAGGCATCCGATGAAACAATGAACATCTCTTAAAAAATTGTGTAATGGTTGATCGTATGTGGTTAAACTTTCCACAGCTTTATCTCGAAAACTCGATAGAAATAATAATAGTCCGTTTTAAAACAATTGAAAAGTGGAGAAAAGGTAGTTACAAAATCCCTATGGTGAATAGAGCATGGTCGCTCGTTGTAGGATTTCCTACTCCGGTCACAATGGAAAGAAAGAAATAGAAGGATATTTCTCAAGAATGAAAACATAATAATGATGACATCTAGAACATCGCTAAACGGAATTCGAGAAACAACTCTCAAGCCGAAAAATGTGACCATGAAGATTGGGTGGTTCAAGGTCGAGAAGGAAGAAGAATTCTTCAATAATTAAAACTTGAAAGAAGAAATGGTATCACCTACCCTCTCTGGAAATAAGTGTCGTTACCTCATCAGCAGAAATAATTTCGATCAACCACAATCAGTTTCGTAAACCAGATTATGATGAGCGTCCAAAAGGGAATCCCGGGATGAAGGTGTTGGCAGGATTATTCCGAGACTATATACAGTGGACAACTCTCATGATTTATGCGTCGGATTTAGGGTTCTCTACAAACAACGAAGTATGAATACAGCAGGAAATTAGGACTAACAATTGCTAAGAGGGAGTGCTATAATGGTGGAAATTGAAGGAGATTCAACAATGGTTACTGAAGCAGTTATTAAAAACTCCTACAAGGAACGAACTCGGGAATCAATCACTAAGAGTAGAGTTAGCGGACAACAATATTGATACAGAAATTCAATAGAACTCAAGAAAATCGATTATATCATACATGTGCATGTGATGACAAAGCATGAAACAAGGGGCCGATTATCTTGCGAACTAGGCATGTCAAAAAACGGACACTATCTAGATCGACTATGGCAACGGAGATGGTGCAAACAATGCCCCCGGGACCTCCGTATCCTAATGTACATCTACACTCGGGTGAACAGTAACAATATTCCCGACTGTGGTGCACGACATAGGATAGAGCCTAACCATGGTGACGAGCTCAACGAAGGTGACCGCGATTACAAGAGGTACTGCCACTACGTGGTGGAAAGATGCAACCGCCGAGAGGTAATATTGGATGTGACATCCGGCACCCACCCTCATAAATGAATATTACATACCTGAGGCTCTAGCTAGATCGGCCGGGCCTAGGATGTCGACATGTTTTGGAAAAAGAGCCGCCAGCAAAAGTTAAGGTAGGTAAGGGTGTTCGTCGTCTCATTGTTTGTTGTTTTTCTTTCTAAATTTGTCTTTCCCTCAAATTCAATGTTGATTGTAGAGGTTCTACCGGATTTGAGTTTCTGTGGTGGACACTCAAGTTCAACAAATGGTATGTATCTCTCTGCCTACCTTCAACGCTGGACTCTATTCTACACTGCCCTCCGCGGATTTTTGCTTGCTTTCTTAAAGAGGATTTGTGAATGGCAAGATAGTTACTATGGTATGAATTCACAAGGCATCCAAGAAGTTGGTTGCATCATCTATTTTCATCAATAGGATTTTTTCTATGTCTTGCATCGTTATGCCTTCGCTAGTCCGTTTACTTAATCGTTTTCTTTCCTTTCACCCTGCATTCATCGAATTATGGGTTTTTCTTTATCCTCTTTGGTTGGATTTTTCATAATATTAATGGGCATGTGCACACACATGCTCTTTCTTTAATATGCGTGTGGGGATTTAGAGGTATTGTTGCTTTGTGCCCCGTTTACGTCCGCTGCACCTACATGCAGACTATTAGGTTATGTTGGTCTGCTTTACCTTAATATTTCTGTATGAGACTCGACTTCCCTATTGACTTTCGTGATTTTTGTACTTTGGTTTGGGTGTCAGGATTTAGAAGTAATGCTCCTCCGTTAATTTTTTTCTCTTTTTACCATATCCTAATCCGGCAATTGATTTACGTCTTTCTTTTCTTTTGGGATTGTTGGGAACCCGCATGCAAGTTCTTATGGGCTTTGGTTCATTTTACCTTCATAAATATGTAATTTGGGACTTTGAATTGGCCTTTTTCCTTAGGGATTAAGTGGCTTTCATTATGATTTCTCGGTCTTTGATAGGGTCTCTAGACGTCGCGTTTCTTCTTCGCATTTTCCGGACCTCGTTCAAATGTTGTCATGCTTCTGTTTCCGTTGTTTAGATTCTTTATCTTCTTCCTTGATTGAACTCGGGAGATTGAGCTTTTCTTTGTGCTCGCCTTTACATGCTCTCTACGAAGCTGACTAGTATTCTTGCTTGGTTAAAAGTTTTAAATGTAGACTTGTCGTGTTTCTCTAAAATGTTAAACGAGGAAGGAAGCCTACTAGGGGAAAACACAAGCAACCCTCTCCCCGAAACGCACGAAAAAAGAGGAAGGAAGTCGGTCGCGCAGTGGCCCCGAGCCACCGGGTTCAAACTTTTATGGCCGTACATCCCTAATTCCGCTCGTGGTCAGATTAGCTGGATGTGAAACCGAGGTTCTTGATAACATATATTTGGAAGATGATATGGCTCGTATGATATGATGATCGAAAGATACAAAACCCCGTGCACAATTCCTGGCTGAAATTCTCTGTTTCAAAAATCACATTTAAACCTATCGTTAATTAAATTTTGTTAGCCAAGGTCACAGTGTCTATAATTGAAACAAAGCCGGAATCAATCTTGGTCGATATCAATAGGAATATCTCCGGTAAATAAATTTACGTTACCGTTCAATATGCGAGGTTTGGAAGATTGGGAGAAGGAAATTGAGGCAAATGCAACAGTCTCGCTTGAATTACAAAGAGCTACACCAAAGATCCAACGCCATCGAATCTCGAGGAGGGATTAAGACTTTCTTTTTCTTATGTTGTTCTTTTGTTTTAAATGGTTAATCCTTTTAATCGTTTTTAGTATGATATTTTCTCTAGATTTGGATATCCAAAAGATCAACAAAGATATGGCAGTCGTTAAGTATAAGCTCTTGCTGACTTATTTTGAACTTCGATGGCAAAAGTACCGTTTCCGCCGGGCAAAGCCGAGGTCTAGTTTTGTATTTTTCTCCTCGACATTATTAATAGAAAATAGAAGGTACCACCCAAGCTACAAAAACAATAGACTCAACTTATAGTTCAAAAAATTTGACAAAATTGACAAAATATACTCGGACACGCTAATTTTGATAATGGTTTCAAATAATCACCATTTTTAAAGCACACATTCAAATTATTTTTAAAGCTTAAGACTATAAAGAAAAAAGAGAGAAAACAAAAATAGTTAGGAAAATACTAGAAACATTCATGTATTTCATTAATAGTATGAACTAAATTTTTTATTTCAAGAAAAATTCTATACTTGGTGAGACATTCAATGGTTTCTATTTCTGCGAAAAACTTATACTTCAAAAAAATTGGACAAAATTGAATAACTAGTAATTGCACCACATGTTACAAAAAGAAACACTCGTAAGGAAATACCATAGGAAGGAGTAGCCTAGAAGAAACAAGTTTTTGCGCAGAAGGAGTCATGAAGGAATGTATACAATTTTTGCTCCCATGGAAGCAAAGCCCGGAGGTTTCTTATAAAGACATTGATGATAAGAGTTATCATCTAGAAAAAATTTGTTATAGATATTGAAATAGGAAATTGTGGGTGAAAAAAAATATATAAAACAACATAATATGTTCACATATATAAAAAATTTGTTATAGATATTGAAATAGGAAATTGGGGGTGAAAACTTTTCTGGGTGATTAACAATCCTCCTAAAAAGTTATGAAATGAGTATATAATTGAAATATGCCTTTTTAAATACATTCAAGTAAAATCTATATAAGACAGATGAAAATAAAGAGAATTTTTAATATTAATAGAAATAGATTTTATTCCAAGTTCATCTACATATCCGAGCGCTAATTTCATGCTTGCTCTAAATTGCATATTGTATATGAGTAACAATACTTGGTATACAAGAAAGAACGTCATTTTACATAGAGACATTGTTTCTTATGTTATGGTTTATTTTTTTAACTCCAAACTTGGTTTATTCTTTCTCTATATACATAATAAACAAAAATACAAAAGTAATTTCACAATTTTAAGTTATAGTTTTATATTTTATAATTACAAATCTAGTTTCTTATTAAATTATTTTACACACATCTATTTATTTAAATAAATTATATTTGTGAGTACGTTTTCTCCTATTATTTTATTAGAAAATTATTGTACTCCCTACTAAGTGAAACAACTTTATTAATAAAGAATCGAATTCCAAATTAAAATATTTCGGTTTCTAAAACTACTATAATTTATAGAACTGATTTTTGATGTATAAATTATTTTTTTATATGTCATTCAATTTCCATTACCTATTATCTTCAAACCCCATGGGGAGGATTGAACATGGGAAGCCAAATTTAGTTAAATAAATATTCACATTGTCAACTTGGAAAAAAAATGCACCTAGAATTCTTTACCTAATCATATTTTAAATATATAATTGAGTTTCATTTCTCTATTAAAAACAAAGGCAATATTGAGAACCTCCTAGAGTTATTAAAATTAATGATGAAAAATAAAAATCTCCCGATGACAACATACAAATGTTAATTCTAATTGAATCATTAAAAAATGAAATAGACAATATAGTATCAAAATTTTCTTATCGTAACTAAATGATCCCATATGAAACAATGATCGATTTCATTAGTTCTACATGCTTAAAACAAGTTTACATCGAGAAAACAACTATAGTATCGAGAGTTATTTGGAAGCAATTGTTGAATTGGTGAACATGTCTTTCTCTATGGTGTTGGATATTGGGCATAAAGAAACGTTTGGAATTGATGAACACAACTTGCTCTTTTGTGTTTGGTATTTTGGCATAGCTTTCTTTGATTCGTATACAAGACTACAAATTTCCATGTAGCTTATACTACATTAACCGTGAAATTGTCAACATTTAGAGCACACTTGCCATCGCATTTGTAGAGAAAATTGCGTAGAGTATCACAGCATTTTTCTTATCATATATAAATGTTCCTATATGCAACAACTACCTTGTGCTCTAGAAGCTTAAATTTGTGCCGAGAGGAGGAGAGGAATGTCAAGGTGCAAGTTAGAATAAGAAGAGAAAAGAAGAATCTTGTTTGGGACATGAGAATCTTGTTTGGGACTTGAGATAGATTCATTCTCTTCCCACATCTAGACTCAAAGCTTAATAAAACAACCTCACCATACTTTGAATACTTTAGATAAATATCTTAAAATTGTAATATCAATTTGATACATTTTACTCAATTATAGATTTAGCAATATTCCTTTAAAAAAAAAACAGCATTTATTTATTTATAAACATCCATACATCCATTCAGCCACAATACAATTTTACTATTTTAAATAAAGATAAAACAAATATCATATTTAATTGACATGGCCTCATGACTTTCTCTTATTACTTTTTTTTAAAATATCACTTTAAAAACAACGTAGGTCGTGTATTCTTATTCATATAGGTTGATTTTAAACCTATATCCATAGTCTCACTTTTTATAGATTTAGTGGAAGGATAGAGTATCTAAATTTTCTACTCCTTTAAGAGCATCCTCAATTATTACACCACCCACTCGCATCCAATCTAGAAATCTAGGTTATTTTAAATTGATCAAGAATATATAATTTTTTAGGTGGTATTTTATGTCTACTAAAAATTCCCATGATGTCCATCACGGCAACAGGTTCATTGCAACCTTGGATATATTCTCAGGAGTTGTTGTGACATGGTCCTCTCTATACCTTCCTCTTACTACTTTTTAAAATACTCAAAAATACCTAATGTTTTCAACTTATTCTTAATCACATAGTGCCTAATTTTGGTAAACCATAATCTACAAGTCTCACTTTATAGCTTTGGTGGAAGGATAGAATATCTAAATTCCCTTACCCTTTAAGAAGCATCCTCAATTATTGTACCACCCAATTGGCATCCAATCTAGACATCTTAGTTTATTCTAAATTGATCAAGAATATAGAATTTTTAGATGGTGTTCTATGTTCACTAAAATTCCCATGATGTCCATCACTAAAATTCCCATGATGTCCATCACTACGTATGGGGTTCATTGCAACCCGGGATATACTTTGTGATTTGTTGTGATTTTTTTCTTAATTTCGCTCTTTAAATAAACTATATTCTGTATGAATACCATGGGTCAATACCATGGGCTGTTTTTATAGTTTATTATTATTATTTGATTTTATTATTTTCATTTTTTATTGTATTTTGATCTTTGTTAAAATGTTCATTACATTATGTCAATATTTAATTTAATCAATTTAATTTTAGTTTTTTCTAATTTGGACATGCTCAAATGTTAAACATGGAAATTACAAGATTTCTATTATACACCTAAAATCAATCTAACTTATTAAAATGAAAAAAAAAATACATTAGAAAATAAAACTATAAAACTATTTACTTGTGGATCTAATGGCCTAAAACATTTCAATCGTCTAACATTTGATCCAATAGCTCAACCTAGGAGACACATCGTTAGCTAAAAAGTTGCTTTCAAATAAAAATACCTTACCATGTAAATATACCATAAACACTCAAATTTTAATAATGATTTCGTACAATCACCATTTATAAAACACACATTAAATTTCTTTAGAGCTTTAAGACTAAAAAGAAAAAACAAAATAAACTAACAAAATAGAGTGGAACCATTCGTAGATAATTCATTTATATCATTAATAAGATGAACTAATTTTTTTATTTCAAGTGTAAATTACGCATTTAGAGAGACATTCCATGGTCTCTCATTTTTGCGAAAGGTATGATGTACCTCACGCTTTACGATCAGCGCTCAACAGATTATTTTGTATTATGGGTCAGTATATTTTTTTTCCGCATTCGCATTTCCACACAATGGGA
The DNA here is from genome assembly GCA_034641835.2 of Pinus albicaulis. Classification (NCBI taxonomy): domain Eukaryota; kingdom Viridiplantae; phylum Streptophyta; class Pinopsida; order Pinales; family Pinaceae; genus Pinus; species Pinus albicaulis. The sequence continues at coordinate 820,108,702 of CM076583.1, forward strand.
TCGTCTCCATCTATTGGAGTGTTTCGGCATTGGCAAACTTGTTCAAAGGACGGCAGTACCGCACAGCGCATAATGGATTGCACCTCCCCAAAACGTTCCGACCAATACTAAGCTACTATATCATATTAGTGCTTTTGCAGGCATGTGATTAAATATTCCTCTCGGGAAAACATATTGACTACCCAATGAATTCATGCAAATTACGCACCCCCAAAGCTCAATAAGCCTAAGTAAAACAAGAAAGAGAGTCTTCATCATGAATAACGTGAAAATATAGCTTCCATAAGCGTGTTTCTATATCCCAATAGAAATCTCTTGAATAACGTACTTCCCTTAATCTCTTTTAATAACGTATGCTCCCGCATAATTTCTTTGAATAAGGTTGTAACCTCCACATATGGTAAATATTGATTATGAAGAGCTACAATGCAAAGAAAAGAAAGCACAGACTGTTATTATGTTTTCATGTTTTTTTTTAACTTTTCTACGATTAAGGTATATTTCGTGTCTTTTTGGAACTCCGTTATCTTTTGTCATTTTTATGATAAAGATATATTTCCTTATTTTCTTTTACAATTTTTTATATTTTATGATTTTTATGATAAAGTAAATTAAATTTGTTTTTAATATTAATATCGGGGTAGAAAAATATTAATAATTTGATATATAAAATAATATATTTATATAAATTAAATGATTAATTTATAGACATTAATTCATAATAACTATCAAATTATTTATCTATTAAATAACTTTATATAGTTAAAAAAAAAAACATAAAAATTATATTATTATTATTATAAAAAAATAATTGATATATGAGTTTTACAAATATACATTGTAAAAAATGCATGTAAAGTATTTTTATTTATGGATATTTAAAGGTCTATTTTATCATGGAAATCTAATAATTATGGCTAATTAATATCACATTTGTTGATAAGTGGTATTTTCTTTAATTAAGTAATTTTAAAAATAGTCAAAAAAGCATAAGTAACCTGAGATAAATCTTAACCCTCGACCACTTAATACTATTATGAATATTCACACATGTTCCATGAAAGTTCAATCTCTACCATCTATATAGTCATTATTGATATTTAAATCAAAATTCTAGGAAAATTACTTTGTAAATATACATGTTTATGGACATGATAAAAAAAGTGTTGTAGGGGAGTGTAGTCCTTCCACTCAAGGTAGAAATTATGTTTATTACATAAAACAATTATAACCCATATTTTCTATTTCTAAGTTAATGGTGGTCAATAGGAAATCAACCTATATTGGTTCTTTAGCAAGAAAAAAATAAATAGTGGATACACATTTACTTGCTCGATGGAAATATCAGATAAATTTGGGTGGGTAGTAACCACTACTAAGTTCACATCGACAATTGTAAGCATTCACAAGTGTTGATGAAAGCATCAATAAAAGTGGGAAAATATTTGGTGAATTTGAGAGAAAATTGACAAAGAAAAAAATTAACTTAAGAAAAGGCCAAAATGTAACATAGTGAGATTACAAAAAGTTTATACATAACTTTATTTCGGGGCTTGATTTCACATATATACATAATGTTTTCAAACAATATATAATATATACATAGTTGAAATTATAATATGCTACATTTTATATATGAAATTTTATTATCATGAATATTTTTAAATCTCATTTCCGGAAACTTTATATTAAAAATTGAATGAATGACACATCTCCTTCTTATTATTCTTATTTTAAAATACTCCATGTTATTTTTTTTAAAATTCAATTACTTTTTGTTTTGTAAATTGAATATTTTATCATACACAAAAAATAAAAATATTTTATTTCCTCAACATAATATTTTATTCAATAGTTTTTCTATAAATATATATTAAGTTAAATGATATAAACTAGCTAATATAGATCTTTAAATCATTTATTTAAATATTGGGTGGAAATAATTTTGAAAAATATATATTTTTTTAAGAATGTTTTATAATGATTTTACTCAAAACTAACTAAACATGCATTTTTTGTTTTTTTTGTTTTTTTTTAATTGTAAGTGACATTAATTTTCTATTTAGGAGAATAAATTTCTTTTATTTTGAGAGATACATGTCAATCATACATTTCCTAATTAAAAAATAAAATAACTATCTAAATTATAAATTATTTTAAATATTATTATTATTAATTATAAAAAGAATCACTAAGTAAGTTAAACTTAAAATACACTTGAAAAAATATAGAACAATATTTTTACTCATGGATATTTATGATTGCTTTTCTATGGAGATTATTAATCTATTAAGACTTTTTTACAATAAGAAAGACCAATATCATGGCTTATCAATGCTACAGAATGAGAAATAAATATAACTCATTTGATATGAAACTTGTTTAAGTAACATTATTTTAATGAGTTAATTTAGAGTGTTTTTCTATATCCTATCATGTCTCCAAATATTGTAGATAAAAATGAAAATAAATATAAAAATAAACCCTAAAAGAAACAAAATAATGCATAAAGCATATTACCTAAGTCGGTAATGACAACTCAATATCATTTTTGGTAAAAGGTTATTATATTTCTAGGTTTTTAAGGAAATTTCATCTTTTATGATTTCTATGATAAAGGAAAATCAAATGTGGTTTTAATGTTAATATGAGAAAACCACTCACTATCATTTTAATTTTTGATAAAAGTTATTATATTTTTATGTTTTTAAGGGAATTTCATTTTTTATGATTTTTATGATAAAGGAAAATGAAATGTGCTTTATAATATTAATATGAATAGAAAATAGTTAATGATGTAATAAATAAATTAATATAGACATGTTAGGATATCTTTGACATATAGGAAATAATTAATAATAACTTAGTCTAGTAGAGTTCGGTAAAGTGTGTTTCTTTACCATGTACATTTGTAATTTATAATCCGACAACAATATTTGTAGTGATCCGATGGTTATCTCTCACCTCGGTATTAATGGGACTTGATCCGTGGTTTAACATCTGGGATTGGTCCATGATCTCTATTTAAAGAGCATGGATGGTCATTTGTCCCGTAACCATTTATGAGAGAAACATATGTAACTTTTCTTTACATTAATAAATTCCCCCGAAGTGGTCATGGCTCAAAAAGGCGTGAACTATTTCCTCTTTTGAGAGTTTTAACCACGTGATTATATTGGTGTACGTACTTGTGATGTTTCCGTAGCGGTGACCTTTGGTTCTTTGATCTACGAAACTTGCCCCATAAATTTTCACATGGTATCGTAGCCACTTCTGAGGGCTGCGTCCATTGTTGATCAAAATCCGAAGCCGATTTGACCGCATGCGAATGTCGTTTTCAGAAATACTATTTCGAACATTTTTGGGCTTAGAGAACTACTCAGCTTGTGTCCTATATATGTTATAGTGAGAATGCCTTTCGTTTCATGTGAAAAGGTTTTTGACCGCTTGCTATGGCCGGCTTTTTAGATCCGGAGTATAAAGCATCTATTTTACAGCTTATATTTGTTAATAGTTCTGCTTTATTTCGATTTTTTTTTTTTATTTTTTTTTTTTTTCTCGTATTAAGGTTTTATTTATTTACCGCATCTATACTCCTCTCTTTGTGTATTCTTTGTTGTGCTAATCTCATGACCTCGGAAAATCGTAACAGAAAGGGATTTTTTTGCTACATATCCTCTTTCCCCGCATCTTTGTGCGATCTCGGGAAATCACAAATCGTGAAAAAGTGATAGTCGTTGGTAAGGCTAATCCGAGAATCTAACAATTTTCCGTGTCTTTGCATTCGTTATTGCCAGGTTTTTTGTGCAGAAAAGGCACGCACACCACGTACACCAAAGAGCAATAATAATAATAATAATAATAATAATAATAATAATAATAATAAATAATAATAATAATAATAATAATAATAATAATAATAATAATAATAATAATAATCCCCTTCCTCCTTCTAAAATAACATGATCCTTTTACTATCTCACTGGTGAGGGGTTAGTTTATGAGAATAGAGGTGTTGGGTTCCGGTCTCTCTCGAGCCTCTTTGCAAAAGGTTTTTGTCCAAAGGGTGTTTTTTTTAAAAGCCGCACTTCATCCCGTTCATGTAACTATTCGGCATCTACAACTCGTATTTTTCAAAAGGCATAACTTCTTCATCCTAAGTTGTTTTTTGAGCCGTTTTTTTTAAACGACCTAATTTTTCAAGATATTTCCATTGGAGTATAGTTTTAGTTTTTCTCGCCTTTAGGTTTAACATATATATATATATATATATATATATATATATATGGAAAGTGCATGCTTGATTATTCTTAACAACACCAATTATTTCCAATGGCTACCACACATGGTAGATATACTTAGAAGTAAAGGGCTTTATAGAATAGCCATAGGACAAGAAACTAAACCTTTCCGATGATGATAAAGTTCCTAAATGGCAAAATAGCCAAGATCACATGAGGGTTGATAGGAATGTCCATCACCCAAGATCTTCGATTTCACATCCTTGACATTGACACCCCCGATAAAGCCCTAGAAAAGCTAACAATTTTTTGTCATTCAAAATCAAAACAGGCCCACCAACTTGAAAATGAGTTGCTTACTTTGGAGCTCAGTAATTTCTCCTCTATTGAAGACTTTCTTCCAAATTCAAGACCCTTAGACTTCTTTTAGAAGGGTGTAAGGTCAAAAAGGAAGATGGTAGCCCCATATATTGCATTCTTCCTAAGCTTGGCCCTACATACTCTCTATTTGTTTCTCGCCTTCCATTCCACCACAGAGAAGCCGTCATTTCTTCAGAGCCACTCACAAGAATCCCTCATTTAATGCCTTTTGTGATTCTTTGATAAGATAACAAGAAAAAATTTTACATGTTGGTCTTATCACCGCCGGGAAACACTTCTAAGAAATCCTTATCAGCCCAACAACAACCATATCAAAAGAATCCCAAGAAGTAGTATCCAAATATGTATCCTAAAAAACAATGGCCCTAAGCAATTTCAGCTACAAATTGAAAAATCAAATCACCAAAATAATAAGGAAAATAAAACAAAGGGAATAAAATAGATAGACATTGCAACCGAGATGGCCATAGAGAGTCCAAATGTTTTAAGAAGATGGAGGCCTTAGAAGTAGCAATGAAGAAGCACACAACATCAATTTGGAGCACTCTTCACCTTCATCTTTAGGCATGGAACTTTATTTTGTGGTTGTCAATCATTAAGATCTGGTTATGCATTAAATGTATCTTCTTCTTCTCCTTCTCATGAGTGGCGTATTGATTCGAGCTTCTTACCACATGGTTAAAAATAAATCCATGTTTTCTTCTTTAAATGATTGTATCAGTAAAATACATTATGTTGGTGATGATAGATCTCTTAGTGTTGTAGGATTTGGAACCATTCATTCAGATAATGGTTAGTTTAATGATGTACTATGTGTTCCTACCTTGTCATGCAACCTTCTATCCGTTTACGCATAACTCATTTAGGTGAAGGAAAAATCGTATAATTCTCACCTCATGGTGTTGTAATCAAGGACCTCAGACATCCTAAACATATTTTAGCTACCTATTACTGCTGATGATTCCAGAAGGTTGTATAAGTTTGACAAATTTGGGTCATCATCTCTTCCCTCTATTTTTGTTGCTCACAGTTAAGTAATGATGATGTGAGCAAACTTGGCATGAGCGATTTGGGCTTCTGTATCATCACTCTCTTCAAACTCTATGTATGGTGGTGATGGGCCTTCCTATGGCATATTGTTGAGATGGTGTTTTCTCCAGATGTGTACTGAAAACATCATCGATGTTTTGACAAACATGCCTTCGGCACACTTAGCCCCTTTCACAGCTAAAAGTACGTTGGATTTATGTGGTCCAATTCCCCGTTGTTTCTTTCTCCTGGTTGCAAGTACTTGTCGACCTCATTTATGATTTTTCCGTACGCACTTGTGCATATTTCTTAAAACTCAAGAGTGAAGTTTTTAATATGTTCTCGTCTTTAAGGCTTTTGTTGGAGAAATGAATCGGACATCAAATTCTGGGTTAAGATCAAGCAATGGCGAAGAATATGTTAACAACAAATTTATCAACTTCTCGCACTTACCATGGCATTCAATTGGTAAAATATTATTGTTCATACTCCACAAAAAATGGTGTAGTCAGAAGTGAAGAATCACGCCTTAAAAGAAATGGCTAATTGTATGCTTCAATCTAAAGGACTTGGTCTCAATTTTTGGGAAGAAACCATTAACCGTGGAAAATTACACAAAGAAATTGCACTTACCAAGGTTTTAAAGAATATAACCCTACACAGTTTTCTTGTAGCTCAATCAAATCAGATGTAAGTCACTTCTGGTGGTTTTTGAAGTGATGCTTGGGCCCATATTCCGTATGCCAAACATAGAGCCTTAGAACCTAAGAGTGAAAATGTATTTTTGCCGGATATTCTAAGGATGTCAAAGGATATAGACTTCTTCAACCAAAATCCAAAAATATTATCATTAGAAGAGATGTAAAGTTTGATGAAAATATATCATCCCTGTAAGCCTAGTTCGATGGGTGTGCCACCTTAGCCCTGCGAGCTTGATTCGGTATATGTGCCACCTCTCTCTCTCTCTTCTATTTTTAATAACATTCCTTCTAGTTTAGATGATGACAACGAGGATGAAAATCCTCTCCAGCTCTCGTGAAATTTTTCCTTATACTCCACCACTTCCAAGATGGGTCTTATCTACTAGGGATGCAGCAAGTTCTCTTGTGTGACCCTACCGATCGAAGACATACATGTTCTCGTTCGAAAGAGTTTCTTCCGCGCGTTCAAGTTCCAAAAAAAATCGAAATCTCGTAAACCTTGAAGAAGCCTCCGGGTCATCCGCATTGGGGATGAAGTTATGAATGGTTATATCATTCCTTATCGTCAACAATACTTGGGATCTTGTTCTTCTTCAAAAAGGAAGAAAACTTGCTCTGAGCAGTATGGGTTTACAAACAAAGTTTGGACCGTATGGAAAAGTGGATAGACATAAAGCTCGTCTTGTCACTAAAAGTTTTTCACAAGTTGAAGGCATTGACTATACTCAAACCTTTCTCCCTGCTAAAAATGAATTCTATCCACCTTGTTCTTTCCTGTCAGCTTCTCCTTTAAATGGGAGTCCACGTATTGATGTTGTAACCGCTCTACATGGAGATTTGCAAGAAGAAATCCACATGGAACAACCCCCCGGCTTTATCCAAAAAAGCTATAGCCTTTTTTCGCCTTATGAAGTCTCTCTATGGTCTCAAATAAGCTCCTCGGGCTTAGTATGCCAAAATGGAAAGATTTCTTCGTACAATGGCTTTTCTAGGTGTCAGCTCCTAGCAACACCGTTCACACCAAGAAAGTGGGTAATTCCTTCACCATCCTTGTTCTTTATGTTGAAGATATTATCCTTACTAGTATTGATCCAAACCATATAAACCATGTGAAGTATAGCCTCTAAAAAGAAGTTTGAAATGAAAAACTTAGGAGTACTCGCATTATTTCCTAGGTCTTGAAGTCTTGCAATCCAAGTATGCTCGTGATCTTTCACACCACTACATGGAAGACTATAAGCTCCGTCTTCTCCTTTTAGTCCGGGAGTTGCTTTCAACAATCGTTCAACCCCCGAAGTCGATGCTAACACACCGTCAACTTGTTGGTAAAATTTGTATCTAACACATACTTGTTCCGACCTTCCTTTTGTTATTGGTATTATTCTGTTTATGCACCAACCCCATGAAAGTCACCGGAAAGCACCTAAAAAGAATACTTTGACATATTCGAGGTACAACAGAAGCTCAGATTCATTACAAGCAAGGTGACATCTTTCCTTGCTGATTGGTTTCACCGATTCTAACTGTGCCGGTGACCCCCGATGATCGAAAGTCCACTACGGTGGATATGTATTCACTCTTGGTTCAGACCTATTACTTGTTCTTATAAGAAACAAAGTGCTATCTCCCTCTTCTCACAGGCGAGTATTGTGTTGCACGGAAGCCAACAAGAAATCCATGTGGCTCGTCGATCCCCGTTCCGAATTTGGTCTTCATCGTAGCATCCAACATTTATGGATAACTAAAGTGCCATTCAAGAATGTAAAGACCCAGTTCAAACATTAGTGTATAAAACAAATTTAACTCCACATACACTTCATCCGAAAACTCATTCATGATCGTGTTCTTTAAGTGCGTATTGTTCCACCAATGATCAAGTAGTCGATATCTTTATGAAGGCTCTCACAGGCTACACCTACTAAACTTCAATCCATGCCTGGAGTTCAAGAAAGTTGTCATTAATGTAGATAGGTCGACGTTCTCCTTCCTTCTCCTATTGTGTCACTTTTGTAATCTTCTCAATCCTATCCCAAATTTGTTCTGCGGGGGGGATGTTAGGATATTTTGACACATAGGAAATAGGCTCCTTTTTATGTCAATTTTGTAAACTTTATCCATGTTTTTTTAAGGGGGGATGTTAGGATATTCAAACACATAGAAATAGTTAAGAATAAAATTTAGTCTAGTAGAGTTAGGTAAGTGTGTTTCTTTCCATGTACATTTGTAACTTTTTATAATCCGACGGTCACTATCAGTAGTGATCCGATGGTTATCTCTCACCTCGGTATTAATGACACTTGATGGTGGGCTTAACACCGAATTGTCCATGATCTCAACAGACATGGAGGGTCATTTTTCCTGTAACCGTTTATGAGAGAAACATATGTAAGTTTATTTTATATTAACAAATTCCCCCGAAGTGGTCATGTTGGCTCAGTATGCGGACTCGTTTCTCTCTTTTGAGGGTTTTAACCACGTGATTATACCATGCATCGATTTGTGATCAACTTGTGAAAACATGACCTTTAGTTTTTCGATCTACCGAATTTACACTCGTAAATTCTACATGATATATAAGTTAAATTATCATAATAGTTTATAGGCATCAATTGTCCTATGATAACTACTAAAACACTTACATTATATTAATTTAAATGGTTTAAAAAACCATAAAATTACATTATTATTATTATTATTATAAAAAATTATATATGAGTTATACAAATATACATTTTCAAAAATGTGTAAGAATATTCTTAACCATAGACATCCACTTCTTATTTTAACATGGAAATTCTTAATTTGTAATTGACTTTTGTTACAACATTTTTTAAAATTAAATAATTTGAGAAAACACTCTACTAAAAAGAGCAACTAACTTTGAAGATAAAACTTAACTCTTGGAAATTTTAATACTACAATGAATATCTATACATATTCCATGAAAGTTGAATCTCAATATCCATCTAATAATTATTGATATTTAAATTAAAATTTTATGAAACCTATTTTGATTTATGGACATAATAAAAGTGTTTTAGGGGGTTTTTGTCCTTGTGTAACATCCTCGGATAACCTAGTGTGTAAATACGGAGGGTCATTAAATTTTTACCGTATGTAATAATCCAAATTCACTATTCAATGTTCCTTAGCTCACCATTAGATAAAATCATCATCATTGCATTGGGTGAACTTTTAGAAATGGAGTAGTAAATCACATAACTTAACAAACATTGTTGCAACATGTTATCATAAATTTCCTACATCATTTTAATGATTATTTTAATTAGGCTAGTTAATCACACACTTGATAATGTAAACATCACACCATGTAAGGAATAAAAAGCATTAGAATGACACGTAAAATCGCATCATTTAACACTAATGATGTATGCCAGAAACCCCGTAGGAAAATCGACCAAACATTTAATTTTATTAAATGCTCAAACACCAAACACAATAGTTAATATTTTGTGTATAAATATATGTTTTATTCCCGACAAAAAATACATGTTGATTATTGTTTTGTGCAATTCCCCAATGCATATTATTTACAAGAAGTCTAACCCAATGGTTATCTTTCCCCATGCATGCAAACACATATTTATTTTAAAAGACTGTACAACATATTTAGTTATTATTTATGCATAAATGATTATTTCCTTGGAAAACTAGCACAATAATTTATTTCAAGAAATCAAATCTAATAGATATTATTCTTATGCACATAATCATCTATTCTCATTAAGATTATAATGTTTCTTTTATAAATATAATGCATAGGAGTTATAATTTTCTCCAAGGAATTAATAATCAACATTCCAACACAATTTCCATACAATCTTTTCTTTTGGATGAAATAATCCTATTTCTTTTGTATTTTCATAAGAAAAGTTTTCACGATATTTTCATGAAAGATATCACAATTTCTTAAATATTTTTGTGTGGAGGGTGTTCTCGTTATGTAATTTATGATATTGTGAGAATAAACATAGAGGAAAAAACTTCAAAACAACTTTGGAAGTTGGGATCTAGCCCTCACAAATTTTCGTAGAGGGATTCTATCAAATTTAACTTTGTTTAGAGTGAATTAGGCTAGTTATTACCGTATTGATTTTTTTTTTGTTTTTGATCGTTGGTCGATTAAATTGCTATAATTCCATTAGGCTCTAAAGTCTTAAAATTAATCGGTTCTCGTATCAATTTTGAAGAATTCTCGTCAGGAAAGCATAGGTTGCATTAATTGTATATTTTATGATTTTATGGATTATTAAAATAGAAGAAACATAGAAATTAGTAGAAACTGAAAAGAAATGAAGTATTCTAAATTTGACCTCGTATAAAATATGTAAATTGCAAACAACCTATTAGTGTTTAAATAACATATCGTATTCATCACATTTTATGTCATGCGCTTAATATTTAAATACAAAGAAAGGGAAAAAATGAATAACACATTTATAGAAGAAAACATAACCAGTGAGTACACCACATGAATCCTATGAAAATTTCCTTAGTTATCGTATGCTTCCAAAGAATCCTGAAATTACAATACTTAGCATAAATTATATTCAATAACACTAATACTTCAAATTGTGAAGTGTTTATACTAATTTACAAAAAGATTTGCAAAATCGATGTCTCAACCGACAATGTATTTTAAATTATCCAAATTAATAAATCAAACTATTACAAAATAATAGGCTAGGTGGACATGTCGCATCTAGAATTTTAAATTGCTTAGGAGGGAACGATTATGAAGAGACTTATTCTTGTAAGCCAATGATGATGTGTTGGCTCATGCCGATCAAATTTCTGCTCAATCCGTAACTCGCATAATTTATCCCACTAATATTCATATGGGATGGTAAAATTAATTACCTTTGTAGTAAATCTCATCAACTTTTAGTATCCGGATAAAGTGGGTTTTACAACAAAAATATGATTTACTTCATGCCGGATGAAGAAACTATTACCCATAGCTTCAAAAAATACTCTATCTATCATTCGCCTTGATTCTTGCAAATTCTAGAGCCATCTCGGCTCTCTTCGCCTTCCTGACATAATATTCATAATAAATTAACTTATCGTTAATTACAAATAAACAAGGGAGACCCTTCCTTCGTTAAAGGCTCGGGCTTCCGGTAAAGAATTTGTTAACTCGTTATCTCCTCGCACTATGGAATTTTTTCTTCTAGATGAACAACTAGAATCTTCTTAGTAAGAATCCTTCAATTCCAAATTTTTTTTTCCTTTCATCTACTCTGAAATCATCCAATTCATCTATTTTTAGATTTTAGGAACTTGATGATGTCCGTTGTTGTTCTAGCCATTTCTCCCAACTCTTCCTTAATCTTTTGTTATAGAATCAATTTCTCGTTTTTATTAACCTTCTATATAAAGATAATCTAGATGCAGGGCCAAATTTTAGCAATGGATTTCATAAGCTTCCGTACGTATGATTTCCTTAGCTTGGGCCAAGGTATGTACTATTTTAGCTTTTGTAATATTTCAATCAACTTCTAAACTCTTTGTGCTTCTCCCTGGATGAGAAGCTTCTACCCTTGTCCCCATGGTCTTGTAACACTTTAAATCGGTCCTACAATTTCTTATCTCCCTGCGTCTCAATGGGAAATATTTTCAACCTGCCTTAGTCAACTCTTAAACACAATCCGTTGTCCGTGAGTAGAAGTTGTAGCTATAGGAATGGTTATAAGAGAAATGAACATCCAATCAACTCGGACAACTTTGTAGTCCGCTTCCTCTTTTTCTTTGATCATCTTCCATCTCAGTCTCCATCTTTATTATTTGTACATTTTTCTCCGTATGACCCTTCATCATGTTAGTCTTCCTTGCTTCGTCTCCTCAATATCTTTGTTAAGAGGATCATCGCGTCACAACTTGAGTTGTTTTATTGATGTTGCTATGTCAAGATTTTTCTTCCGAATTATCCCCTTCGTAACCTTCATATTTGAGGGATCATACCCTATCTTAACCACTAAACATTGTAAGATTTAATCCTTGTATCCTGAAGAAGAGAAGAAATCTTCTCTCCATTTTTAACTCTAACTAGATATTTGATAAGGAAACCTACAATTTGGAAAGATTTATGGAAGTAATAGCCTTAATTGGAATAAATCATTTCACCTCGTTCTTCTGTGTATCTCCATTTGATCAATGGGATGGATATCCTTTATTTAAAAATTCAAAGGTTATATTCTTGTATGGATGAGGACTTTGGTTGTGGAATTTGGCCCTTAAGGAAGGCTATCTACATCAGACCCTTCTCTCGAATCAAATACTAACGTCAACCTTCTTTTCGTAATTGGAAGTATGTTTCTAGAATTGGGCATAGGTGTTGTTAACACCGGAAAATCGTACAAGAAAAGACGACATTATTTCATGTCGTATTGTATGATTTATAGGGTCAGAGACATTAGAGAATCTCGGAAAGTATTTAAAAATCTCTAAGGTGTTGAGGAAAAATCACGAATTTTGAGCAAGTTACAAAATGATTGCCGCAAAATCCTTCGATAAGAGTGCCTTGTGTGCCTTTTCACTTGAAAGCGCAGAATCTTGGGAGGGCAGTAACTCACTCTTTGGGACAACAAAATTGACACTCCAGACATTGATTCGATACCAAGTCACCTAAGGACAACCACCCAAGCCTCTTTAGGACATCAAAGGGGCACACAATGGAATAAATATGGCACACAATGGAATCATCCCCTCTCTCGAGGTCACCATCCATAATGTACGGTAGAGAGGGATGGAGGATTTGAATCCTCCATATAAAGGGCCACCAAGAGATGAAAAAATTGAGAGTACATTGTTATGCTAGCGAGAATTTCCCAAGCAATACTAGCAGTGTATCCTAAGAAGAGATAGAGGAATCAATTGTTGGCCATCCAACAACTTCAAATTCAACGTAGTCTAGAGAGGGATACTTTCGCCAAGGCAAGCTTTGAAAAAACTACATCCTTGCATTGGGAACTTAGAACCCCAAGTTCTAAGGGCCCCTTAGTGAGTGGGTTAAAGTTTCGTCCTCATTTCCTACCAACACTCAAAGAAGATGGAACGTAAGCATCATCGTTTGATTACCGTAGTTGTTTGACTCTATTTAGAGATTTTATCCTCATTTTTTTAGCTTTTGTTTAATTTTTATGTTTGAATATACATATTTCCTGTCTATCTAAAATGTTTATGTTCTATGATGTTCCATTAAATTTCTACCCATATATTTTCTACCTATGACCAATAACTTAAGAGGGTAAACATCACCCATTAATTTGGTGTTATTTTGTACATGCATGCACCAAACACACTAAACAAAGGATTGGAGACTCCACTAACGTTTATTTCCAAGATTATTTGGTTGTGCCTCTTCGTAGACCTATGTCTATGTCGTGGTCGTGCTGAAATTTCCCTTTTCTCCCTTTTAGTCCCTACCATCCCAAGTGACAGACTAAAGTCGAAAACTCCAAAAATTAGTTTTACAGAATTTGCACGCTTTTCCGTAGAGGCATGCCCAAGGTACATTTAGAGCTGACTCCTGCACAAACATCACAGATGTTGCAAATGTACCTTTTGCACACAAAAGATCGAATGAGAAATTTCTCCCATATTTCTATCTTTTCCTTCTTTTAAAGTTCATGACAGCCCATAATACATCTCGCCAAAGATTGGTTGAGGTACCCCCGCAACTCTGCTAAAGCTCACTCTTAGCTACTCTAGGTAGGCTTGGTGTAATGTTCCTCAATTACCTCAATTTTTTTTTTCTCTATATTTATAAGCTCAATGCATTTACCCCTCAGATATAATAATTCTAATTTTCTCATTTAACTTCTTGATATTTATTTGGAAATACCTCTTTCCATTTTACTATATTAATGTTTTCTATATCAAAGTACTCCAAGTAATGTAATTGGTTACATAGATTCTTTTTCCACTCCTATACTCCCGCATAAAATCCTTCTACTTTTCCCATACTCCTTCGTTACCATACACATTAAATTACATAATACCATATATCCAATTATGATTATACATAAATGTATTATATATCCAACTGCCACTATATATACATCATAGGACCTAGTTTAACTCTTCCACACACACCATACAAATATTTTTGATGGTCTTTATAAATGCCAAGTAATGAAATTCTTCATTACATCTTATGTTTACGTTTTAAATATCTACATACTCACATTATAATAGCCTCATAAAACATGAAATCTACCCATCGCATGTGTACAAATCGATCCATTCAACTCGATGGTGGCCAACGTTTATGAGTTTAATTCTATTGCCTCAAATTTTTCCATAAGGCTCGACTTCTCCCCTTTGAGAGATCTTTCATTGGTACTTTCTATGGATTCAAATGTTTTGGATAAAGCGTACCGATGATTAAGACGTGTAATGATCTAAGGCGATTTCAATTTTCCCTATTAAACGTTTTGGTACTTGTATGTAAATTTATTTATGAAGCCCTCAGCTTCGCTATCCCCGTACTACCTCCGTTTGCTATTTTATTGACCCTTCTTGATATTTGACTCATACCGATTTTGATTTTAGCACTTATGACATAGTCAAGTGACGTATTAATTTCTTTGTCTATGGATTTGGGAAACCTCCGTTCCTGCCCACTAGACTTAATGTTTCTGTACATACTGTCGTATTGAGCCACATGTAAGGTTATGATTTTTCCTAGGGTTTCGATTTATCCATGGTATATCATGTTCACGTTTTTTGGCCATTTGTATTCATTTACTCATTCGCCCATTACGTCCGAAGACCTTCCTCTCGCAGCCAAACGACGAGATATCTTAGGTCAACTCTTTGTCATTTACAAGCGTGTTTTTATAAGCGCCCCGCCCTCTCCAAACTCCGGTAATGCATTTTTTTTTCAATCTCGCTTTATTTTTTATTTTTCCAACGACCGTGTATATAGAGTATATAGACATTCGATTCGAAACTATTTACTTCTCCCCATTTTCACTTATTTCACTTCTGTAGTTTATGGTATTTATTAATACCAATCATTTTCTCTAACATAAATGTTATAACCGGTATACGTATGGTTTCGACCACTAGGCATGGAATAATCTTCGCCCTCTTATATGGTAATGGCTTATTCCCACGCAAATCATTTTTATGACTACTTAAATTAGTTTGATTTCTATTAATTTGTACTATGAGACTAACCCTAATTCAAGGCGTATCTCCGTGAAAAGGTATGAAGGTTTTTTTCGCTTTCATTTCCTCTTACGTAATGTCCATTTTGACGAATTTCCTCATCTTCGTTTAGAGTTCGATTTTGGTATACTGGCCTCTAATCGTGCCTTCCGTATCATGACAGTATGAGTTAAAATAATTTTTTTTCCTACTTGTTATTAGATCTACATGGAAAAATTTTTCCGTCCTTATCATAAATTCCAACCATTGTAACCAAAGCTGGTGCCGAAAATAGAGGAGCGTATATGCCTTTCTCGTTTAAACATTTTCCCTGGCTTCTTTAACTTATATTTAGTGAGGCTAATATCCGAGTATAATATTACTCTTTCACATGTCACTGCGAACTGCTCGCCCATTCATAGTATTAAACCACTGTGGTGCAACCATTATCGTTCACCTATCTTATTATATAATAACTTCACTTATTCTCGATTGATGGACTGTGGAACTTTCTACTATTTTTTTTGCCGTAAGGGTACCTTGATATGATAGCATCACTTTTTTTGTTTTATTTAACAATTATTTTCGAGGTCTTTATATATGTACGTATATATATACTTTACTAAGATGGTATGAAATAATTTTTATTTACCCTTTTTTATAGGTATTTGTGATTATCCGTTAGTTCCCTCTTTTTATTTTCGCCTTCGATAAGGTTCCCGTTGTCAAAGTTTAACCATAAAATATCTCTGCTCTTTATGGAAATATTTCCTTTCGTAAATATATATATTTTTATTCAAAAAATACGTATATAGTTTATGAATATATATATCTATATGTTTGGGATATCAAAATTAAGTTAAGTAAATTTATAACCCCGCAAAGATTAGCACAAGATGTGCTTAACTTTGTAACCGGAGAAAGGCTATCTCATCTTTTCAATATATCACTTAGATTCTATAACATCTCATTAACATTTGCTACAGATTTCATGATAACAAAAGACATTTGATAAGAAATTTGTTTCTACCATTATGATCCGGATTTAATTGAACTCTTTCCTCGTTAGCTATACATTATGCCCGATACATTTTCTTATTTGTAATAGTACGATCCGTATCGTTATTAATTATTTTCAATAATTTACCTCCGAATTAACCCTCTGTATTACCCTAGAATGTAGAGGTTTATTATTATCGTAAAATATCCATAAAATGTTTTAGTATATACTTAGAATAGATTCCTTCCCTAACACTTTTCAACTACTATAAATTAATCTCGCATTTGATTTGATTCAGACATTAGTATACAATAAGAATCTATACTATTGGAATACTTCGTATTTTAATTTTCCGATTTCATTTAATTATATTCCTAATAGCAATTGTATTTTCCTTGGTGCTTAGATCATATGGTAGATTTTTTTTTCTCTCTTCTCGTAGTACTATATTATTTCAACATAATAGAAATCGTTTATCGAATGAATTTATAGTTCTTAAAATTAACTTTCCTCTACATGTGTATATAAAGTTACATATATCATCACAAATACATTGCTTCAGAAAGCTAAAAGATCTTTCCGTTTCATATAACTATTCATTTTAGAAGAAATTTAAAGTTATACTTTAATTATTCTAGGGAATTAGTTTAATATCTCCATATTTAAACCAGAATATGGTTTAGAGATTCTCGTTGATATTATTCCTTAGAATCTATTCCTAATACAATACGTAAATTTAGAAGATTTATTTTCTCTATTTAACTTTGTTAAAGGTATGAAATAACAACCCTCGTAAAAATTTAATTGAACATAATGTACCACAACATTTATTCATATTGTACCACAACATCTATTGTAAACATTCTCCTAATTTTAGAGTATACACTTCGATGACTAGTCCTCCCAACCGTAGAGTCCCTCCGTCTCCGTGACTCACCCACAATCCGAGATCCTCTCCCAATGTATCAACCCCAATTTATTCAAGTAGCTTATTTAAGTTTATTCTTCCCTAAAGCCTCGCTTTCTAATTTCGCGTCTAGAATTTTAATGCTTTTATTCGTTTTTCCCCAGTTTCCTTATTTAGGGACTTTAAAGTTGCTTTCTGATTTTTCCAAATTTTTACCTCTTCCCAACCACTTCCACATCATTGGGGAAATTTAGATTTTTCCTCAAAAAATCTAAATTAGAATTTAATTCTTTTCAAGGCTTTTTGAAATATTTTTGGGGAAAATCTTCGCCTCTTTCCATACCTCATGGATTAGGCAAGTGATCCCCAAAATCTCATTTACTCATCATGCACAGCACATTATATTTTTTCATAAAGAAATAATTAATTACATCCACACAATAATTATCCATTGGGGTCCACTCCCCATTGGACCTAAGTTCAAATTTAACTTGAAAAGATAAAACTAGGGGTGTTAGATATTCTCTCTAAAAAACAAACACCACCCTCGGTGTTAACAACTAACTACTAGATTTCATTTTTGAAAATAGATATGGATATTTTTCCATCATCTCAAATTTTCTCTTTCCCACGTAGCTTCTTTAGCAAAGAAAGGCTTTCACCACACCTTTACTCTTTGCCATCGTTCTGCTTCTCAATTCAATTTCTTTCTCTCCAATATTTGAAGCGGCTCCGGAAGGAACTCCCCTTCTCTCCGGTTCCAATTCGTATCACATTCTCCAATCAACAATGTCAAAAGCATCATGTACATATATTTTTAATAACGAAACATGAAACACATCATGAAATTTAACATAAGTGTAACGCTAGTCAGGAAGTCATTGGTCCCACCCCTTCTAACACCTCAAAAGGCCCACAATATCTAGATCCAATTTTGCACAACTTCCGCATAAAGTGTGCTCTTTTCGGGTTTAATACGTAGATACACATGATCAACCACTTTGAACTCTCGATGCACTTCTCTTATCAAAGATAGCTTTTCTCGTCGATCTTGTGTCAAGTTTTGGTGTTTCTTCGTATTTGTTTGACAACTTTTCCATTTCTTGTAGAGTATCCGGCCCTAAGACTAGCTTATCTTTAGGTTGGTTCCAACTTAAAGGAGTACGATGATTTTCCGTAGAGTGCTTCAAATGGACTCATTTCGATGGAGGATTGATAGTTGTTTTTATAAGCTAATTCGAATAAATGAAAGTAGTCTTCCCATTTTGATGGCCTATCCATCACATACATTCTCAAGATATCCTCCAAAATCTGATTTGTCTTCCGTTTCGCCATCCATTTTAGGGTGATAAGCAAGACTAAAATTCAATTCTAGTGCCCATGCCTCAAACAAGAATTTTCCAAAAGGCGGCCGTGAACTTAGCATCTCTATCTCAAATAATCATCTTTGAGACTCCGTGTAACCTTACTATTTATTTTAGGAACACATTTGCTACTTGGGTCGCCTAAAAGTAGATTTTAAGGTGCATGTGAAGTGTGAAGCCTTTGTTAAAGTATCTACCACTAAATACCATCAATTTCCAGGTCATGCTAATATTTTGTTCCGGGTAACCCGCATAAAATCTAGAAATGTTGTCCCATTTACATTATGCAATTGCAAATGATTTAAAATACCAACTGATGCTAATGTTCAATCCTTCTCTTACCGCTGACATTCCATGCATCTAGATAAATAGTTTTTCACATCCTTTTTCATTCCTTTCGCCAAAACAATTTCTTCTTCAAGGCCGTAGCATTTTTTGGCATTCCTGATGTCCTAAATATGGTTGTTTATGATATTCATCTAGGATTTCTTTTTTCAAAGAATCCACATTGGGGATGTACAACTGTTTCTATAGCAGATCATCCCTTTCTAGTTTTGGGTGTATTCAACCATTTCTTTTTTCAACATTTTCTACTCAGAGATTCTCACAGTTTGAATCTTGATCTACTACCATTTTAACTAGTTCTTCTAAGTCAAAACTAGCACTACTCCCAATGCCGCTTATGTTTTGGCGCGCACTTTTCCAGCGCATCAGAAATTTTGATTTTTCCTTGATATGTTTTATGTCCATATCAAATTCAATTTAAAACATCCATCCGGGCCCGTCGAGCATTCAAATTCTGCTTGAGAAAAAAAAATACTTTCTGAGACTAATATGATCCGTCATCAATGTAATTTTTTTTCCAAGAAGATAGTGTCGCCACATCTTCAAGGCATGAATTACAGTAGCGAATCCTAGATCAAGGCTAATCGTAATTCGTTCATGTTTCTTAAGTTTTTGCATTCATATGCAATGACAAGAATTTTCTTGCAGAAACTCTCCCAATCCTTCTCTACATGCATCCGTACACACAAATTTTTTTGTTAGGATCCGTAATTTTCGCATAGGGGCTATAGTAAGTTTTAATTTAGTTGTTCAAAGTTGTTTTGGCATTTTTCATCCACTCAAATTTGGTGCCTTTTCTCTCAGAAGTTATGATATGCTATCAGCAGAATATTTCCACAAACTCAATAATAACTTGCAATCCCATAAATGATCTTACCGCCGAAACATCGCCTGGCAGCACCGTCATATTCTCTACTGTAGCCTTTAATTTCTGTGGTCAACACACCAATCCTTGTTCAAAATGATATGCCCCAAATATTGAATTTTGTTTTTATAAAATTCACATTTCATCGAATTTGGCATATAATCGGTTTTATTTCGAAGTTTTTAAACTATCTCTTAAGTGTTCTTTAGCTCTTTCCTCACTTTTTGAATAGACTAGAATATCATCTATGAACACTAGTATGAATTATCTAAGGCTTGTTCAAAACGTTGTTCATTATGCACATAAAAGTGACAGGGGAATTTGTCAAACCAAGAGGTAGGACTACAAATTCGCAGTGACCATACCGTTCGAAAAGCGCTTTTACTAATGTCTTCTCCCACTATGAGTCAAGATAACAAGTCCTCAAATCAACTTTAGAGAACATTGAATCCCCTCTAACCCGATCAAAAATATCATCTATTTTGCGTAATGGGTAACTTTTTTTTATTGTCAAATTACTCACGGATGGTAGCTAATGCACATTCTAAAGGTTCCATCCTTGTTTTTCACGAACAACGGTGTCTCCCCAAGGGGATACACTCATTCCTGATGTAAACTTTATCCAGTTACCCTGTAATTGCATTTTTAGCTCCATAAGCTGTGGGGCTCATTTGATAAGGTGCTCGAAACGGGTGTTGCTCCTAGCACCAAATCGATCGAAAAGTCAACTTCTTTGGGGGGAAGATGAGGAATTTACCCTAGAAAAAATTCTTAAATTCTTTACCACCGGTAAAGTGTCTAGCAATTTTTCTTCGTGTTGTTGTCCTAATTATTCAATATGTACAACATATACTTGATATCCTTTTCTAGTTGTTCTTTTTAATTGCAAGAGTCGATTTTTTGTCTTACGTAGATTGGTTTTGGTTTTTCTCTTTGAGTATAAAGGGTCTCCTTCTCATCTATGCAATGTAGAGTTTTATCCTAAAAATTCATCATAGCCTTTATCTTTTCTATGTACCATTCCTATCAAAGAAATAATATGAGCCTAAGGGAAGAATGTTTAAATTTTCTTCTATCTAAAAATCATTTAATTTAATTGCTATTCGAGGTAAATTATGAGTTACTTTTTCTCTTTGTGCCAGTACAACTCGGAACAACCAAGATTGTCGAAATTTTTCAGTTTTGAGATTGTACTTTCACAATCAGGACTAATGTAACCTTAAAGAAGCACCCGGATCAATTAAAACTCAGAAGCCGATTGGTCAGCAATATTACCTTCCATCTCGACCATAGTAGCCTCGTGTTCTTCTTGTCGATTCTCCAATGCCGCATCGATAGTGGCATATTCCTTGCTATGTCATTCACTATGGTATATTCTCTATCTCTCATAATCATCCGAATATTTCTTGTGATGCTCCTCAATAGATGAGGTTCCCTCGCAACCCCAACATTTCAAAGGCTCCCACATTTTAATTGTGCCTTCTTCTTTATTATCTCCATCTATTCTTTTGGTTCAACTCGGGCCTGCCAGCTTTGAATTTCCTTTGGTTTGTTAAATTTCTTCCACTCATGATCCCCACAGTTCTTCAAGCAAGCTCGGTTTCGCTTTCTTTCCTTTGAATTCACCCTTGTTTATCCATCTTTTCTCATGTCTACTTTTTCATTTAACCGCCGCTAGCATAATCTAGCTTTTCCTCACCACTTCATCCATGGTTTGGATTATCGAACTCTATTTTCTCCCGTACATACAGGAAAACAACAAAAACCTTTTAATTTTGCTTTCTCTTCACGACATACGGACATACCTTAAAATTTGTAACTTGGTGACAAACTCATCTATGGTGAGTTGTCCTAATCTCTAGTTCGTGGAACCTATTTTCTTTATTATCATAATAGAATTGCTCTCAAATAGTGGTTTTTAAACTTGACTTGGAAATCTTCCCAAGTCACTATTTTTCTCTATCAATGGCATTAAAAATTTTGTTCTCTCCCACCACAAGGTAGCTCATTCTCGCAATTGGTAGATAGCTAACTGCCTTCGGCATTGCTTTCATATTCATAGACCCGAAAATACTTAATCATATTCAATAGCCATGCCTCAACATCTTCCTCTTTTTCTCCATCATGAGTGGAGGTTTAATTCTTTCGGAATTTCCCCGTAATTCCTTCTTCTATTTGCATTCAATGTATAGTAGTGTCATCTTCTCGAATCATCTAAGAACTTTCCTTCTTCTTTACAACCTCACCTTCTTGGCCGTTCCCGCGAGGTCGCTTATCTTGCGAGATTTTCCCTCGTCCCTCACCGGCTAATGACAACTTATCATTCTCGTCTTTCTCGTTAGCTCGGCCACATCCCATTGTAACTTGTACAACATAGCCATCAAAGTAGCATTGGGATCTACGTATATTCCATCACCCGCATCAACATAAATTTCATCTTCTTTTAGCTATTGATTTTTCGCCTCGTACCTTTGTACACTAAAACAAACCAAAGATCAAGAATTTTTTTTTTTTTCAAAATCAATTTAATTTATAAAGGAGCACAACAATAGCCCAACTTTTCTAACATGGGCTCGATACCATTTGTAATTTTCCTCAATTACCACAATTTTTTTTTTCATATTTATAAGCCTCCACTTATCGCTCCCGTTGTATATAATAATTTAATTTCCTCTATTTAACTTCGATATTTATTTGGAAATACCTCTTCCATTTTACTCATTGATGTTTTCTTATATTTCAAAGTACTCCCAGTAATGTAATTAGATAGATTCTTTTTTCCACTCCTATACCCCCGCATAAAACCCTTTCTACTTTTCCCATATTCTTCTTTGTTACCATACACATTAAATTACATAATACCATATAGTCCTAACCGTGACTATATATACATCGTAGGACCTAGTTTAATCTCTTCCACACACACTGATGTGCCTATTTTTTATGGTCTTTATGTAAATGAGAAGTAATGAAATTCCAAACTACATCTTATGTTTACTGGTTTAAATATCTACATACTCACATTATAATAAATTTCATAAAACTTGAAATTCCACCCGCTTCTGATGTGTACAAATCGATCCATTCAACTCGATGGTGGCCAAAGTTTATGACTTTAATTCCTCATGCCTTAGATTTCTCCCATAAGGATTGATTCCTCTTGAGAGATATTTCATTGTACTGTGACTCAAAAATTGTATGATATGTACCCATGATTAAGATGTTTAATGATCTAAGGCAATTTTCGTTTTCCGCATTAAACGTTGGGTACTGTAAGATAGAATTATCATGTCACATTTTCTTATCCCCGCATCGCCTCCATTTGTTATTTTATTGATCCTTCTCAAGATTTGACTCATACCGATTTTGACTTTAGCACTTGGCGATATCATGATGAATTTTCATCTATGGATTTAAAACCTTCTTATTCCTACTTCACTGTACTTAATGTTTCAGACGTAATGCCGATGAGGCCACATGTAAGGTTACGATTTTTCCTAGGTTTCGATTTATCCATGGTATATCATGTCTACATTTTCTAGCCATTTGTATTCATTTACTCATTCACACATTACATCCGAAGACCTCCTCTCGCAGCCGAATGACGAGATATCTTAGGTCGACTCTCTATCGTTACAAGTTTTTTTTTATAAGCGCCTACTTCTCCAAACTCGTAAACTCCAATTTTTTTTTTCAATCTTATTTTATTTGTTATTTTTCCAACGATCGTGTATATAGAGTATATAGACATTCGACTTGAAACTATTTACTTCTCCCCATTTTCACTTATTTCACTTCTAGAGTTTATGGTATTTAATAATACCAACTATTTTCTCTAACCCGTATCGTTATAACTGGTATATGTATGGTTTCGCCCGCTAGGCATGGATTAATCTTCACCTTCTTATATGGTAATGGCTTATTCCCACACAAATCAATTTTATGACTACTTAATTTAGTTTGATTTTGGTTTAATTTGTACTATGAGACTAACAAATTCAAGGCGTATCTCTCATGTTGCAGGTATGAAGGTTTTGCTCCCTTTCATTTCCCCGTAATGTCCATTTTGACGAATTTCATCTTCGTTTAGAGTTTGATTTCTATATAATAGCTTCTAATCGTGTCTTCTCCGTATCATGCAGATGTATGAGTTAAAATAATTTTGTTCATGTCATATCGGATTCACATGGAAATTTTTTTTCCGTCCTTCTTAACGTAAATTCCAACCATTGTAACTAGGTTGGTCTCGACAAATCAAGGAGTGTATTTACCTTGTTTAAATATTTTCCCCGCTTATTTAAGTTATATCTAGTCGTGCTAATATCCGATGATATTATTACTCTTTTCGCATGTTAATGCGAACTTCTCGTTCGGGCCTATTCGTAGTATTAACCATCATGGTGAAACCATTGTCATTCACCTATCTTATTATATAATAATTCCACTTATTCTCGATGGACCGTGAACTTCTACTATTTTCGCCGTAAGGGTACCTTCATATGATAGCATCACTTTTTTTGTTTTATTTAACAATTGCTTCCGAGGTTTTATATATGTATATATATTTATATATATATACTTTTACCGAGATGGTATGAAATAATTTTTATTTACCTTGGCAGTGTATTTGTAATTATCTCATAGTTCCCCTTTTTTATTTTCGCCTTCGGATAAGGTTCCCATTGTCAAAGTTTAACCATAAGATATCTCCTCTTTATGGAAATACTTTTTCGTAAATATATATATTATTATTCAAAAATATAGATATAGTTTATGCTTTTGAATATATATATGTATATGTTCTGGGATATTAAAATTTAAGTTAATTAAATTTATAACCCCGCAGAGATTAATTAAGAAGACGTGCTTAACTTTGTAATTGGAGAAAGGTTATCTCATCTTTTCAATAAATCACTTAGATTCTATAACATCTCAATAATATTCGCTACGTTACCTTCATGATAACAAGACATTTGATAAGAAATTTGTTTCTACCATTATGATCCGGATTAATTGAATTCCCTTTCCTCGCAATGACATTATGCCCGATACATTTTCTTGGTAATAGTACAATCCATATTGTTATTAATTATTTTCAATAATTTACTCGAATTAACACTCCGTATTACCTTAATGTAGAGGTTTATTATTATCAAAAAATATCCATAATGTTTTAGTATATAATTTATGGTATCGTATTCCTTCCCTAACACTTTCAACCGTTATAAATTAATTCACATCTGATTTGATTCGTATACTAGTATACAATAAGAATCTATACTATTGGAATACGTATTTTAATTTTTCGATTTCATTTAATTCTATTCCTAATAGCAATTTTATTTTCTCTACGTAGCTAGATCATATGGTAGATTTTTATTTTTTTCTTTCAGAGTACTATATTAGCTCAACAGAATAGAAATCTTTTGGCCGAATGAAATTTATAGTTCTTAAAATTAAATTTCCTCTCGCATGTGTATATAAAGCGATGAGAGTATCACTATAGTTCACTACTACTTTGTGAAAGCTTCTAGAATCTCCTTGCTCATATAACTATTCATTTTAGAAGAAATTTCAAAGTTATACTCTAATTATTCTAGGAATTAGTTTAATATCTCTAGATTTAAACCAGAATATGGTTTATAGACTCGTCGATAGTTTTCCCTAGAATCTATTCCTACTAAAATATAGAAATTTAGAAGATTTATTTCTTCTATTTAACTCTCGCTAAAGGTAAGGACAAACCTTTAGGAAATTTAATTCAACATACGCACAACATCTATTCATATTGTACCACATCATATATTGTAAACATTCATCAATTTTAGAGTGCATACCACTTCGCCGATGACTAGTCCTCCCAACTATAGAGTCCTCTCCGTCTCGTGACTCACCCCGCAGTTGAGATCCTCTCCCGTAACAGACCCAACCCCCAACTGCTCGAAGTAGCTTATTTAAGCTATTCTCTCCCAAATCCTATTTCTAATTCTCGCGCTCCGCAATTCCGTGACGTTTTTATTCCCCGTTTGCCTAGGCTTCCCTTATTTCTTAGGGACTTTAAAGCTACTATGCTTTTCCAAAGATTTTTACCTCTTCCCAACTACTCTCCACATCATTGAAATTTTAGATTTTTCCTCAAAATCTAAATTAGAATTTAATTCTTTCAAGGTTTTTTTGAAATATTTTTTGGGGAATGTCTTAGCCTTCTTTCCATACCTCATAGATTAGGCAAGTGATCTCCAAAAGTCTCATTTGGTCATCATGCACAAAACATCTCTTATTTATTTTTTCATATAAATAAATAATTAATTACATCCACACAATAATTATCCATTGTGGTCCACTCCCCTTTGAACGGGAAGTTCAAATGTCTAAGTTGAAAATATAAAACTTAGGGGAGGTGTTACACTCGGGTGTTAGTTTTATTTCAAGTTGATTTTTGCAAAGTTCACACATAGTTTAAGTAGGGGGAAATTAACTTGCATTTCAAAAAAAAATTATGTTTTTTCAAATTTAGTTACCAACACACCCAGATAATTAGCCAAAGTAAGTGGCCCACTTCCATGCATGCTTAGCTAATTCCCTTTTCTAGTGTAAAACTCATTAGTTTAGTTCAATTTTTTCACTAGGATTTTGGGACCATGATAGAATTGTCGATAGAAGGGTAAGTAATCTTTGTTGCCTTTGCAATACGATAATTCTCTATTCACAACTCACCATCTCCCGTAGTTGATCGTTATGTATTAACCGGGAAAAATAGAAAGCGACCCATATCCGCACATGTTTTTCTTTCAAGCAAGGAACAATAGAACATAGTTTAATAGTGTATTTTGAAAAGGATCATCGCATATCCACACGTTCAAACCATGTGATTTTTCACTTTTTTTCATACACATCCACGTACTAAGTAAAGCAAAGACACCTAAAACGAACTTAACAAATCCCGTCGTTAAATTGCGCCCACAGTGGGCTACAATAGAATTTATAGTCTAAGTTAGGACAAAGGGGGTAGGCATCCAAGAAGTTGTATCGATCATTCTTCATCTTGGAACATGGTGCTGATTATTTAGGGATATTTTAAATCCACCTATCACCCCATGAAAAAGAAAACTCGAGCGTGAAAGAGACCCATTTTAGAGTGGGTTAGGCTTAGGCATAGTGCATGTCATCTTAGTTAGGTGGCTACCTAACCCGACCGATACTGTACCGTTAGTCGAATTACCAAGAAGCCCAAGACCCGAAGGCTCACATGGGACGGTGGTACTTAATGGCCGTACCAGTAATCCTTTCCTATAGGCATATACAAGAGCACCAGATCCTCTACCCCAACCTTGTGATTTTCTTCAACCGACTCGTGTCGTCGCCAACTCATACGAGACGTTAGCCACTGGGGCCGCAAGATATCTTCCCAAGCCTCCACTACATTTGAGTGTGTGAGGATGATTAGGGCTTCTAGGATTTGAGTATCATATACAAACAAACAAAACAACATTTTTTGATCGATTGATCACATAGGATTAATTTAAAGGAAAATTTATTTTATTTTTGCTTTGTTTTATGTAAGCGATCAAAATTTTTCTTTTGATCATAATCTCTATCCTCTCAAATATTTCCAAATCCGTACCCATTTTAATACTCAGAACGACCCAATGGGACCTCATCGATATGTCTTTTGGACCTCCCCCCATTACCGGGATGGATTCTAGGTCTTTCGCCATTTAGGCGTCAAAGACGAACGTTGCGACCATTATCGATTTTTCCTTTATTAGGGGCATCCTGCTGTGAACACTAGTCGGTCTCCCATCGCCACACCACATACCACTCCTCCCACAACCCCCTAGAGGGCAAAGTTGTTCTACCCATTTGAGAAGTCACCAACACACAAGAAGGCATGTCACAGACAAACCCTCTTCCTGCAACTGCACGATAAGCTTTTTCACAAGTTGCAATGGCTATAACCTCATGCTCACTTTTTAGCTTGCGGAATATACCAAATTCTAACCAAGTTGAAAATGACCTTATTGCACACAACCCCATATCACCTTCATGCCCGCGAAGCCCTTCGAACATTCCAAATTTTGAAGGAAAGTAAGGTATGACCCAGAAATCATGCCAAGACTTTCACTCTCGTGATGATCGAACAAACATCATCGACAACACTATTTGACTAAGACTATTTCAAGGCATCATGACATGAGTAGCAATGAAATGGTATGCGGAGCAACCCTCTACTACACATGGAACCTTTAGCGCCCTCTCCACCGCGTTCCTCACATATATCTGCCACTTCCATCCAACATGATTCTGGAATGGAATTTCGACACACATTAGGCAAACCCCCACCATCCATATCTCGCACCATCTCAAGGAATGGTGGTGACGCTTTCTACATTTATGTAAAGCCAAACTCGACACTGGTACTATTAGACCTATTCTAAAACTCTCACCGCAGTAGATTTCGAACGTATGTGATGCAACCAAGGCCCATATCTCAAGAGGACGCCACTCGTAAAGGCCCAACAACTCGAGTTGATTTATACGCAATGTGATAAATTTACAATATCCTGTCGAATGCCATCGCACACAACCCCAGATACAGTATATATTTAGAGGCAATTGTCACATCTCCCTCTCTCGTACTAAATTTTTTATTTTATTTTTATTTTATTTTATTTATTTTTTATTTTTTATTTATTTATTTATTTATTTATTTTTTTCCAGGTGAAATTTAACTGTTCATCTTTACCTTTCCCACCTTCATCTCCTTCCTTTCAAGGAAAGACATAAAATTAAATAGAACATAATAAACTTCTAACACATTGACAAAAGTTAACTATATTTATCGTTTTGCTTCATCCCATTTTACTTATTCCTGCATGTGCAACTAATCATATGATGATTCTCATAGAAGGTGAAACATAGAATGCCACTCCACCAATTTTTTTCATTTTATTTTTAAATCAAATGTGATCGATAGCTACAGATCGAATTCTTTAATGAATTCCATAGGTTCAGACGATTTTTTCAAACTACGTATTGCTCAATTTGATACGTTTATTTTATTCCCCGATCATTTCTTTTCTCGATGCCAGTTTGGGAATTTATGTTTTTATTTAGTGTTTCAACCACTCCCGTACTATTCTTTCGTATATGGCCGATAACCGCACATCGGTAGGATTTGAATTTCGATTTGTCAAATGGGACGTTATGGCCTCCCCTTTTCGCATTCAATCTCTCTTGCTTCTCCACAAATTTTGGATTGAGATGTATACCATTTATCTCCGAACTCTCGAATACCGATCACGCTATTATGTGTACGATGGGTTTGAATAAATAATTTAAAATATCTTCTTGGGCTGGATTAATATTTATTTAAGATCACGCGGTGTATGAATTTAATGTTACAACCTCTCGGATTTTTGGATGTACTCTCCTTAATCTGGCTCGGTCGCAAATCCCAACCGAGTTCATTCATACGATTATCCTTGCCGCCGGACGGGCCGATTTTAATGGAGTTAGGGTTTCCTACTCCGTTATTAGCTCCGTTTTTCATCTCCTGCACTTCATTTTTTCTTCCGGGTGGCGTTCGTCGTTTCCCTCTCGGACTATTTTGTACGTGATTGACATGTCGAGGTTTTCACTCAAAGACTCGTTCATTCGATCAAAGTAGGTATGATTTATTTTTCATCTAAGCTATTGATTCGTGAGTAGTGCTTGTTAAATCTTCGTTCTATTATGGAGCAATTTCCATGAACGATTCTACCCGCTTGTTTCCCTCGCTCGGTTTTTGCTCTACCGCAATCGTGTAGAATTGAACCCCACGATGGCGTTCGGAATTTCTTCACAACACTACTACAACAATTGTGAAAAAATAGGTATTATTGTTTTTAGTCAATGGTTTTCTTCTCTCCGTCTTGCATACATTTTCATTTGACTAGTTGAATGGAGAATTTCGGAAGAGTATATGTCATTAATACTATTTCTATTTTGCCCTATTTCCTGGTAAATTTTCTATTAACCCTTAACGACTTAGGTGTTCTTACAGAACTCACGATGGAGAATAGGGGCTTTGTACAGCATGCGGGCACTGTCGATTTCTTGTCATGTGACAAGATAGCCACTGTGCTTCTGAAACCCAATTCAAAGTTTGTAGAGGTTGGCTTATATCTTTCTCGTTGAGCAAATGCATTTAACTCTCCCCTTCTCGGGGCCGTGTTCGTTTGGGGAGTATTGATCCGGCGTTCCTTGCGATACCCTGTATACGGTATACTTCTGCTTTTTTTTTCAACTGCTCTAAGGACAATTTTCTATTATGGGTCGGGCCTGCCGAATAGAAACATTCTCGTTCCTTTCTGCATATAAATTTCCGCTATGGCAGAGGTTGCTAACTTTTCGTTGTTTCTCGCGACTTCATTCGACTTATTTCCTTCGTTCGTTATTGCACAAACAAATTTTCCAACGATCTTCGTACGATTGTCTCATGTTGCTATAGAAAGTATTTAAATTTGTCTATATTTTTATAGCCGCGGACATGCGGTTGGTGAGGACGTTTACCCCTTATGAGTTCCACTCGAACGTTGCGACTAAGCTCGCCGCCATTTCCTCTCGTGCGTGTTTATTTCTCGAGCTCACCCTACTAAGGGCGAAGTGAATCTCCTTCGAAGTGACTCACAATTTTATTCTAATTTGGCACCATTACTACCGTTGGATACGCGCATCGCCCTCGTTTCCGTACGAGTTAGGCATCAATTCCCGAACCGAGTCGTATGAATATTTTCATCTTGCTTCGTGTTCCTTTGGTTTGGTTTATAGTGTAAAATAGGATTTAGTATGGAATGTGGTTTTTTTTTATGGTCTTCATCCGAATCCCTCCCCGTTTGTTCGAATATATTATGCGCAGAAATCTCTTTTATTTTTGAGTTAATAGTTATCAACTCATAACATACTTCTATTTCTCTTTAATGCTAAAGGAGTATGTTAATGTTCGTTTCACGACCGATATTAAATGAAGATTTAAATGATGCCAACGAGCTATTTATTTTAATATGCTGATTCAACGTACATATACAGCAATCGTATCCGTATGTTAGCGCTCATTTAATAATTGTAAATTTTTCTTTGAATTTGATCGGTCAACCGGTGATGATTATAACACCCTAAAATTTTTATGCCGCATATTAATTACAAATATTCTTATCTAGATTTCCCTCGTATTTATGTGGAAATTCTAGGACAAGATAACTTCTCTATAATATTAAGTCAATACTCCGGCATCTTTTTAATTTTCATTTATATACGAAGGGTTATACATGTTTCTTAACTAGAATTGGCATAGTTCCAAACAATCCAAAGTAAAGATTAACCGTTAACCCCTACAATTTATCTCTTTGTTTACATAATTAGTCTGTGGTATCTGTGTAGCATAGACTCTCTGCTACATAAACAAATTTAAATCTCGCTTTTATGTTCTAAGGTTCAGTAGTATCTTTCCGTTTGCTTTGTTTTCTGTAACTCTAATGGCTTTAATTCTCGGTTACTCCAAATTTTACATGAAAATTCTCTAGACTAAAATTTAGAAGCCAAATAAAGTTTCATTGACCCCACTAAAGAACTTGTACTGCTCCAGATTTATAAAATCTATCCCGTCATTCTTCATGCACAGGTACATTGCAACTCATTTGCTATTGCTTTCCAATATAAAATAGGAACTCGCATTCTCATGAACATATATGCATATACTAAAATCATTCTAAGAAATGGGCTGGCATTAAAGTTAATTCATAGATTCTTGTTCGTGAAAAGATACATTCTTAGGATTTAAACCAATCACCGGGTTTAGAGACTCGTGGGATTCTACTTCACAGATTGAATTCTACAAACTATTATTGCAGTGTGCAAGGGTGATAAATTCTTTATAAACAATTTCCGTTAAATGTAGAATTTACATTCTAATATACAATGAAAATTTTATATGTAGCTAATTCATACTATATGAAGTAAAAACATTTGTAAAATTAGGGATATACCACTCCCCGCAAAATGACCAACCTCCCAACCTTAGAATCCTTCGTCTCCCGTGACTCACCCCGAGTCGAGATCATTCTCCCAGAAATCAAAGACCAACCCTCAATATGTTCTAGTGCACTTATTTAAGCTTTTACTCCCCAAAGCCTGTTTCTAATTTTGTGTCCAGAATATCAGATGTTTTCTTCATGTTTGCCTATGCTTCCCATTTTAGGGACTCTTTAAAGTTGTTTTATGCTTTTCCTCAAATTTTTCCAAATTTTTTACCTCTTCCAACTACTTTCCTCATCATTGGGGAAATTTAGATTCTACTCAAAATCTAATTTAGAAATATTTTCTTTCAAGGATTTTTGAAAGATTTGGGGACTGCTGGCTTTTGTCCATCCTCGTTTATTTTATGATCTCATACATCTCATTTTGGTCAATCTTCGTTAAAAATCATTTTATTCATCTCTTCAAATAATTATTTAATTACATTCACAAAATATTTATCCTTTGGGGTCCACTCCCCTTAGGATTAAAGTTCAAATGTCTAACTTTGAAATTCAAACACATGAATTTGGGGTGTCACAGCAACTGGTGAAGTTTACATGTGTCAGAGTGGTACATGAGGCCCCGTTTTGCTACAAGAGGAGATAACTTCACAAAATGGGATGCGAAATTTGTTTTATTAACTAGGATGTATTAGGAATTAATTAAAATTGGAATAAATCCAAAATAATTTCCTCTTTAACACGTGATAAAAAATAGCATAAAATTACCGCTATAAAAATGGAAATTCAAGAACTATGGAGATAGTTAACCTAGCAAATGCCTAACCTAATAAAGTGAAAATACTATGTGGTAAAATTTTTTATTAACTTGATTTTTTTTATGAACCAATTCAATTGTAATCAACTCAAATGAATCTCATTAATAAGTTCTTAAAAAATAACATAAAAATTACCTGCTATTTTATTACAAGGGACTTCAAGAAATTCTAGATTTGTGGAGTAGTAACCAATTCAAGTAGCTCAATGATGAATAAGGAATTTTAAAAGATGTTATAAGGATGCATAATTCTTGTGAATATGTAAATAACATTTAAAACAAATCACTTCAATAATTTAATCGATGTAACCTAAAGGAAATTAACATGAATAGTAAATCCATAAATAAGAGATGCAACCGAAAAATACATAGAAAAGAAATAAGTAAATTGTATAATAGTGTTGTTGGAGTTTCTTAGGGATGTGCGCCAGGCTTCAGAAAAATTATATTCTAATAAGCCAGTAAAGAAGCTTTAGAAGCCAAAAATTGAACCAAACTTCATTATTTCCGAGTCAATACGAGTACACATCCCTCCTAGAAATAAAAGTGGGGTTAGTAAGGAAGAAGTTTTCCAGACAAGGAGGCTAAGAAATACTTGACCCTAGAGGACAACTCGAATCGGTACTTATAAAAAATAATAAGGAAGAACTATCCTTGAAAGGAGGACACTTTCCTCCAAAAATCCCTAAAATTTGGTTCCAAACACTAGGAACTCCGTATTAAAAATGACAGGGAGCACGTTCATAGATTTTCTCAATCCTAGGCCCACAAATTTCAAATACCTCATGCAATTTTTTTCATTTATTATCCAATATTGATCCCCATGTAGTATTGAGCACGTCCCTAGATAATCTCATCCTCCAATTCTTCATAATATGCCAAATATTCTCACAATATTCTACAAAAATAAATAATATTTGGCACAAGTATGAAATTATATACAATCCTTCATAATGAACATATTAAAGATAAAAACATATCATATAATTAAAAACGAGAGGTTTAATGTGTTGAGGGATTGTGATATGGGTCTAATATCCGTCTAATTTGGAGGTCCATCATTTAGTATGTTAAATTAAAAAAATATAAGAGTAATCTTCATATTATAATTATATCTATATATATATATATATATATATATATATATATATATATATATATATATATATATATATATAAAATAATTATATTACATTTATACCAATCTCTCTCTCTTGCCCGCTCTCTCTCTCTCACACACACAAAAAAAAATATATATATATATATATATATATATATATATATATATATATATATATATAATAAAATTTTTTAATTTAAGAAATAAATACAAATTTTAATTATTTTTTTTTTTTAAATAAGGAGTATTCATACTATATAATTTTTCACCTAGTTCGTAGAAAATATATCATGCACTACACAACTAATTCATTAAAATTTCAGATTTCATTCACCATTAGGAAATATAGAAGGTATGATTTGACCATTAACATTTAACTCACTCTTCAATATACACCCTAGTTAGTAAACTTGTTTGCTTCTCTCCGAATTCTCTTAGGACATGGATATATTATTTTTATGATATCCTCAATTTTTGAGATAAATTCACGATTTTTTTCAATAGATTTATCTAAAGGGGAAGAACATTTCACCACATACAAATAATTACCGTAGAATATCACATAAATGTAAATTTAAGTACTTGAACACTTTGTTCCTCCTTCAAGCCATATATTACCCCTCCCTTATTGTCACCCCTATATAAATTTTATCAATTAACATATTAACGAATTACTAAAAACAATATAATTTTAATTGACTTATCAAATTTTAAATCACTAATTAAATATATTTTTTATTTAGAATATTATTAAAAGTAATCATTTTATTTCTTATTGTTGTTAACTTTTAGTTGGAAATATTATCCATAATGGAGGAAACCTCATATGTTTTGAGTGGCCGTCAGATAGGGTGCATTAGGTAAACTTTAATTACTGATTTTTATTTGGCTCTAGGTCTATGACACTCATGGTTTTGCATATGGTATCCATGTTTTATGTAGCCTATTTATAAAGAAAAAAAAAAAGCTCCAATATTATTTGTCTTAACGCTAGTGGAATGAAAAAATAATGTCTTTATACACCGTCACCTCGCTTGGTGCTATGTGATCCTAACACCCGTAACTCTATATATTTTTTGATTGATTTATAAAAAATGGAAAAAATACAAATGGAAGAGTCCATATATTGAATGGAACGGTTTGGGCACTATGAAATCAAATATAAAATTAAAAACTATGTAATACTACATGACAAAAATTCAGAATTATCAAAGCTCTTTTGTGGGAATATGTTGAGAATGGTCAGGTAAATGTATGGATTACTCAAGATATAAAAAATTAAAGAGGGTAAGGTGGA
Organism: Pinus albicaulis; assembly: GCA_034641835.2. NCBI lineage: Eukaryota > Viridiplantae > Streptophyta > Pinopsida > Pinales > Pinaceae > Pinus > Pinus albicaulis. The sequence goes on from CM076583.1 coordinate 820,143,963, forward strand.
TATCTCTTACATTACATGTGGAGCATCGCGAATATGGTGGATTTTGCAGCGTATGAGAAGCCAATTTATCGAGGCCATGGAGAATCTAATAAGAAAATATTGCATATGTGCAAAATGGTTGTTGCGCAAAAGTGAATGAATTCTTCATTAAGAGTAAAAATAAGCTAATTTGTCTGTACGAGGCTAGTGAAAGTCACGTTTAAAGGAAAATACTATATGGATCCACTGCAAAGAAAACGAGAGTTTGGTTGTATAGTAAAGAGAAGCGAATGAAGATGGATATGGGGTAAATGGTGCTGAAGTTTAATGAAGTATATAGTGGGTAGAAGTATGAACACCCAAAGATTTTTTTCCACTTTGTGAAATCCTATCATCGGCAAAAGTATTTCAGGTCATAAGTTCTCGATGTTTAAACACATATGTTGTGAGAGCACACATAATTGTAAGGCCTTAAGTTCTTGCTAAGGAACACATGTGGTGCAGCGGCACATGGAGGCATAAAGAGGCATAAAGCTGTGGAATGGAATACTTGGAGAGGTACCACTATGGAGTGTGTACCAAAGATACCAGAATGTGAAAAATTAGATGATAAGGTTGATGAATGGGACCAAAGTTATTCTCCCCGGAAATGAAGTTTATATTAGGGATCGTTAGGTAGGATCAAGTTACAATTATTTTCAAGCTCCGAGTATATGACACCCATATATTTTCCATGGTATTTGTGCCTATGTAGATTATTTATAGGAAAAAAACTCAATGTTTATTTATCCTATTGGTTAGTGGAATAAATAAACAATGTCTTTAGAGACCATCACTTCCTTGGTGTGTGTGATACTAACAAATTCTCCACCAAACATTAATGAAACATAAATATTCTTATGATAACAAAGTGTAAGACCAAGCTGAATATAATACCATGTTAATGGCTAAACAAAGTGAATGTTTAAAAATGGAAATACAAATTATTATTAGAAATATAAATTAAAAGAAAAAAATTCGAAATTTTTATTAAAAATCAATATTAGAGAAAAAAATCCTTGATTTTAGATTTCAAAGAAAAATCCAACAGAACAATTTGTACTCTCAAAATGACACAATTTGACTTGGAAAAATAATAGAAATTTCGACAAGATTTTAATTTTAAGAAAATATGGTATACATTTTTTAAAATGGAGGTTACAAATATCAAGGATTTTTGTTTCCATGTCTTCGATGGTTCTAACATATTTCTTTTTACTATTAAAAAAACTATTTGAACACCGCAACAATTTAATTTCTTGATTTATCAAGGTAACAACCATTCTACCCAACCACCTACTATAACCCCAATTGTTATATTATTAATAATATTAATAATGTTATTATGATTATATTAATAATAATATTATTACTATTACAAATAATGGATATTAATAATATTATTAATACCAATATATCCATGTTTAATTATGTATCTCCGAGTATTGGAAGGTATGAAATTTATGAAGATACAAACCTCTCTTTGAGGAAAAACTAGAGGAAAATATTGCACCTTGAAAATGTTCCTCCCTAATGTTTTCCTAGTAGATCCATAATTAATATGGATTCCATAATTAACTGGATCCGTGTTGGTTTTGAGAAATACATTAATAAAATGTTTTAACTATAATGTTTTCACTTGTTTTATATAATACGAAATAGTTTATATTGAAATATCTTATATATGATCCGCAATTGCCATTAAAATGTTAGTAATAGAAAATAGAAAACATCCTCTCTCTCTCTCTCTCTCTCAAATCTTTCTTATAAATTGAATTAGAAAGTTGATATTAATGGAATAAGAGCTCTCTCTCTCTCTCTCTCTCTCTCTCTCTCTCTCTCTCTCTCTTAAACTTTATGTATCAACTCCATATTAATAATGAAATTAATTACATATCTACATTATAATGCGAAGTGAAATACATGATTTTTTTAATTCAAATTACTTTATTTTTTATGATGATGATGATGATTAATGTCCATCAAGACCAATGTAGGTTATTAGCCCTTAAGAGGTAAGAGATTAATTGTGACTCTTAATATTTTATGCATATGATGATCATAACTTAAGAAGAGATTAATTGTGATCAGAATATTTTATGCATATGATGATCATAAAGGTAGAGAAATAAATACTCCAATATTTAACAAGTGAAGAAAGGTTGGAGGTGTTGCAAATGTTTTGAAAATGATAATAGATGTAAGAGATAAACAATCTAAATGAAATTTCTTTTCATCTTCAACCCTCTTAGTATGGAAAAGGTTACAAATTCTTTCTTCCTAGGTTGCTTTTAGAATAGACCAACATCCAGTTTCACTCCAAAGTTCATGAGAATTAGTTCTTATGTTTTCTTTTCATTTTCTTCTTAGTACTGGTCACTAGAGATAATTTTGGTTAGAAACGGTGTGGTTGATCTTCTCCTTATAATACCTTAGCTTCCTTTTCCCCTCTAGGTCCTTATCATCCCACAATTTATCCTTAAATTTGCAGGTAATACTAAATTTAATATTATCCTTATTTTCTCACAGGATATCCTCTTTTATCCCGTAGTATTCCACCCAATAATAGGCATCTAGATCTTCCTCCACTCATATACTGCAATAGGACACCTCACATACATGATTATATGGATATAGTGCAACCCTATGCCTCACATACATATAAAATAACATCGGTGTCAAGAATCTCGAAGAGGAACATTTTTTTACTCCAAACCCATATACAATAAATTTTTCATCCTCCAATAATCATTTTCACAATGCTATAATTCTAGTTTAGCTCATGATGACTATAAAATTATGTAATTTAATATGAACATTGAAATATTATAGTTCTGTGACACACACATCAAAATAAATATAGAATGAATTACACATCATGCAATATAAATATCACGGAAATTGAAGTATTTTATTTATGATGGGCATTAATTTTTTTGTTATTACTATATTTCAATGTGTTAATATAGTTATTACTTTATTGTTTTTAAATATTATGTTATGTTACAAGATCTTTCTTATACTAAATTATAATGCACTATTAATATATTTTTATTAACTAGTAATAATATTACATTAAACACTTTTTTGCTTTTCTTCAATTTTAATTTTAATTCTTTTCTTTTAACTTTTAATCTATCTTGATGATATCACATAATATTCATGCATTATATATAGTATTTAAAAATAAAAATATTAAAAACATAATATTCTAGTGTGAATGTGAATATCTAAATACTCATACTTCTTTTTAATTAAATTGTTTTATTAGATAAGTATATAGACGTAAACTTCCAACTATAATAGGAAATTTATAACTAAATCGTGACATTAATTTTTTTAATTAAATTATTTTATAAAATAAATGTAATTCGGCCATTTACAATTAAATAGTGATCACTTTATGCAAATATTGAAGTGAATGATATTTTATGATAATGGAGAAAATTATTTCAAACAAATTACATAAAATTTATATTTAAATTATTTTAAAAGATAAATGTAATAGGTCATTTATAATTAAATAATGACCACTTTATGCAAACATTGAAGTGAATGATATTTTATGATAATGGAGAAAAGTATTTCAAAATTTTATTTCAAACAAATCACTTAAAAATTATCTTCCCAACTATTTCAAACCCATTGTCATCATACGAAAATTTGAATTATCATATAAATCAAAACTTATATTTATCTGGAATAAAATCATTTACTCATCATCACTCAATAATTCAAAACTTATTAAAAAAATATTAAAATTTGAGTTACCAAAAATAAATCAAAACTTATATTTATCTTTAATAAATTGAAATCATTTACTCACAGCAAACTAATCCTACAAGATAAAATAGAAAAATTATAATTATCAAATAATTCAATACCTATTAATATAATACTAAAAATTTGAGTTACCATCTTTAAGAAATAAATATTATTACATTGTCATGTTTCATCATGAATAAAAAATCCAATTTAAATATTCATTTACTTAAAAGGCCACAACAAAATTCATTGGAGGTGAAAGAAAAATAAAATAAACTGACAAAACAGTTAAGCAAAACTAATGGACCCATTAGTCGTCAAGCTCTGTATAACTGATTTATAATAAAAGCTAAAATTCGTTATTTCATACATAAAGACATGTATTGCATGGGCTCTGATTTCTGCAAAAGGTGGCGGTGAGTCGAACAGTTTTGCGAGCGGTGAAATTCGAGGCTGATTGGTAGTTTCAGGGGTTAAATATTTTGTTGCCGCATTCGCATTTCCACACCACCGGATAGTAATCCTCTACACGTTTTTGAATGCACTGCAGTTTTGGAGTGATGGCGCACTGCACAGGATTACAAGGGTTGCACGCCCCGCATTTCTTGACACATGATGGCGGCCCGGAGCCACTAGCAACCTCGCTTCTACCCTCTCCCATCACCTGTAACAGCCGTTTATATCATTCAATTGTACACCAATATATTTTATCCAATCCAATGCACACAGGGGTGGGACGAGGTGTGGAGACCCCTGCCTACCCAAGACATGGTGGGCAATCGACTTATGAACGACGACCCATTTCATTTAAGACACGCAGGGTTCAATCGTATTGCATAAAGTTGTATCGCCAATAATTCCCTGTCCTCCTCTCTTCTTCACCCCTCCACATGCTCCAACATGCTTCAGACTTCGACTCTCTTCAATGAGAGAGTAATGGTGGGTGCTTCTTGATAATTTAATGGGGACGATAAATTGGAGTTCCGCTCTGGTCTATCTGCGGTGCAACATCTGTTGAACCATTTGCATTTCTCTCTGGCTTCTGGCCTCTGTTCTGGCCTCTATCTGTATTCTTCAACTTCTTGGTATCCTCTCATCTCTCATTCCCCCATCATTCCTGCTACTCTTCCTGGCTTTGAGCTCGCTGTTGTTTCCTCCCCTATGCCTCGTCTATGTCATAGATTGTGAAGCCACAGGGGAAACACCAGGGGCTGTCCCTTGCGTGCGCCCTCCAAACCATCTTTCGAGTCGCCTTCCCTCTGCAGCGAATTTTATGCAGGCCACTATCCTCACACCCGAAGTGGGAGAGGGCGGTTTCATGGTTCTGGCCACCATTTGGGCTCCCCTGTTCCTCACCTCCCTGCCACCTTGCCTTCTCCCACGACAGGCTCATCGCTTTTCTCCTTCAACTGCTCTGTAAACCGCCCAAGGATCACCACTTCAATTACTGTGGTCTTCCATGAGGAAGCCTAGTTGGGGGAGCCATGCTCTCATCCGGAGGGCCTTGGCTCTGACAAAGCTCATATTTTGAACCTTCAGATGGGGATTGGTAGTTTCAGTGCGCAGGATTCAGTTGCTAAAGTTCGTGGCGCTCATGATGTGGAGATGGCGCCAGTTGATCCTGGACCTTCTGAGTCTGAAGCCGCTCTTTCCAGGGACCTGCTCGCTAAATTTTGGTGCCGTATAGTCGAAGAGCCTCAGGATGAATAGTTTACTCTCTGTGGTTTGGTTATCTTGCTTCGTGGCCCACATAATTGGGCATGTTTCTGTTCATATTGTTATGCTGAAATTTTGTTTTATTTTGGAACTCTGTAAACTCTACAAACATCAAAGAGATCAAAATCGACTCCCCTGCGTGGGCATTGCTAATCTGTTCAAGACTGGTTTCCCTGTCACTGGGCAGTCTTCTTCTATGTTTTTTTTGACAATTCTGCCTTTAATCCAGGCAGCGTTTTTTACTACGGTCATGATGTAACTTTACTCCCCTTTTTAATAGATTAATATTAATTAGAAAGAAAAACAAATATTTTATTAATATTATAATAAGTTTATATCTCTTACCAATATTTCAAGGGAGTATTAATATTTTACACCGAAAGAACTAATAAACCCAAGAGTTTAATATTATAAACTGAAGAAATTGGTGAAGCAAAGGATAGATATTAATATTATAAACTTAGAAATAAAAAAACCCTAAGAATAAATAATTTAATCTTAAGAGATTAAAAAACTCTAAAAAATAATAATACTTTAAATCCAAAAATATAAGAAAGTAATAAACTCTAAGAATTAATATATTTAATTGAAGAGATTAATAAAACATATGAAATAATATTTAAAAACAAAAAATCTAAGAACAAATAAAACTCAGGGTTTAATATTATAAACCGAAGTAATTGGTGAAGCAAAGGATAAATATTAATATTATAAACCAAGAAATAAAAAAACCCTAAAACTAAATAATTTAATCTCAAGAGATTAAAAAACCCTGAGAAATAATACTTTAAACCCAAAAACATAAGAAAGTAATAAACTCTAAGATTTAATATATTAAAATCAAGAGATTAATAAAGCATATGAAATAATATTTAAAAACAAAAAACCTAAGAAATTAATAAACTCTAAAAAATAATATTTTAAAATCAAGATATTAATAAACCCAATAGATTATTAATAATACAAACCAAAAGAACTCATAAACCTAAGGTTTAAATATTATAAACCAAAGGAATTAGTGAACCCAAGGGATAAATATTATAAACATAAGGGATCAATATTAAAAACACAAGAGATTAATAAACCGTAAGAATTGATATTTAAAACTAAAAAACCTAATAAATTAATAAACCATAAGAATCAATATTTTAAACATAAGATATTAATAAACCAATGGGATTATTAACATTATAAACCAAAAGAACTAATAAACCTAAGGGTTTAATATTATAAACCAAAGAAATCGGCGAACCCAATAGATAAATATTATAAATCCAACAGATGAATATTAAAAACAATAGAGATTAATAAACACTAAGAATTAATATTTTAAACTAAAAAATATAAGAAATTAATAAAGCCTAAGAATTAATATTTTAAACTCAAGAGATTAATAAATCCAATGTGTAATTAACATTATAATCCAAAAGAACTAATAAACCCAAGGGTTTAATATTATAAACCAAAGGAATCGGTGAACCCAAGGGATAAATATTAAAAGCGTAAGGGATCAATAAGGCTAAGGGAAATATTAAAAACAATAGAGATTAATAAAACCTAATAATTAATATTTTAAAATAAAAAACCTAAGAAATTAAAAAACCCTATGAAATAATATTTTAAACTCAATATATTAATAAACCGAGGGGGTTATTAATATTATAAAACCAAAGAACTAGTAAACCTGGGTTTAATATTATAAACGAAAGGAATTGGGGAGCCTAAGGATAAATAGTTTAAACCTAAGGGATGAACAAGGTCAACTCATTAATATTAAAAACACAAGAGATTAATAAACTCTAATAATTAATATTTGAAACTCAAAAACCTATGAAATTAATAAACCCTAAGAAATAATATTTTAAACTTAAGAGATTAATAAACTGAACGAATTATTAATGTTGTAAACCAAAATAAGTAATATTATAAACCAAAGGAATTATTAAAATTATAAAGGTAAGAAACAAATAAACACAAGTATTTAATATTATAAACCCATGAAATTAGTAAACCCAATGGAAAAATGCTATAAACGTAAGGGATAAATATTAATATTATAAACGAAGAAATTAATAAACCCTAAAAAGTAATATTTTAAACTCAAGAGAGTAATATACCCTAATAATAAATAGTTTAAACCCAAAACCTAAGAATTTAATAAACCATAGTATTTAATATTTTAAACTCAAGATATTAGTAAACCCTAGGGATTATTAATAATATAAACCAAAAGAAATAATAAACCAAGGGTATAATATTATAAACCAAAGAAATTGGTGAACCCAAGGGAAAATTATTAAAAACATAAGGAATCAATAAGGCCAACGATTAATATTAAAAACAAAATAGAGTAACGAACCCCAAGAATAAATATTTTTTTTTCAAAAACCTAAGAAATTAATAAACCATAAGAAACAATATTTAAAAATCAACTAATTAATAAACACAAGGGATTATTAATATTATAGACCAAAAGAACTAGTAAACCCAAGGGTTTAATATTATAAACCAAACAAACTGGAGAACCCTAGGGAAAAATATTAAAAACATAAGAGATCAACAAGGCCAAGGGATACATATAAAAAACCAAAAAGATTAGTAAAGGCTAGGAATAAATTTTTAAATGCAAATGAATGAGAAACTCACATGATTAATAAAGATATTAATAAACCTTAGGAATCAATTTTATAAATAAAAATCTTTGACAAAGTAACATGATTATTAATATTATAAACCAAGGGGAATAAACATGGTTTACCATGCTTGATTTAAACATTGAGACAATTTTTGTCACAATAGCAGCGTTAGACTGACTATGACTGGCAAGCCATGGAGTGAAGTAACACTTTAATATTTAATAGTTTCCTTCAGCATAAGAATTTAATAAACCATATTATTTATAATATTTTATTTCGAGAAGTTAATATTTAATAATTATTAATAATATGACAAAAAGAAATAATAAATAAAGTTTTAATATTATAAATAAAAGAATTGGTGAACCCAGGAAAAATTATTA